>UWZB01000279.1:2587-79622 GCA_900536885.1 Peniophora sp. CBMAI 1063 | reverse complement strand
CAGCAGATCGGCCTGATCCAGAGCGTGCGATACTGCGTCGTTCTGCGAGCTCTTCCTCGAGCTTGACGCGCTCCTCACTTAGTTGGTCGAGAGAGGCGGCAATAGAACGAGCAGCCGACATTGCCGATGCTCCAGAGTTTGAGCGATGGATGGACGGCGCGATCGAGGCAGCTCGTACTGTGGAAGCGGAAGAAGCTGATGAATTGGAGGCAGCCGAAGACGGGCGGGAGATGCTCTCAGGGCTCAACGTCTCGTCGACCGGTACTGGCGTAGCAGTGCGGTGCGTTGGCGCTCGACTCATGACCGAAGGTGCGCGAGAAGATGCACGCGAGGCTGTCTCTGGGACAACCGTCTCCGTAAGCCGACCAGAGGAAGCACGCGATGAGATGGAGGCTGCAGGTGAGGCAGGCCTCGAGGCTTCACCCTCATCTCGAGCTGTGGTAAACGACGCGCGAGATATGATAGATGCTGAGCGCGAGGGCGGTGCCATCCTCTCAAATGGGAATGCCTCGGATGACTGAGAGGACTTGGAAGAAGCGCGGGATAGGTTTGATGGCGCTCGAGAAGCATTGGAAGGCGCCCGGGACGGTGCCGCCGAGGGCGCTTGCGAAGCCGTTTCGAACTGAGCCGAGGAAGCTCTCGAAGACGCCGATGGTGAACGTGACGGCGCTGCACTGAATGGCAGCGGGTCTGCCGCCACCGATGGCGTGGGCTCAGCCTCTTCCGGTGCCATCTCAGACGGGTACTTCCGGGAGAAGACCGACCGTGCAGCGGACGGGGTGCGGTTGAGCTCCGAGATGCGCGTTGAGATAGATGAGCTGGAGGACATTGATGGAGTTCTTTGCGGAGGTGGCTTGCGCCTGGAGGCGGATGACGTGGTGGAGGCTTTCGAGGACGTTGACGAGGCGCGTGAGACATTGTCGGATATCATGACAGGCACTGGAAGGATGCGGTGGTGTATGTCGTAGGCCTGGGTATAAGTTAAGATTAGGGTATGTGGTTGGTGACAAGCGAAGACTCACGCGTCGTGCTTCCGCGTCTCCAAGTACGCGAAATGCCTCGTGCACCTGGGCATCATGAGATTCCGAACTTCTCTCGAATATATGGACGGGAACGTACCTTGCCGAACTCATCATGAGCCGCTTGCTTTTCCTCGGCAGTAGCCTCTGGGGGGAGTTTATCGGGATGCGTAGTCAGCACCTTCTGCTTGTACGCCTTGCGAACTGGTGAAACCATCACAAGTCAAAACCACAATTCAATCGGGGAAACTTGAACACCACAATACGCACTGTCTTCAGGAGCGGCGCCATTCGGAACGCCGAGTACAGCGTAGTAGGTTGGAGGGGTATCGCTCATGGAAAGGAAGGTAAGAATGTGCAGAGGTAGCGCGACGAAGGAGAAGGGTGAGGTTGAGCAGCCTTGAGCGCTCAACGCAACGCCGAGTACAGCAGATTCGAACAGCACGTGCCATGAGATAAGATAAGTACTTCGGCCCGGATCTCCAGACGCCTTACCAAGCCCCTAACCAGATTCTTTCGGCCGATTGCCACATTCTTCGTTGCTTACCACCATCATGCTTGCAACACAATCTGCAGTACCCATACCCGATCCGCTTTCTATACCATCCAACGCGCCAGAGCACTGCCCGGTAAGCTCAGAGTCATAAAATACTCAGTCCTCGCTCACGACCGTACAGGGACCAGAAACCGAGTTTGCGGGGAAGTCGACGGCGTGTGATGGTTGTGCAAACCAGGAAATATGCGCATCCAATGAGGTCAAAGGCCCAGATCCGTCCCTACCATTCATCAGGCAGCGAATGTCGACGGTGAAGCGCAAGATCCTTGTACTGTCTGGAAAGGGTGGCGTGGGCAAATCGACTTTCACTGCGCAGCTAGGTTGGGCATTTGCGGCCGACGAGGATTTGCAGGTTAGTGTACCAATCCACAGCTGGAATGAACACTGGGCTGACATAATGTAGACTGGTATCATGGACGTCGACATCTGCGGCCCGTCTATGCCGACTATCCTGGGCATGGCAAACGAGCAGGTTCACGCTTCACAATCCGGCTGGTCACCCGTCTATGTGCAAGACAACCTTTGCGCAATGTCTGTCGGCTTCATGCTTCCTTCTGCAAGAGATGCAGTCATGTGGCGAGGGCCCAAGAAGAACGGTCTCATCGCGCAGTTCTTGAAGGACGTAGACTGGGGAACCCTCGATTACCTTCTCGTTGACACGCCTCCTGGGACGTCGGACGAGCACTTGTCAATCGCCCAGATGCTCAAGGAGTCTGGAATTGACGGTGCAGTAGTCATCACTACACCACAGGAGGTCTCACTACAGGATGTACGCCGCGAGATCAACTTTTGCCACAAAGTTGGTATCCGCGTGCTTGGCGTGGTCGAGAATATGGCCGGCTTTGTGTGCCCTAACTGCAAGGGCGAGAGCCAGATTTTCAAGCCTTCTACTGGCGGAGCAAAGCGCATGGCGGAGGAGATGGGCGTTGAACTGCTGGGTTCTGTGCCACTCGACCCGCGTATAGGGAAGAGTGCGGACTTCGGTGTCAGCTTCCTCGATGAGTACCCTGACAGCCCTGCCACAACTGCGTATCTCGATATCATCCAGCGTAAGTACCTACTCCCTGAGTCTCACCAAGTCACACGGACTCAATCTTGCACAGGCCTCAAGAAGATCTTGGGCGATGCTTAGTTCGTGCGCGCTTTCCTTCAGGGTCCACCATATATACATTGCTATCTGTACACTCTATCTGATGCTCTCATTCGCTCATTGTAATCTCTATGCATAATTAGATGATCTGCGCCGTATACGTTCCACCCAGGATTGGAGATTCTATCAGCAAGATCTCAGACCTCAGGCTCAGCGATGAACAACGACAACGAAGAATGGTGACTGTCCAAATCAGATCCCTCAACTGCTCACCCAGTTCCCTGCTCACCACCGCCATCCCCGCCTGTCTCAGCAGGATCCCGTACATGACTCCCGCCACCCTCGCCGTACTTCTCTCGGCTCCCACTCTTGCCGTTGCTGTCCGCGATCTCGCCTGGTATAGCACTGGCAGGCTCGTCCGCGTCCGTCTCCTTGGCCCTAATCGCACGCGCCATGTCCGCTACCCCACCTTCTTGCCCAGGAGCGCCGGCACCGGCCGCTAGCACAGCCACATCTATGGGCTCGTATATGGATACCGTTGAAAGGGTCCGTAGCAAGCGCCGCGGCATGTCGATGACGCTCGCTGTCCTGCTTCGTGCGGGTAGCACGTATCCGCTCCCAGCGTTCATACTGGGGAAGGGGTACGCTGCATCGGTACCTTGAGGTGGAAGTCCTGAAGGTGGCGTGCCGGTCTCCTGCACTTGCGCCTGCGGTACGCGATACCTCAGGTTTTCTGGGACCGAGAAGATGCTTGCGCGGCGGGCGTAGGACATGAGCGGGTCGGCCACCGAGGCGTACCGCCCATGCCCTGCACGCAGTCGGGCAATGGCGGGAGGTAACTCGCCATCTAGTTCGTCGCCGTGCTTCTCGGGACTGTGTTCTGCGGTTGTTGGGAAACTGACGATATTCGATGCGTGCGGGGTAATGGAGGATGATGTTGATGGTCCTTGGGCCGTCAAGTGAGAACCAATATGTGCTTCAGGTGTGGGCGGTAACTGTGATGCCGGAGCTTGCGATGGGGAGACGCGGGAGTATGTAGGGGAGTGTGATGCCGAGCCCATGTTGCTTGGGCTACGAAGTGGACCGGGGTGCTCGTCCTGTTCAAGCGCTATAGCTCGCACTTCCCGTCGGTAGTCCTCAATCTCCTCCCATAATGCAGCACGGAAGTCCTCCAGCGTTTCCAACTGCTCGATCTCTCTCCAGCGGTCGAAAGGTTGCAGACATGTTGGCTCATCGTTTACGTCGTGGTACGCGGCAAGCCATGGATGGGCAATCGCTTGTTCAACCGTGAGACGCGCCGCAGGATCGAACGCAAGAAGCTTCTCCAGAAGGTCAAGCGCTATAGGTGCAATCAGAATCCACTCCTGTAATGGCATCGTCTCTCGTACCTTCGGGATCGGCATCCGGAATGAGTTTACTGAGCGACTGCTTCTTCCGGATAGGCAACGTTCGCACGTAAGCTCTGGCCTGGATAGGAGTCTTAGATAGCCCTTTCAGTGAGGTGAGAGACCGTACCTTATCACTTGCTATTCGCCTGAGAACTTCGTCGCTCGGGGTACCTGAGAATCTATTAGTCCAACCACTCGCGGGAATGCCCCACTTGCTTACCGACGAAGTCCAATATCTTGTTTAGTTGATCGACTGTGTGTAGAGGTCAATGACCAAACATCGCATCCCATAAGATAGTAGATCACCATAGCTATAGAGTCGTTAGCAAGGGCTTAAAGTTGACACGAGCAAGACTCACTCCTTGCCCTTGAACATGGGTTTGCCAAGCAACAGCTCGGCAAGTATACAGCCTATAGACCAAACATCGACTGCAAGACGTTGGCAAGGTTAATCGCCTTGAGATTCGAGATGACTCACTCGCCGTATCGTACCGCCTAAGGGTGGTTCAGCGATAGCTACGGGCTGCACCCATCTGGCAGACAAACCTGAAAGCGAGCATGATCTCCGGCGCGCGGTACCATCGTGTGGCGACATATTCCGTCATGTGAGAAACACCATCCTCAGATTGCGCGTCAAAACCTCGGCTGAGACCGAAGTCGCATATCTTCAGTTCGCAATCCGAGTTGACAAGTAGGTTGCCGGGTTTGAGGTCGCGGTGCACGACTGATGCTGAATGGATGTACTTCATGCCTGCGTGCTATTCAGTCTCGTGATAACCGAAACGGTGGAAGTCTGTCCAAACCTCGCAGGATTTGGTACACAAAGTACTGGACGTGTTCGTTCGTCAAGGCCTGTCCTGACTTGATGATCTGGTGCAAGTCGGCTGTAAGATGAAGACGACGGCCGAGCGGCGGAGATCAAGGGTCCGTCAGCGCGATGGCCGAAGTCCGCAGAAG
Organism: Peniophora sp. CBMAI 1063; assembly: GCA_900536885.1. Classification (NCBI taxonomy): domain Eukaryota; kingdom Fungi; phylum Basidiomycota; class Agaricomycetes; order Russulales; family Peniophoraceae; genus Peniophora; species Peniophora sp. CBMAI 1063. Next base: position 74,612 of record UWZB01000279.1, on the reverse strand, counting down.
GGGCACGTACCTTCCATTGGCTAGATTGAAAGGCGCCGACGCAGCAATAAGCAATCGCACATCCGGTTAGATAGATGCTCGGCAGCCGACTGACCTCCATAAAGAGATAACTGGGTAAAGCGAGTCAGGATCTGACTGCGTCCGTGGTTGAGCATAGATTGGTTGACGTACATCTCGTTAAAGCCTGGTGCTATTGCATCGACATCGATCAAGCCGGTGATGTTCTCGTGGTTATTGAAGTGCCGGAGAAGTGTGAGTTCTCGCAGCGCGCGCTTCGCAAGGGAGACCTTGTCGAACACCCGTGTGACCATCTTGATCGCTACGGTCTCTCCAGAAATCTCATCCGCTGCAGATCTACACATCACTCCTGAGTATCCAGATCAATATCCCGCAATGTGGTTAACGCACGCGACTACGCCGTAAGCTCCTGAGCCCATTTCACGGATGAGTTGCCATCGTTTCTCGACGCGGAATGTTTGGTCGAAGCATCGGAATGTGTGATATCCCCTAATATAGCACATGAGCGAATGGCACGCTATAATATGGCCTAGTATGCGCACCTCTTGCGCATATTCTCGTCTGAGAATGGATTCGTCTCGTCGGTCATCCGCCGTACTCGAGATCGACCACGAGTCACGATGAAAGAGGACGGGGAGGCGACAGAGGAGTCAGAAGATTCATAGTCCTTATCTTGCCTTCCCCGGCGCCGGTCATTGTTCTGGGGCGAAGATCGACCATTCCTTGTCCCGGACATGCCTGTGCTTCGAAGAGACACGAGAAGAGTCAACAAGCGGTTTCAGGATGATAAGGCTCGCTCTGAGCGCGTAACACGCAGTCCCGGCGTGTGTTTTCCGGAAGTCAGAGTCGTGGTGATGGTAGGAAGCAAGGACGTTTACGCGGATTGGCGGTGCAGACCGAAGTAGCACTCACATCGCGTCTCCTATGACATGACCGTCCTCGGCCTCATCACACGTGGTCGCGGCGTTCTGCGAGCTTTGTTCCGGAGACAAACTCTCTTACTTCCGACCACGACGATCCACACCTACTGTAGAGAATATATCGCATCCCCATTCGTTATGGCGGCAGAACGCGTTGATACATTGCTCTCGGTCACTTCAACGTGCCGCCGGCGCATCTCCTCCGGTTACGAGTTCACAATCGACATCTTTGACGAGCCACACTGTTCGAATGCAACTAGCGCCCGTGCCTTGCTCTGCTACTATATCAACTGCGTGCAACTTCCATGTTTCGCACTGGCGTGTATCTGTCAAATGCTGGATGATGGCATCTGCGTGAGCGAGCTCTTAGCGTTTGGTTCCAGTATAAGAGAGATTATCTGCCCTGCTTAGCTTTGGTCGAGCACTCGGCTTCCTCACACCTCGGTCATGTGGTTCTGCATCAGCATATCCCTTGCATTGCTTTCATTGCTGCCACTGGTCATTGCACTACCTCCTGCGACCAGACGCCAGTCTTTTCCTACCTTGACCGAGAGTCAGATACACGCGTTTAAACCGTACACCCTCTTCGCGAGCGCGGCCTATTGTAACCCCTCCGTCACGCGGACCTGGACATGCGGTCGTAGGTGGACATTCTCTTACAACCTAGCAGGGCGCGTTGAACATCTGTCATCAGTGAACTGCGAGGCAAACCCCGACTTTCAACCACTTGCTTCGGGCGGCAACGGCGGGCTGATCCAGTATTGGTATGTCGGTTACGACCCGGCACAAGATGCCATCATCGTGGCACACGAAGGAACCAACTCGGGGAACCTGTGAGCATACGGGCTTCGACTTTGCGCCATTACCTGACCGACCCTTGTAATTAAGCACCGCCGATCTCACGAACGTCCTAGTCACTATGGACCCACTTGATTCAACACTCTTCCCCGACATACCTGCTGATGTCCTGGTACATACAGGCTACCAACTCGCGCATGCTAGGTAGGCTCCCTTGTACTGGTGTTGAGAATGTCACTGATTTCTTCGTCCAGGACTGCCCCGATCATCTTGGCGAACGTCAAAATGGCCCTCCAGCAACACCCTGGCAGGGATGTTGTTATCACGGGCCACTCTCTCGGTACGCTCTTCACGCTACGCCGTCCGTGTGCTCTCGTTCTCATCCATCTCTGTAGGTGCCGTCCTGTCCTTGCTGGATGCTGTCTACCTCCCCATGCACCTACCCGATACCGTCAAGATAAGCACCATAGGTTACGGGCTCCCTCGCCTCGGAAACATTGCCTTTGCCGAGTATGTTGACGCGCATGTCAATCTGACCCATATCACGTATCAACGCGATCCTTTTCCAACTCTGCCCTTTCGTTTCCTCGGCTTCCAGCAGCCCGGCAATGAGGTTCATATTGACCAAAGCGATGACTGGGTGCAGTGCCCTGGTCAAGAAAACGGGTCGGCGGAATGCATTGATGGGGCAGTGGAAGGGGCAGGTGGTACCTTGGTGGATTTGGTCAATGTCGAGGACCACGAAGGTCCTTATGATGGTGTCGTGATGGGTTTAGGAGAGTGTTAGACGTTCCTCGAGCGCTGATATCTGAGACTCTTCTGTTTGCGTTAAGTACCGAAGACTGTCATGCACTAGCTTTCTTATTTTCACTCTGATGATCGCTGCAGAGGCATCCATCGTTACTGAGAGAGATTATAGTACAGAAGACTGAACCTGCCACCCTATGAAGCGGCACCCAATACCCGTATAGCCATACCCCCAAAGAGTAAAACATCCATACCCAAGAAAAGAAAGGAACAAGAGAGGTTATCGCGGCCGAGTCGACCAGCGCTTCACATCTGGCCAACGGGGCTGTAGGAAATTGATCAGCATCTGATGTGTGCACAAGGCTGTGAAAGTCGTACACAGGGGCGACCGAGGTAGCCGGACCGGGGTCGGTCTTGAGTGTCGGGAAGGCAGCAGTGGCGCAAGCCTGCTCGACGTCCTTGTTCGACAAACCAGCAGGGAAGGTAGCCTGAGCGGTGAATGGTGGCGGCACGGGGATGACATCAGAGCAGTCAACGAGGGAGTTCACGTTCTGGCCCAGAACGACGAGCTTAGCCATCGCGGCGGCGAAGGTGCTGGTCATGTGCGTCTGCTGATTGGCGTTGGCCTGCCAGAAGCAGTTCGTGCGGGAGTCGCGAGCGAAGAGGTGGTCGGACTGCAAACGAATCTCGCCGCGCAAGGGAGACTGGACCTCACCCTCGTTGGGCCCGCTACCAGGGAAGAGCGTACCGCGGAGCTGAGTCTCGACGAAGAATTGCGTGTCGAAACGGTTCGGGGTCGAGTCGAAGGGAGTGCGGGGGATGGTGCCGTCGACTGAGAACAATGAGCTTGATGATCGCGGGAAATAAGGGCTGAACACTGACCGTTGTCAGAAGCACCGACCGTGTGCGCAGAGAGGAGTGCTACAACCTCGGCTGGGGAGAAGCTTCCACCGTCTTCCATGCGGGCAAGAATCTAGAATTATAGTGAGCAAAAAGATGCGAGACTCGATGCGGACCATCAAAGCCCACCTTGCCAATGTCGTCGAATGGCAGAGGAACAGTGCCGTCAGGAGCCGGGCGCGTACCGTCCTTACGACCGAGGAGGAACTCGAGGCGTGGTGCGCCTGGGCAGTTCGAGATACCGACGGCACCGGCAAACTGGATGAAGTCGGCGGTCGTGATGCCGGGGTGCTTGGCGATGAAGCGCTTCTCGAGCGCGACAATCTCGTCCGTGCCGCCGTTTGCGGGAAACTGCGTTTCTATGTCGCCAAACAGCACAAAGGAGCCGTCGGCGCCGTCACTGTAGAGATGAGTACAGGGAAGAGGGGAGGAGATCCGGAGGCGCTCACCCGAAGGACGAGTTGGTCTTCGAGATACCGATCGCGTCGTGGAAGGTCAAGCGGAGCGCCTCGTGCGCGTTGTCACCGCACTCGTTGTCGAACAGGTTCGCCTGGATGTCCTCGAGGATGGGGAACAGGACACAGCACGCTGCGTTGGCAGTAACACCGCCGCCGGGGCAGGTTACGCGCTTGGTGACTGCGGCTAAAGAAGGAGAGATGTCAATGAATGCTACAGGAGCTATGCATGCGATGGAGCTCACCGCTGGCCGCGGTAGCGAGAGCAACGATGGAGAGGAGCTTGGCAAAGGCCATTGCGACTGGAGGAAGACCGGAGGAGGAAGTGAAGAACCGAGGAGGCCTGGCTTTCTTCGTCCTGGTCGTCCAGAGTACTTATACTGACGTTGTATCCAGCATACAGAGTCTCTGTACGTTGTGAGATGTTGCCGACAGGGTGAATTTCATGGAGTGATTCACAGCAAGCGTTCATGCTGGCAAGCCAATGGGGAGGAGAGGATTCACTGGGCACAGCTTCTTCTGGCTTTGACCTACATCTCCGTGACCCGACCCGCTCTACCTCACGGCCCTTCCGTGTCCATCTTGAAGGTCGTTTTCGGCGTCAACATCGACGAGCTACACGCCGCAGGATCCGTTGCTGGTAGCAAGTCTTGACTAAACTCACGATCAAGGCCCGCAGACGGTGTAAACCGTTGATCCTTGTACGATGCACCCAGACTTGTCTGTACCATCCTCCCGTTACCTCAAGTCACGCCCCTTTGGGAGTGGACGTGATGCGGACTTTGGGTGCAACCCCCGTGCCGAGTCATCAGCTGACAAGATGCGTGAGGAGCGTCTTGCATGGGTGAAAGAACAACTCACGGTGATTGACGTGAACAACAGTATCGAGCGAGTACAATGCAAGCAATCGTAGTAAAGCTTTACCCGCTTGATCCTAGAGAATTTAGTTGCCCACGAAGGAGATCGGGGCTGGAGCGGGGGAGCCCGGGAGGTTTCTAGCCGGCAAGGCTGCTGGGCTAGAAGCGTTTCAATCAGTACATACTTCCGCCGGCTAATCAGTGAAATCGAGTGAGAGTCCCGAGACAGGCCTTGAAGCATGCCGAAGCACTTGTTCGAGATGACTGAAGCGAGAAAGCATTTCACTGTGTTGGTGATACTGTACTGTCGACTAAACCCATACGTACATGAGTCTGCAAGCGAATACGTCAACTTATTGAACAACACGATGAAGCTGGAAACATTCGATGACACTTTGTTCCGCATGACATCAACTCGAAGCGACAGTGCTTGGGCGCGTGTTGATCAGAAACACTGGTGCAGTTGCGTTTCCTGGGGTCAGACAATACACGCGCGCCGAGCCTGGGTACGACATGTATACGAGGCTCGAGCGTGCACCCCAGCTTCACACTGGGGACATGAATCGAGAGACTAGCTGTGCCAAGCCATCTCAGTGCGAGAAGAAAAGCTTGAGGGCGAGAAGTCAGCACACACGCGCGGGCCGTTCCCAGCGTCATCACAGTCCGGCACTGAGGCCTCTTTTCGCCGGCAATACGTATGCGACGGGCAGTGCATAGAGTAGTCTCAGAGCTAGCCGAGAGATATGCGCCCGCACTGTGGCTCTGTAGATTCGTGAATGCCTCTGCATGATGCATACCACCCATGAAGTCCGCACATGGTGGCGGGGGAAAGAGAGCGACGTCGGCACGGCAACCGGCACCGTAGTGCAGAAATCAGACGCGTGACGTCACGCGTCTACGTAAATCTCAACTGGCTTATCCAGTACTCGTCATGATCTTGTCGCCACTAACTCGATGGGTCGTAGTACTAGTTGATTTCACACGCGGGGAACGAAATAGAAGCCAGGCAAGCTGCGAGTCATGTATAACTGCTACGAAAAGATAATACACTATGGTACACAGAGCTAACAGAATACAAGGCCAGATTAATCATCACGCTTGAACAACCAAGTATAGGGAGGCGTCGCAGCCTGATCCTCCGAGCGCGCAATCACCGACGGTGACGCTGAGGATGCGCTCGAAGAAGCCGAACCGGCCGCACTCGCCGTCGCGCTCGCTGATGCCGAGGTACCGGATGACTGAGGGAGCGCGAGCGTGGGCGTTGCATCAGCGTCAAAAGCCTCGGGGACAACCTGCACGTTAAGCGGGCGGAATGAAGGAACTGTGGGTCGAGGCGCCGCAGAGTCCGAAATGGAGGTCGACGCAACACTGTAGGACGAGGCCCCGGCGCTCGTAGAGGTGGTCATAGCAGAGGTTGAGGCGGCGGAGGAAGAGAACGAGCTAGGCCCGACGGCTGCGTCTGCAAAGGCAACGGCGGTCGACATGGTGGTCTCTGTGGATGACGAGCCCATAGTCGGATAGGCAGTGCTGTTGAGCGTTGCCGACGGCGCAACGCTAGCGTCGCTCGCGCTTTGCGTGGCGCTCATGGCAGACGAGCTCGCAGAGGAAGTCGGGATATCCTGAGCAGCGATGGCGTTGATCTGCGGCTCAGAGGGCACAAAGACCAGAGTGACATCCAGGGCCGCCGAGCCGCCGAAGGAGCCACTCGAGAAATCCGACGCAGGTACACCGGTGGAGGAAGCCGCCGACGTTACCGACGACGTGCTAGCGGGCGACGTTGTTGACGAGGCCGCGGACGAGGAGGAGCTCGCGAACGGAGCTTGCGCTTCTTGCCGGCGGATGGGGGCCTCGAAGTCGGTGACGCTCGCTATAGACGCGTCGTCCGGCGTCTGCGGATCCACGTATGCGGCCTGTTGTGCAGTGGGTACACCGTCCGTGTCGTCGACGGCATCGCTGTTCGTGCCGTTGGCCCACAAGGGGCGCACAGCGCCGGTGACAGAGTTGAAAGCGAAGACCTGGCTCATGTGGTCGCCATTCATGCCGTTCTCCCCCGGGTCCAGGCATTTCTCCGCGGTCATAGAGACCGGCGCCAGAGGCGCGGGGTCAAAGGTCGCACACCACGCTTGCGTCGCGGCGGAGGCAGCGTCGAAGACAGGGACTTGAAGCATGACGGGGATGTCCTGCGTCGAGTTAAGGAAACCCATCGTTGTGTTGGCCATCGGGACGAGGAACATCTGCGTCTGGTCGTCCGGAGACGCATTGAGCACAAACGTGCCATTGGTGGAGCCAGTGGAATTGGCCTGAGCGAGCACAAGGGAGGCAATGCGCTGCAGAGGGCTGGACGGATCCGCCGTGGGACTCTGCGAATGGGTGTTAGCGAAGGTAGAATCCGGAGAAAGGGAAGAAGCGTACCATGATGTCGATGGTACCAGGAACGCCGGTGACCTCCTGGCGCTTCCACTCGATGCTATGGTCTTGGCGTCTCCATTCCGCGCCGTTGAAGTGCTGCTGTGACAGGGAGCGCCTGGCGGGCTTGACGACGTAAGACTCGCCCGCCTTGCCTTCGATGTAGACGGAGCGCGCGACCTTGCCGTGGTAGCCTTGACGAGGGAGGTTGCCGTTCTTCTGGTCATCGAACGGGATGCCTGCCATGCCTGACAAAGGGCGACGAGCGAAGCGGGCATTCCAGATTGCTTCCGTGGCGAACATGGAGTCGTGCGAGCCGCCGAAGCGCTGTACTTTCTGTTAGCCAAGAGCCTTCCAGTGGTGTGGCGCTGCGAAAGGCATACCTTACTCATCGTCGAGCCCGCACCGTAGGCCGGCGGCGTCGCATAGGCAGGGTCGTCGTGGGTAGCGCGGACGACAGCCGGGCGAACGCCCATGACCGCTGCATCGGCGTGCGGAAGCGTGAAAGCGGCAACGGAACAGAGAACAGCGAGAGCGGTAAAGCGTGGCGAAAGAGCAACCATGGCGGCGAGCTAGCGCGGCAAGAGATAGAGATAGAGTAAAGAGTGTATAGACGGTTAAACGTTTGCGAAGCCGGTCGCGGATAGCGATGTGGGGATAGAGATATGAATGAGGAGGCGGGAAAGAATGAAAGTACACACAGTCACCGGGACTGGCGAGGGTAAGAAGAAACGGCGGTCAATTTGGTTCAATGTTTTTATACGCATGTTCAAGTCAACCGTTTCAGCCTGGCAGGCAGGCGAAGTCGTACTGTCAATCTGCGACATGGCCATGGCCGTTGAGACAAACCGGGCCAGCCGCGCGCATCTGCCGCGTCGCGCGTTGTCCGGGTAGCGCGTACTCGGAACCCCGCGGCCGGGAGATCTCACGTGGAGGCGTGTTGCTTCTGAACCACCATGATGCTGTTCACAGCGCTGAGAACTGCAAGCAAATCCCTACGGAACGTACGCGCGTTTCATGTGTCTACAAGGCGCTGCGATGTCAGGGTATGCAAACGTTCGGATCTACATGATGCGGGCCTAGAATTCAACGACCTTGTCTTGGCTACAGTCCTTGCTCGCCAAATTCAAAGACCCACACTCGCCATATCATATCCCGCCGGGGACGTCAGGCCCAGAAACTCCGGACGGTCCTGCTCTAGATATTGCAACCCACGCTCGTCTAAAGCTCGAAGGCATGGGCTACGAACCACGGTCATTCTGGGCTCAGCAGATCGTGTGGGGCGACCATGATTCCTTTCAGCACGTGAATAACTGTCGTTATGTGCGTTTCTTCGAGTCGGGAAGAATGCAGTGGATCGTAGCTCTTGGCGAAGACATAGGCGGCTCCGAGGCTGCTCAGAACTTCTTGGCTGGTAAAGGCGTGGGCTTTATCCTTAAGTCGATTGATGTCAAGTTCCGCCGCCCTGTCACCTTTCCAGACACGGTCCGTGCATACAGTAATGTCATGCGACCCATACGTTGACTATATGCGCGCTTTATAGCTTCTCATTGGGCACAAGGCTCTTCCTTGGCCAGAAGCACCGGCAGATTCTACTCGGCCTGGTCCTCCGCTTAGCAAAACGCAGTTCTACCTACGCGCTACAGCTTATTCATACGCTCAGGATGCCATCGTGGCCGACAGTACAAGCGTTATCACTTGGTACGACTATGAGAAGCTTTCCAAGTGCGACCCGGGTGAGGAGCGTTGGGCGCCTTTACGAGCGCGCATGCAGATGGCCGAGAGCGTTGGGGCTCGTTCATAATTAGACTCCCTACTAATGTCGCGCCCAACTTCATGCCGTGTTTTATATGCACACATAGTATGAAAATCGACTTTGCGAGCCTTTGAGAGGCGAACGGCCGTTCTAAGAGATACAGATTGGCAACGTGGCGCTCATACGATTCAGCCCAAAACCATGATCCCGGCGCATCCTCATCGACGAAACTCTCCTAGAGGAAAGTGGCCCACTTGTCACCCCACTTCTTCTCCATCTCGCTGTACTCGGCGGGGCGCTCGGGCACGGACGACAGGTACATCATGGGCTCGGCTATCTCTGCGGGCCAATGGTCCCTAACGAAGGCGCCAATCTCGTCGATACCGTCGATGATGCTACCGCATGACCAAACTTGTCCTTTGGTGTCATAGGCCGCGTTCCTCTCCCAGCGACGCGCGCCACCCCACCTGACCTTGGGGCAGAGTTCACGCATCAGGGGGAGCAAGCCGACGGGGCCCATCCCGGCCTTGCCGTCTAGGACACCTGAGGGTGCGACGGCGAGTATGCCAGTGCAGACAGAGAGAATATGCCCGCCAGCATCGTTCGTGGACTTGACGAAGGACTTGACAGCCTCTGTGGCACGATAATGAGGAGGCGGGCCTGGGACGACCAGGATATCGAGCTTCGGAGCGTTTTGGATCGAGTGCTGATGCATGTGCTCGATAAACACATGGACAGGAGATAGTCATGAAAGACATACGGTGACCACAATACCCGCATCTCCTGAAATGGAAAGCGGGCTTGCGCCGTTCTCGCTGATGTAGACCACAGACATCGGCGTCGCGAACGCCTTGAGCGCCGCCGGGATGGCCATATATTTCGTGCTGACCGTGCAGAGGATGTCGACAGGCGCAATGTCAGCCATCTGAACGCCGCTTGTAACGAGGAGCACGCCGATTGTGATAGGGGTGTCGTGACCGTACATTGCTGTCGCGAGGCTAATGTGCTCTGGTAGAGGTGAATACAAATGCTGGTACAAGCGCTGGTGTTATATACAATTGATGAAAAAATTTCAGTAATGGGGTTTCCTCTCCTTGTGTGCCCGATCCAAGATGTTGTGCGTCATCTGAAGAGTCAGATGACTACAAGTGAGCACTAGCAAAGAAGCCTCACCCTCTCCGTCGCTTGTCGGCAAGACTCGCGCGTTTGTCCGGCAGATAGTACGATGACAGTACTCGACGTAACAGCTCCAGAGAGATGAAAGCTCGTTGAGCAGAATTAGTTCTAGAAAAAAATGTCTCCAGGTATACGCTCGGACGTATCTCCTCAAATATTACACTTTCGAGTGCAAGATACGGCGTGCACACGATCCACCAGTGCGCGAACTTGGCTGATCAAGAGACCCGATGGGTCATTTATTATGCCCTAGTGCTGGGGTAGGCATCAGAAATAGCGTAGCACCAGCGCAGAAAATTGGCCTCCCCTGGGGCGCAGAACCTTGGGGCTGCTTACAGACAAAACTCAATTTGAGGCTTCGCCAAGTCAGCCCATTGACCACTGAAGTCGCCATCCCCGAGCTCACGCCGAAGGATAGTAAATTAATGGTAGATATTGCTTAGACCTCCGTTCACGGGCACTCAACACTTATAGTTTCTGTCTTTGATTTCTTCTCATGCTTACAGCTATGCTTGTGGAAGCGGGGAGTTCTGGGGCTCGAAAGAGAACCAGCTTAAGGTCGCGGAATGGAGGCTGAATTTGTCCCATCTCGTGCACGTGGCGGGCATGCGTGAGTCGACGCGCGAGTTTGCCCCATCACGCCCCGTGCGGCGCAGCGTGCTTTTTGTCCAGAACGTCCACGTGCGGAGTGGATCACGGTGATTGCCGTTATCGGCAGCGTTCGGCCGTGTTGTTCATCGGGCCGACTGATTGACCAAGGCCGCGTTGTTCGGGTTGTTAGTCTGTTGCTCTTGACGTTCACTTCCTCTGTTGTGTGCATTTTCCGATACATGACTGAAATGCGTCCTGGATATGGCGAAGCGTCAATTTATTTTGTGAATATCCGCCAGGTGTTGCAAGTATTCGTCAGGCAGGATGTTGTGTGCGTATGAGTTACACAGGGTAGGTAAGAGCTCTAGCAGGTACCAAATGTAGCGACGTTTGCTGATTTGGTATGGTATCGCGGCGATAGCATTCTAGGTTTGGCTCGTTATAGCTGCGGCCCGCCTGGATTGCGCCTCGTTTTGCAGATGTTCGCGCACCTCGTGCGCTGGGAACTTGGCCGCGGACTCGTATATAAACTCGAGCGCCCAACTTTTGCGCTTTTCTATCTACCATCACTGTGCGGTACTCGTTAGGCTTCAATCATGTCGCTCTCTTTCCAGCGTGACTCCCGTGTCTTGCTTGCATCTTCGGCCGGTTTCCCCAGGCCCCTGTTCAGCTTCGAGTGCCCGTTCGGCCCTCTCGACGGTATCAAGACGGAGCGTTCGTGGGCTTTCGCTCAAGCCGCGAGCTATGGACGCTTGCATAGCGCTCGCGCGAGATCGAGAATAGGAGATACCGGCGGTCTGATGTGGTACACTGGTTTAGATGACGCCAGTCTTCTTGCATTCGGTCGTGTCGTCGCAGAGCAACTCGAACGAGCATGTTGCGGGAAGGTGCGGTTCTTTCTGACGGTAGTATCTCGTGGCCGTATGCTGATCCTTGAAATGTGTGCAGGCCATGCTCGCCGGCTGTTTGCGTCCTTCGGATCGTGTTCGGGATCCAGGAGATTTTTTGCTGTGGCTCTCGTTGGAGCATGAAGGGACGAAGATGCTTCTTGCGATTGCGTGGCGACTACCCAGAGTTTGGGACCCCAAAACAAGGGAGGCCTTGGCGGCTCTGAGCGCAACGCTTACGAGGACTCTGGAGGAGTACTGTGCCATAATCTCGATGACGCCGTCGAACGTTGTACGAGTTTGGAGCACCGAGTTCGTCAATGAACAAGAATCAGCGCTCGCGTGGTCGCTCAATCTCAGGAGTCGGTCGGTCAGCGAAGCGGCCATGGATGGCTGGCGCTCGTGGCAAGCTATCAACCAGGCATTGTTACCAGTGCGTCGTGTCGACGCCCATGCGTTTGGCATGCTTTTGTTGGGCGTCGAGAGGCAGGCTTTGGGTCTGCCCCAGACTGTACCCCACTATCCCGACGAGATGCCTTGTCAAACTGCGGCCGTACTTGCTCTCCTTGATCAACTGTCGGATGGTCTACGTGAGTGGTATTGTAGTGTATTTCAGGTGTTGCGCTCATGTTGCGTTTGACAGCTATTCGCGCCTAGCCTCCGTTATCTACGTCTTCTTCTTGTATGCCTCGTGCTCGGTGTTGTACGGTCTAGAATATGATGTTTGTCAATGGAATGTTCTTGCGCTCAGGTTGGATATCTAAGCGGTGCGGTACATCGGGAAGGAATTGGACTGGGCGCGAGCTTGGTAAAGAGTCCGTGTTGACGCTCCAGGCTTCTGACGACGGGAGCGCAAGTGCGTTTCTATATACGGTTAGCGCCTTTCACACAGCCCTTACCGTTTCAGAGTTGACATCTCCTGACGGTGAAACACGTTTCTGCCATCTCGATCGGCACATGTTGCGTGTGTTCGTTGTTTTGAAGACCGGAGACATAGTTTGTCCAGAAGAAAGGTTACTGTATCTTTGACGAGCTTGTGGTCACGGCAGTATTGCCTCTGTGAGTGCAAGGGCTACGGCAGGTGCGTAGTACGAGTTCCGTTGCTGTTGCGCCTCGGCCGAGCATCCTTCGGGCGCAGGCGCTTCTAGCGTACTGCTCCTTCCTCCTAAGCGGCGACATCGCCCGACCGTAGTTCTGCCGATCCTCGGCTCCCGGGGATCAGCAAGTCTGCAATGGGAGTAAGGATATAGGGGCTACGTTGTCCCTGCACGGGGACAGGCGTGTACCAATCATTCAGGGTCCGCGCGTGGCGGCGGCGTTCTCTTCCGAGTCACCGCTTGTCTTTCGCTTTTCACTGTCATGGCCGTCGCTTGAATCCTAGTAACGCTGGTACCAGTCTTCATGTTCTAGCGAATATCATCTGGTTCCTTCTGGGTAATGTGGGGCACGGCGCTCAGGCCATCTTCGGGAGATGATGTGGGTTTATTGCGGCAGTGTTGATCTTTCAGGGGTTCTGTTCGCGGTCAAGTTTGCCGTGCGAGTTGTGGCGTATTCAGGTCTATGGACCGTGGTCCGGCAAGTACAGTTCTTTCAGGTCTCCGTCAACTTTGCAAATGGGCTCTATATGTCGGTCTTCTATCAGAGCGGTCGTACGTATGTGTCTGGTCATCTGGGGCGCAAAGAATAGGGCGTGGCGCATATTCGGATCGTGTCGCGGGGTGGTATTAATCTTGCACTTCTTAGGCGTGTCTGGGTAGTCAGCGGCGGGCTTATATTGCCAGTGTGTTCTCTTTCCGCTGGCTGGACTGCGTCTTCTCCCCATCCTTATCTTTTTTCTCCGTTCTCATCTACCATGCAGCAGCAGCAAGATCTATCATTCCTGGCTCCCGGAGAACGCCGTGAAATCACGGTGATCCTCTATACAGGAAATTTCCTGGTCACCAGTGAGTATACGTGTCGCGTCGCGCATAAGTTTCACTTGGCTCAATGCTTGCGTTTGTGTAGAGACGCGGTTCTTGCGTTGGTTGCGGGAATATTTTCTACCTGCTGTCGATGTCATAGGTCTGGCAGGCCTTAGGACGATGTCGACGTTCCGCTCGCACATCGACCTATTCAACTTGCCTCCAGAGTGGCTCGAGCTGGAGGCGTGGGCCGCGCGCGATAATGGCCGGGGCAGTTATCATGTCCTGTTTAACGGTGCCAGCGTCGGTGTGACGCTGGACAGGTATGTGATCTTTATATTGTCTAGTTAGGCCTCTGATCGTTAATGTTTGCATACAGAGACGAGTTCGAGGGCGCTATTCTCCATCCGGGCGCGCAGCACGTAAGCTGTAGCTCGTTACAGCGCGCTCACGTCTGCTATTGGCGCTTCCTCCTCACTCTGGCCCATGTTCATCTCGGCGACACCGCACTGGATGCCCGCGCGGTGTTCTTCGCCGCTCTTCCACATGCGCCGACGAGGAGCACTCGCGACGCTATGCCTGTCATCTTTCAGGAGCTGGTAAGCTCGTTACTTTCGGGTGAACGTAGTCTGAGGCTGACGCATATGTTTGTAGCCATAAGATGCTATCTCGTGGGTGTTGGTTGCGCCGGCCGTTCTTGTACCTGTGTCAGCTTGGTTTCCATCAACATGTATACGTATAGTTTTGACGAAGATGCCCAAAACATGTGTGATCGTGGATCTTGCGTGTATGCGGGGTGTGTGTTTGTGCGAGCGGCACCGTCTATGGTTTGCCTAATGCGAGGTATGGGCGACGTTGAGAATGCGTGCTTTGGAAGAGGGCTATTGTGAGTCGGGTCGGGTCTTGTCTATGTGAGCGTATGATGTGCTGTTGCACGAGGCTGGTAGAACGTGTATACATGCGTGCGGACAGTGACATTGCGCACATGCGTCGGGCTGGCCCGCGCGACCAGTGCCTGGTGCGTCGAAGTCATGATGGCGTGTCAGCCATTGAACGGGAACGGTAGGTTGAGATACGACATGTATCGGCATTGCCGTCGCGGCGGTAGCTGTACGTAGTGTTGCGCCCATCAGGATTCGAGTACCTGGAACTGGCGCGTCGTGTCGGTCGCGTCGGGCGCGCGCGATGGCTTGCTCTTAACCGTCACTTCGTTTCGTCTCCTACCCTTTCTTTCTTTCTTGTTGTCTGTTCGGCTACCTCTACCTGCTTGGACTCTTCGATATTGTTCTGGATTTCGCATGAAGCGTACCGCGCCGCAATCTTCTGAACCGCGGAAGGTTCGCATTGTGGATGCTTCCAATGGTAGCGTTTTTTCCTCAATTATTTGACGAGGCCTCACGCGTTTTTGCAGATATTGTCTCGACAGCGTCCACCCTCACATACGGTCTTAGTGCAGTGGCACCTGTACCAGGACATCTAGTCTCGGCTCAGTGTACGCGATTCTGTATCATCCCTCGGTATCCAGTCTGATGGTGTTTGTAGCGCTTGCTTCTGGTTCATCGCTGTCTATACCTACAAGTTATGAAGAGTTCTCTGCGCGGGTCGATGGCACACGTGAGGCTTCATATCTGGCTCTCTGTCTTCCCAGTTGGATGGTTACTGACTCGTTGACCTAGGTCATCCTGCTGTCCAGGCTGCGTATGAGAGCTTACGCGAGCAGTTGCGAGCGCTGGCAGCTATCGCTGCGGGCGCGTTATCGTCTGTGCAAGCGGACTGTGTTCCCGCTGCAGAGCCTCGTACGGAGTCGCCCATGGATGTGCCAACGGGCTCTTCTGTTAGGCCCGCTACTTATGATGAGTTCTTTATGGGTCTGGGAGCCGACGGTGCGTTGTGTATCGTTGAAAGTCGGCATGGGTGTTGACGCTTTACTGTCAGAGCATCCTCTTGTGGCTTCTGCGAGGAAGAGTATTGGCGCTCCACCAGCCACTGCTCTTGTATCCCTGCCTTTTCAACCTATTCCTTTCGTACCGGTTGTTGATACGGTCAATCCAGCAGAGGCGTTGCCGTCTTTGGACCATCGTGGTACGTCTTCGATGTTCAGTTGTTCGCGGTTGTTTGCTGATTCTTGGTTCTATGTTCTACTTGTTATCTCTCTCTTCGTATCGGTGGATTGTGTACGGGTGTCTTTCCCTCTTGGCTTTTTGGATGCGGTTACGACGTGTCCTGGCGTATTGTGTTCTTCAATGATATGCTCTTGCTTTGCCTTGGTTGTGACGCCTTCCGTCTTCGTTGTTGCTTATCTTCTCATATCAGACGATGTTCATGATGTGGTCAGAGATTGGTCTCTCGCTGTTGCTGCTGGCCAGTCCCGTATCGTGTCTCTGGATATGTTGAATCGCTGGTTCAGATTTGTGGGGGCTGTCAGGCATTTGAAGGAGGTTGCGCCTTTTGTGGATGGATTGGAGTTCCCTGTCAAGTCTCCCGTTCTCCTGATTAGTTCCGCGTCTTTGCTTCTTCTTTGCGAGGGTTTCAATATGTTCCTAAGGCCGCACATTTCTTCTCTCTTCCAGCGTCATGCCCTCCGGATGAGCGGACTGACCAATGCCGAGGCCCTTGTTCGATTACGGACTCACCTGTCTCAATGTCAGTGCCCTGCTGAATACTACATCTTCGCAGAGTTGGCCACACAACGTCGCATGAAGAAACGCATCCGCTTATCAGTCAAGGGTGGTGTCGCATCATCCCGCGCTTCTCGCAGAACGCCTGCTTCCCGTAAGCGTGCGCGTCAGGTTGCTGTTCCGGTCTCGTCAGGATACGTTGACGATTTGCCGATACCGTTCCTTCAAGATCCTGACGTGCCTCCGGATTTGTTCCCTGAACAGTATACGACGGAACTCAGAAACTCTATTATCTACGAGTGGCAGTCATTCTTAGAGCCTGTCCGATGGATGCGGGTGACGTGTGCAGTGTGTGCTCAGATGCATTTTCGGGAGAATAGTCTCGTCCGTGAGGCTCTCGACGAGGAGTTGGAGCTATTACAAGATCATACCCTCCCAGATCATCTCAAGCCTGTTGAGTATGATATGGATTGTTATCGCCATGCGTTGTTGCATCCCGACGGGCTGATCGTCCAGCACGCCAGGGGATTGGTGCGCATGTGTAAGAGTTGTTCTTCCTCTTTGAAGCGACGGAAGATGCCAAAGGATGCTCTGGCAAACAAGCTTTATTATGCGCATGACAGACTTCCTCCGGATGTGAAGAAGGCTTTCGCCGTTGCCACGCTGGCAGAGAAGATGTACATCGCCGGCTGTCGCATGACGCGCATCACATTCCTGATTGAGAATCCGGAGGATACGAAAGGCGTTTTGCCTCGCCAGCGTGCTAATCGAGGGCATTGCGCCTTTATACCTCAGGATTCGGGTGCTATGGCCCGCATGCTGCCGCCACCTCCCGATGACCCGAGTCTTGGTATATGTGTTGTGTTCGTTGGGCAAGGAGTTCCGCCTACGAAGGAGAACATCGCGACCCGCCTACAACCTCTGTTGTGTTCGCTGTCTACCGTGGGAGTCATCTCCAAGTTCTTGACAAGTTCCAACCGTGCTTTCGTGGACTCTGGCATCGCTTTCAATGCGGATAACCTTCGTGCCATCGGATCTGGTTTTCCCGGCGGAGAAGATCGCGGGTTGCCTTCGAACGTTCAGGTGGTCGTTCTCAATTCTGAGTCTGCTACTGGTGTTCATCGCGCTATGCAGGGAGGGTATTCTAATACGGATCACTCTGAGCTCATTGTGCCTACGGGGGAGACGCTGATCCAGAATGTAGGATATGCCAGCGAGTCTCAGAGTTCCAAAGCTGCTACTGCGTCAAAGGCCCTGGCCTTGGACTGGGTCTTGAATAAGCGGCCCTTTGTCCAAGTAACTGATGGCAACCGATTGTTCTCGGATCGTCATACGGACGCTCTTACATTGACTCACCCGCATCTGGATCCGCATGCACTCGGCGGTTTCCTTCATCCGGATCGCACAGGCCCTCGTCATCTGTCAATGCAACGACAGCTGAAGAATATGCTTCTCATGAAAGACGCTCCTTTCGCAGCTGATCCGAGTTTTGCGTATGTGTTCTTCAATGCCATACAACGCACTCAAACGTCCATCGGAGCTACTTTCAGGGTGGCTGAGAATCAGTACGGCTCCTTCGTGGACACGCTGATGGAGAACAGAGGCATGCTCGAAGCGTTAGAATCCAAGTATCGCTCCAATCCAGACGCTAAGCCTACGACGTCTGGCGAGCGGAAGCTTATAAATGCCATGAATCAGCTTCGGGTTATGTGCAAAGACGTCGTCGGATCGAATGCGTCCAGAACGAGGATGCGATCTAAGGTTCGGGCCATGTTGAAGTCCTTTGGGTGTCCGACGCTGTTCGTGACTCTGAATCCTACAGATGTGTTGTCGCTTCAGCTGCATGTGTTGTGTGGAGGGGATCCGAACCAATTCGGCCAGATGACTGATTACCAGCGCACGAAGCAAGTGGTAGATCATCCTGCCGAGACTGCTATCTGGTTTGATCGCATTATTAAGTCCTTCATCAAAATCATACTTCGCCACGGATCAGATAGCCCTGGGCTCTTTGGAACCTCGGAGGCGTATTTTGGAACCGTCGAGGCGCAAGGTCGTGGTTCTTTGCATTGCCATATGCTTCTCTGGTGTAAAGGCGGGCTCTCTCCACAAGATGTGCGCGATAAGATTCAGTCCAATCCGGAGTTTCGTGATAGGATGTTCGGTTGGCTTGAGTGCATTATTCAATGCGAGTTACCTGGCATGACAGAAGTTCTCCGCACGAAAGTCGGCGAGAAACTGGTGAATCCAATGAAGTATGTTGATGGAAGGCCTGCTTTGAGCGTCCCTCCCCTGATACCCGATCCCGAGACGATGTCCCCGGAAGAGCGAGAGCTGTTCGAGGAGAGATTCCAGAGCTTTGTTCACGATCTTGCTTGTGCGTTCAACTGGCATCGTCACCACGCTACCTGCTGGAAATACCTTAAGCCTGGGCAGCCTCAAGTGGATTCAAATTGCAGGATGCGTATTGATGGCAGCACTCAGCCACTCACGGAGATAGATGAAGAGACAGGTTCGATACTGCTCAGGCGGTTGCACCCATGGATCAATAACTTCAATGATGTGGTGCTGTTTCTTTTGCAGAGCAACATGGATGTCAAATATATCGGGTCTGGGCAGGCTGCAAAGGCGCTGGTGTACTACATCACCGACTACATCACCAAGGGTACGCTACCTATGCATGTTGGTCTCGCGGCTGTGATATCTGCAATCAAGAAGACGGAAGCTGCCATGCAGGTCGATGCTGCGTCAGACGAAGACCCCATTGCCGCGAGCGTGCAGAGACGTAGATTCTTGATCAAATGTGTCAACGCCATGATGGGTCGGGTGGAGCTTTCGCATCAGCAGGTTATGAGTTATCTTGTCGGCGGCGGCGACTTCTATGCCAGTCATCAGTTTGCGTCGTTGTACTGGGGGGACATGAGCAAGTTCCATTCTGGTCCAGTCCTCGATTCCGAGGCTGAAGATGTTGATGACTACGCGGGAGGGGTTGATGTGACTGTGAACATGCGCGACAATGATGTGGTGCCTACAAGTCAGTTATTGGATTACCGACATCGTCCGAATAGCCATGGTTTCGACGATATATGCGCTTGGGAGTTTGCGGGGCTTGTCGAGAAGAGCCGGATCAAGTTGAAGACGGACTGTCCTCCTGCAAAGGACTACTCATCTGTCATGTACCAAGAGGTTGATGACTTTGCCGACGAGGGTTCGAATCATTCGCGACGAGCGAAATTGAGATTCTTAGATCCACACCCGCAAGCAGAGACGCATACGGTGCATCTCCGTGGCAACATGCACGTTCCGATTCTGAGTGGTCCGAAGATTCCGAGGCAGTCTTCGGGTGATGACGCACGCGAGCGTTTTTGTCGTGCCATGTTGATCTTGTTTAAACCCTGGAGAGAACGGAGCGATCTGCTCGGCGATTTCCCGAACTGGGCAGCAGCATATGACGCTCATAAGTTCCCAGATCACTTGTTACGCACTATCAGACATATACATGTCGAGCACGAATGTAAGGATGCCCGAGATCGTTACAGTGAAGCCCGCCGTGCTGGGTTGGAAGGCCAGTTGATGACAGGCGCACTTTCGTCCGACATCGTCTTGAGCAAGATGGACCCCGCGTTGTTCGAGCTCGCCATCATGCACGAGGCGGGCGACGTTTCTGGCTTGGTGTTTCCCGAAGACGATCTTTCCTGTGAGGATGATGAAGTCAGCCAGTCTTCTCAGGTGCCATATCTTGGAGCGCTACCTGGATCTTCTGTTCAATCTGCCACGATCTTGCAGCGTTCAGGGATCCTACTATCTGATACGGCCATACAAGAGCACTTGATCTCCGGTCGTGGAGGAGACGCTATGGCATTGCAGAGTTCGTTCCGAGTGCCAGAGTTGAGTAGAATGCGTGGGTTCATGGAGAAACTGCGCAAGTTGCGGCGTCCTGTTGTCGCGGCGCCCAGTAGTGCTAAAGTTTCTGTCAAGCGCCCGAGATTGGATCAGGTCTCCAAGGTTGCTGTTGGGCAGCTGCAGGAGAAGCACGAGCCACTCGTGGATGTGGACATGAGCGACGGTTCGGACAACGTCATCGGTGATAGCTCTGATAGCGATACCGAGGCTGAATCGGATAGTGGCGTGCCTAGAAGCTCTCTCAGACGCATCATCAAGATGTTGAAGATGAAGAAGAATCCCGAGCAGAAACTGGTTATGAAACTGTTTGACGATCATCATGAACGCGGCATATATAGACGCGAGCAACTTCTCATGTATGTCGCAGGCGTTGGAGGCACGGGCAAGAGTCACGTCATACGGGGAATCACGACTTATCTCAAGATGCATGATCACAGCGATTGGCTGTTGATCGCTGCACCTACAGGAATCGCAGCCGTCCTGGTGAACGGGTACACCATTCATGCGTTGACGTTCCTGAATGTCGGTGGAAGGGGAAAGGACGATTATTATGCGGAACTATCGCCTGAAAGAAAGAAGGCCGTGGAAGAGATCTGGAGACGTGTCCGATATCTTATCATTGATGAAGTTTCAATGATTTCCGCTACACAACTCACTTATATTTCGAAGCGGCTGAAGGAAGCGCGAAGCTCTCTTCCTGACGGTGACCGACCCTTTGGAGGCGTCAATGTTATCGTGACTGGGGACTTTGGCCAGCTGGAACCTGTTGGCGGGAGGGCGTTGTTTCATACGAGTCTAGTCAATCGTCTGGATGAGACTGCTGGCATGACTGATCGGAAACAGTTTGCTTTGCATGGCGCTTACCTGTGGCGTTTGTTTGACAAGGTTGTCGAGTTGAAGCAGGTGGTTCGGCAGGAAGCCGATCCTGAGTACGGCGAGATGTTGGGACGGATTCGATTGGGCTGTGCTACAATCTGTGGGCCTGGGGGTGTCATGAAGGGATCCGATTATGACACGGTTTGTCAACGGACGCTGGATTCCATTCGAGTCAGCAAGAGCCAGTCTCTCGATAGGTTTCAAGACGCGCCTATCATAGTAGGTGACCGTGTCACTCGCGATGCTTTGAATGCGCGCTTGGTGCACACAAAGGCGATTCGTCTTGGGATAAAGCCGGTCTTCCTGTGTGCTCGTGACAAGATGTCTGGGTCGAAGGAACCTCTTTCAGGTCCATTGGCGAAGGCTGCCATCCGTTTACCGCCTGGAAGGGTCGACATCATGGGGTGCATACCGTACTTCCCCGGTATGAAGGTGATGATCACCGAGAATCTGGCTATGTGTCATAAGGCTGTGAATGGTCAAGAAGGGATCCTGCGCAAGGTAGCAGTCGAACAGGGTGTCGACGGCATGCTCCACGCCACCTGTGCCTTCATTGAGGTGCAAGGAATGGGCTCCGTCTACCCAGAGCTGCCTGAAGACATCATACCCGTCTTCCCATCGCGCACCACCCACAAGTTCTGGTCCGATTATGCCGAGTGCTGGGTCAGTTTCACTCGCGAGCAGTTGCCCCTGATGCCGGCCTATGTCTATACGGACTATAAGGCTCAGGGAAGATCTCTCGATTCAGTCATTGTGGATCTCGCGAGTACTACCAAGCCGCAAGGTCGATATGTTATGCTGTCCAGGGTTAAGACGCTGGAGGGATTGGCCGTCCTTAGACCATTTTCCTCAGAGTGCTTTACCAAGCCGCTTTCAAAGTACATCCGAGATGAACTGGGCCGTATTTCCGAGCTGGCGAACAAGACCTATTGGGAAGATAGGAACGAGCCTATTAATGATGAGGTGGAATACGAGGACGATTTCGCGATGGAGGTTGATTCTGAACGAGGTGCTGTCGGGATGGACGATGGTTTCGAGGATGACGAAACGCTAGTCGATTCTGAGACAGAGACTTTGCTCTTTGATGCAGGTCACCGGGATCCTGACGGCGAGAGCACGAATTCCGATGACACGGAGTCGGAGGTGTGGTCAGACTACGAAGAAGACTACATGGTTCTGGACGAAGATGTCGATGAACTTTAGAGCGGGTGCCGCGCCGGCGCAGCGTGGGAAGCGATCGCGTGGACATGTTGCTTCCCGTGTACCCTCGTGTTTCTTGTCGTCCACCACCTTCTCCTCCTGTCGGTTTCGTTTTCCCGAGCTTCCCGTTGTATTCTATCCTATGGTTTCATTTGCAAGTTGTTTTCTCCTCTATATCCTGTCAGTTCGCTGAATCCGTTGATCCAGGCCTGGGCTATTGGTCAAGCGCTATCTTTTGTACAGCCCGACCGGGCACATATCGTTTCTCGCCTATCTACGGAGGTGCCCTGGGCTTCGGAGTGGGGCATATCGGACTTATCTTGAGGTGATGCTGGGGATGAACGGCGTTGATTGAAGGTGCCGAATCACGTTTACTGGTTGCCGTAGTCGGAGCTAACGTTCTTCGCGCTAGTGTCTCCTTCACGCACTTCAACCGTTCAGGGTATCCCATGATGGTGTGCTGTTTCTAAACTCTAGCGAGGGTCGATGCAGTCCTAGTTGCAGGTGCGTTAGTTCTCCTCGTAGAGAAGACGCATACTCATCGTGCTACAGATTGGGGGTCTACTTCGAGTTTCCTACATTTTGGGGTACCTCGACATGTCGTGCTATAGAGCTTCTGTAGCCTCCTAGCTTGGCGTATATGTATGTGTACATGTTCTTCTGGCTAATTGTTCGCATGTACTCACGCAAAGTCGTACTAGACAGTGGTCACCTCGAGCGCTATAGGACCCAACACACCTTATTCATATTTATCTACCGTGTCGATCAATGAACATGTAGCGTGAATTGTGCATGCACTGTGACTATGTATGAGGTGGTGGAACTTCCCGTGTTTATCTTGTATGGGACAATACTGCGTGATTGTTCACACGTTTCAGGTTCTACCCGCCCGATTACCGGGCAAGGTATTCGATGCGTTCGCCTTCGATCTGTTTGATTCGCCGGTATAATTGTCCGCGCAGTTGCGTTCTAAACTTGCCCTGAGTTTGTCGCGGTCGTTTAAAGGTCGTGCACCTCGCTATATGGCGCATTGCTCTCAAAGATCCAGGCGTCATGCCGACTCATATGATAGATCGTGAGCATGGCCTATCGTGCTGGCTGAGTCCTGCTAATTGGCGACTATCTATAGGTGTACTCTTCACAACATATCTGGCCTCCTATACTGTACATGAGCTAGAAGGCGCGACCGACCTGAACGTCCCTCCTACGGTCGAGGCGTTAGAATTCAGTGCGCTCGCTGTTCATCGCGGGAAGCACTATCTCGTGGTGTATGGTGACCAAGTTGGTATAACCGAAGATAGGTGCGTAAACGTTTTTTCCCGTGGTGCTTCTCCTCATGCTATCTCGACATAGGGAGCTCGCATCGAACGCCGCCAACGTCCCGTTCGGTTTGATGTTCGTCGCGCCGAACTACCATACTGCATATACGTGGTATCGTTACTGGATGTCCGACATGATGTTCGTGCTCTCCAACCAACTCGATATTCAATGGGGTGTACGCGATTTTTTGTTGGTCGCTGCGCGTGGTCTGACTCGTGCGGTTTTGCGCGTTGTGCCTGTTTTGCGTCCTCGGGTATTGGGTTTTCTTGGTTCGATTGAAGGACACTTGACTGATCCATTGCCTCTTAGGACTTGCCTGCTCCTATGATACCCGATATGCCCGAGAAATTTGTGAGTAGGGGTTGGAATCTTCAATGCGGGTTGGTCTGATCTTACGCAGGTCATCGAGGTTGATGATGAAGAAGAGAACGAGTCTCATGATATGGTCGGAAGCCAGCGTGAGGGTTGTGACGAGGAGGAAGACGTAGAGGTTGAGCTTGAGGTCGTGCTTGAGGTCGGCAGCGAACATGTCGGCGGCGGCGGCGGCGGTGACTTCGCGGCGACCTATCACGAGGAATAGGCAAGAATGGATGTGTTTGAGGTGGAACTGGAGTTATATGTCGAATAAATGGGCGTATGCATGGGTATGGGTACGGATATGCGCGATAGGACGGGGGTTAGTGATGGAGGCGGAGATATCGCATTGGTGAGGCCATCGCGTGTTCTGACGCGGGCGCGGGCGCGCATATATACTGGTGCAAGTGCAGAGAGGTCACGGCATATGTGTAGACGATGGGCAAGCAGCTGAACCGTGTCAATTTATATATTCTATTCGTGCGAGCAAGGTACATTGTGGTCTAATGGAAGCGTTGCATGTCAAAGGGTTGAACGAATCGCATGTTCTGTGAGTATTGGTTAAACGACCCGTCCGAGAGTGAAGGGTGGGTTTCCGGTATGTCCCATTCCGCATCTGATCCCAAGGCCCAGGTAACCCTTGTTGGCGGCCATATGTACTGCACAGTGCCGATACTGAACAGCGTCCGTACAATCTCCGCGTCGACTGCATGGAACGCGTGTAGTTCCCAAGCCCTGTAGGAGACGGGTAAAACCAGGGATTTGAGGAGCGGGTGATGGAGGTTGACGAGCGTCTCGGCAAAAATGCGCAGGCAGGTGATCCAGGAGACGTGAGTGGGTGTCTCTATGACCACTGTCACGCTGTGCGGGCCATACCGGATAGGTTCTCCGTCCTTATCCAAGAGCCAGGATATTTCCGTCCGGGCGCTTGTCCCTTGCACACCTAAAAAGCGGACACGTAGCAATCTCTCTCCAGAATGTGGCAACCTTGAGACTATAGCTATATGAGCAACTGATTCGGGTGGCTCAGAAAGTAGATGCTTACGCAGCGTGTAGAACAAGTCACGCATCTGGGGCATGGCGCTCCAAGATAGCTCGTATTTGGTTTCGATACGGATGTTGCAGGACGCTGGGATCATGAATCGGGATAGTGCGAGGTGTATGAGTGCGCTGTTGTCCTGGACGAGCAAGAGATGGGACAGTTGGGAAAAGGCGAGTACGTTGACCACGCGGCCGTCGTCTTCTTCACTGATAGCGTTGAAGAGGACGAGCTCTCGGATGACACCTTGCGAGAGTCTGACCAGATCTGCGATGTTTGAGAGAGTAGGTCGGGGACACTCCGGCGTGGGGAGACCTTTGTCGAACTCGAGGTGGAGAGCGTCTAGCATGGCGGTATAGAAGGGGTAAACGAGGTTGATGAACTTGGCTGTGCGAAGTGCCGGAGTGAAGAGCCAGAAGTTGCTGAACGGGCGTTTGATGAATCTGTCGCTGCGAGAGCAGTCAATAAGCATACTAGCTAGTATAAGGAAGTTGACGAACATGGTTTCTGGCGCAAAGCTGTAGTCGAAGCGTCTGGGCGCCTCTAGTTCCAGGTGGCGAAGGTAGGGTAGGCCGTGGGGTCGCAATGTTGAACCGGTAGTTGCGAGCCAGTGCAAGATGAGACTGGGACAGACGCGGAGATCGAGGCAGGATATGGACTGGAACCTGAACGCTGGCGTGGTGTATAGAATGGAGAGCGCGCGGTCTCGATCGTGCGATACTGCGAAGTCAAACGCCGGAGGCGTCGCCGGGAAGAGTGTGCAGAAGTTAAGGGTAAGGGGCGCGAAATGGGCGAGTTCGCGTAGAGATAGATGTGCGCGCGGTAATTGGGTACAGACCAGCGCCCAGAACTTGCTTTGGCGCTTCATGAACGCGCGGATATCCGTACACGTCCAATATAGTGTCAGCCAGCCCAAGTTCGTGCCGTCCCAGCCCATGACAGCTGGTGGAGCGGTATAGGCCATTATGTAGAGAATCTCCAGCAGTACGTCTTCTGGTAAGCGGAGAATATGGGCGCTAGAGTGTTGATGAGTCGAGGATAATCTCGGCCAACATGCAAGAGGCGTACATTCGATTAGCGCGGTTGACGAGTAGGCTTAGGAGCGAAGCCGCAGTCGCGTATGCGTTGACCAGTAAGAGTGAACTGGTTAGGAGGCGTTGTAGGTTCTCCGGGTTGGGCGACGACTGATGGGCGGCTATTCGTCTCAACTCTTCAGCGTGAGGGACAGCGAGCGCGAGCTTGACCATAATGTCCTGGCTGTGGGATATGAGTATGTACGCTATTAAGCGACGAGGGCATGACACACTTTATGTCGATGATATTGAGGACTTCCGAGTCCAGTATGACGCTGAACAAGGCGCCTGCTGTCGGTGCCGGGTTCATTGTTGCGGGTGCTACCGGTTCGACGTTCATTTGTGAGGGCGGGAGCGTGCTGCCAAGTTCGACGAGGTCGACTCCCATGGGTGCTGCTGCTGTAACGTCAAGTTGTAGAGGCGGGGGCGTATCATTGAGTTCGATTGGCCGGATGTTCGGGGTATCGGGTAGAGACGCCATCGGGGCTTGGGGCTCGAGCGTGGGCAAGGGCATATAGTCGAGTAGCATCGGTACGTTGTGGTCGTAGCCGAGTATGTCGGCGTCCATGTTGAAAGTTGTAGTGTCGTAGAACGCGTTCACAAAGTAATCGTCGGGGTCTGCCATGGTGGGCGAAAAAAACGTGGCGATGGTGATTTCCTGTGATACTGTTTTAAGTAGACAGCGGAATGGACGCGTGAGCTATACTGGCCGTACCCAGCGTATCATCATCGCAACAAACGGACATTCAAGACGAGGTCCATCAGGTACTTCTGCAGGAGCGATGGCCCAGCCAAATTGGGTTTGACATCTCCCGAGAGTCAGAGACGCCTTCGCGGATGATGTAGTGTTGGCTAGGGTCTATGGATGGGTTCGCGACCGGCGACTTCCGCTTGTGCCGAGCGCCCAAGAATTTGATAGCGGCGTTGCGACGGGACCGAGGAAGAACGTGCGTTGTTTACTTCCTGGAGTTCTCCCTGACCACGTTGGTCTGTTCTCGTGCTGTCTGACAGACACAGAGCCATGCAATAGACTGTGGAGAGAGATATCAGCGGGACTCAGACGACCTTGGAGGTGGCGCTCGAGAAGTCCAATTGCAGGACGTACAGAGCAGGGCGATCGCCAGAACGTGCGATGAGGGCGGTCACCGGGCTTACACGCGGTATCAAGTTCTGCAGGGTGATCATGTTAGCCAATGTTCGGACGCCTAGGCATTCAAAGTCTGCCATGCTGTCGTTGTCTGGGGATATCCAAGTTCTTGGAGCCGTATACCTTACACAGTGTTATTTGATTCGCAGTACCGATCTTCGCGTCCTTCGACAGAATGGAGAAACGGGGTGGTAATGATGATTCTATTGTGAAGCGCTGTATAGGCAATAGATCCGGTTGGTGGTGGTCGCCGTTGGAGGCACGGCAGGGTCGCGACGCGAGGTCCCCGCGATTTCAACCTGCCACGTGTGGGCATCTCGGCTTCTTCCGTTCACTTCGATGCGCCTGGTTGTGTTGTTGTGTCTGTCTTGTTCCTCATGGCCCGAAGGTGTCATATCCTTTGCGAAAGCAGGTAGCGGGTGGCGCGGGCAGGAAATATTAGTACTGGGGATAGGAGGATACTTGGGACAGGAGATGTCCAACCTTAACCGGTGCGAATGTCTTCTCGCGGGTGTGGCGTCCGCCGGGTGATGTTGACATAAAATAGGTAACAGGACCCATGGACCTTCTCAAGGTCTCCGTCACCGATACGAAGTCCCCGTCATTTGCGTAATATCGCTCTTACCTGGATCCAAGGGGCCCGGTGACCGCGATTCTGCAGGGGATTCACGGAGACCGCAAGATCTTGTGTAGGTTTTGTGATTCTCGCGCGGCATCGCGGAGCTAGAGCTGACAGCCGAGTGCGATATTTGTCTACATGTTCAGTTGTCGTAGACATCGAGCGCCCACCAATCTATGGGGAGGACTGCTTCCGCGTCCATTCTGATCAGAGGCCATGGAATCAAGCCTGCGCACATCTCTTTTTGGTTTCACATCGGCCGACTGACCTGGTGGAAGGTAACTTTTTCGGTTCGAGGCTTGTGCATCCGTTGCAAGTGTTTCGTGCAAGAGATGGGTAAGGGCAATGCTTCCGGGGTCAAGCGTACGTGCGTTCCTTGATCTACGCGGCTGGTAACGGAGGCGATTTATGCGCGCACGATTTCGTGTGATGACTTGCTCGCCGGCGTGGCGGTTGGCGGCGCGGAAGGCCATACATCTCATATAGCTGCGAGTTCTGCTTAAGCGATTCCGGAATACTTTCCGATCTTCTAACCCGTAGCGATGAGGGGTCCGGCACGTACGCAGTTCACGTTATTTCGCTCAACGTGCATATTTCTTATCTTGTTCTTTGTAGCTTGGGCGTGGCACAGCGATGATCTGTCTTCCGTGTTGCGCCGCATGACTTCGCCGAACATGAGAACCTGGATACAGAGGTAAGTGCTGGTTCGCTCTGCAGATTCGGCGCGCTGATGTCGCGCGTTGCCTGTTGTGTTTTTCAGAGAGAGCACTGTGAAAGAGATGGTTGCTCTTACCAGTACGGTCTTGCACCATGGCGTTATGTCTCGTTCTGCTCCATCGACAACGAAGACGCCAACTCTGGAGACGCTTCCTAACGAAATCCTTGACATCATCTTGCTTTTCGTCGCTGGTTCTTCTCTGCAAAGTAGATCAACCGTGCAATCCGTCTGCCGCTTGTTCCGCTGCCTTGTCGTCCTCAACACATCCTTTCAAACCGATCTGGCGTCGCTTCCGGTCCACCCGCCGGCATTCTCTGCCTACTTCAATCGCGCGCATTCCCTTGGTCGACCATTCCATCTTGTCCTCGACTACACGAACAAGAAGCGGAGAGTACCTCCGTTACCATGTCTTCTTAGCGGTGTTGTCTTCGCGCAGACTATCGTCGTCCAGCACTCGTTGTCTGTGTCAGATGTAGTCGCTGCGCTCGTGCGCCAACCTCGCTGTGAGGCCCTGCAGGAGCTGGTTCTCGAAGCTGTAGGCAACTTTGTTTCAGCTCGACAGCTCATGTTGTCGCACCACGAGGGAGACGGTGTTCTCTCTCTGAGGGCGCCGCTCTTGAAGCGTCTCGAGCTTCAACAGATAGTGCTCAACTTCCCGGAGACCTTCAATCTTAGACGCTTGAAGATCGAGCATCGTAACGAGACCGACACTGTATCGTCGGACGAGAGGACACAACGCGCGAAGAATCTTCATTCTATCCTCAGGCATAATCCGACCCTGGAGTCTGTCGAGCTCATAGAGCCTGTTGGCCCAGAGTATTCCGGAGGCGGTCCATCTGGACTCATTCCATTGCCTGCCTTGAAGGAGTTCAAATTGTCCATCTCGCATCTACCACCGGCGGCGTGGCTCCTGTCGTGCCTTACTCCGTTGCCTTCGGATGCATATGTGTCTATTACTGTCGGAGAGGGCGCTCGGGAATCCGTTGACATAGTGCAGTTGGCAGACATCATCGGTAGGTTCGGCTTTCGTTCGTGAATACATGGGGCGGTGCTGACGTTGGTTCTTCAGTTTCTCAAATGCGATCGCGGACGTTCGATACGCTCACCGTTGTGGACTCAGTTCGTCGTACCTCACTCCTATTCAGCCAAGGTCCCCGTGTATGGGAAGGCTTGTCTGGTTCGTTGTTACCTGTGCATCGACAAGGTCGTTATCTGCCACATCCAGGCGCCGTTGATCTGGAGGTTTGTTTTGCCAAGCCCCATTTGCAACCCGTTAGTGGTTGGGTTGCATACTATATGATGTCTGCTCACTTTCCTCATTTAGGTTGGGTGGACTGATGTGCTTCGCGCTATCAAGAATGCGGGGGTTGCTGTTGACTGTATCAAGACGTATGAGGTATGTCGTGACACCGCATTATGCTGAGGTCATGCGTCCTCACTCGGACGTCGCGCAGTTCCATGGAGATATCCATCTCAAACAGCTCTCAGCGTGCGACGTTAGGCCGTTGCTTGACAGCGCAGAGCGGCTTTGCTTCTGGCCGGACTCTGCACATACAGTGAAATCGTCTGTATGGCAACTTTGCGCGCCTAACCCGGTGGGATGGTCTGCCGTCGCTTACAGTTTCAAGGCTCTCTTCCCCAACGTGCGGATGCTCGTCGACGTACGGAATGGCGATAGATGGTCTGGCCGTACTACGGAAGAATTGATGGGTCGCATTCGGCAGCTGCCGTACCATTATTAGCTGTCATGGCACTGCACATGTTCAAGACGCGCCTCGGGTCAATGCACCCATACCATCTACACTATCTACGAAGCGAATAATAACTTCTTGCCCCTTGTTGGTGCAGGTCCCTCCAAGGACGCGCGAGCTTCTCCGTTCGTGCGAGGGGTTTGTGCGCTGTTCGACATGTTGCTCGTTGTGGACTGCAGGTTGCCTTCGACGGCATCGTGCTCGTAGACCTTGCATGAGATGTCGGTATTGAGCGTTCGGAGTATGTCGTTTCGCCTGCCTTGTTTCGTGATCTGTGGCCATTCGCAAGGCCTTCCGTCCCGGCGATTCAAACATGCGCTGTCAAAGGAGGCCCGCTTCAGTAAGAGTCGTTTGAGAATGACCTCGTCTGGTTCACTCACACACACGAGTCTGAACCCTTTGGATCCCTTATGCATTTCCCCTTCTTCTTCCGGTGGCAGTTCGTACATGCCACAGAAAGCCCTTCCGGTCGTCGTGACGAGTAACTGTCTTCCAACTCGAAGCACGAAGTGCTTGCCCTTGGAGGGCACGCAGGCGTCGCTTCGTCGTTTCGGTACATCCGGTTCATCCATATGTTGCCAGTCGTGTTGCCAGTCTTGTGTTTGTACGGTTCTGTCTATGGTGCGTTGTCGGTTGGTGCGTCAGGCTAGAGAGGCTGTGGGTGAACTGACCATAGAGAAGGAATATTTCTTCTTGGGTTCCCGCAACGGCGGAGCGATTATCTGAATCTAGATTCCGAAAGGGACCGAGTCTCACGCGGTGGTGGTCGTATATGCCAAGAATGGTTACAGCCAATTCTGCGCGTGAGAATATCTTCCCGTTCGGGCTTGCGCTCGGCATTTTCTTTCCGGCTGGATTCGCGCTGTGCTTGTCGTCTTCCTCCATCTCTCAATCGTTCTTATTGTCATAGTAAACATGGCATCCTCGCCGCATACTTCAGATCTGGAGGTCTCTTTGCAGTCATCTGGTCATTGCTATGTCGACATGCTGCCGGCAGAGCTTTTAACGCGTGTATTTAAATTCGTCTACTGGGCATATTGTGCGGCCCTCGTCGATCGGCGCCATCCGTACATGTTACAAGAACTCGTAGTCTGCAAGCGTTGGAAGGCCATCATACAAGGAACCCCCTATTTCTGGCAGTTGATCGTTCCCAGTCCTGGTAATGATCGATTGCGCACGCAAGCGTTGGAGTTCTCTGCAACTCAGCCCCTCACATTTATCGCTTCATGCAATGGCGCAGGGCTCCAGGATTTAACTATCATGCTCCGAGGCATGTTAGAGATGGATGTTCTTCAACGCACTCGTCGCATCGACGTGGAACATCTCCTACAGGGCGTCGAGCTTCAAGTTGGGGACAACCTCATGCCCACGGTCTATCCTTTGATAGCTCAGTTTCTGACGGGATCTGAAGAGCTCGAAGAGCTTCAAGGGCTTCGTATCGCTACCAGTCTTGATTTCAAGAATGTCGCAGGGAGGCAGATGCGTAATCTGCACTCATTGCATCTTGAGGCCGTGCGTCGCCCTCCTGATGTAGGCCGGTGGGCGCGGTCACTTCGAACGCTCATCTTTGTCAACATTCGGGACATTGATTCTTCATCTTTCATGCGCGCTTTGGAGCGTATGGACACCTTGGAAGAACTAGAGATTACTATGACGTCGTTGCATCTATCACGCGATCGCATTCGACAACCGGGCTCCTTACTTCTTCCGAAGCTCGAACGGCTCACGCTCTACACCGAACTTATTGATATGGATACGCTGCTGGTAGTGTTTACACTGCCGAAGCTCAGCCTTCTGGCGCTGCATGCTTACGCCACGCGTGCCGAGCCGTTGCCCGATCTACAAGGCATATACGGTGCTATCACAGCCGTCATCGAAGATCATCCTTGTGATGAAGTAGATCTGGCATATACGGCAGAGTTCAAACGGAGTGTTCCCCTCTCGAACTCATCGAGATCGCAATCAGTCCCCGTTATTCGATTCGCCGTTGGGGCCGGTTTGACTTACCAGGTTGTTCGCGACATGACCTTGTCTGTCATGGCTCGCCCTGGGCTCATGCGCTCAATACGGTCGATCACATTGAACATACCCCAGGGGTACAGGACCTCAGAGGACAGTTGGCGTGAGGCCCTCAGGGGGCTGGAATTTGTTCAGTGTGTGGAACTTGGCGCTAGTGCGCGTGACGCTTGTTGCATCTTCAACGTCTTGCGGGCTGTTCAGCCGGATACCGTCGTCCTCCCCTTCCTCAAGAGGGTGATCTACCGGCCATTTACCTTCGACAAGTCCGCTGCCAATGCTATCGTGTCCCTGTTAAAGCGTCGGTCTGTTCAGTCAGACCGGGTTCAATGCGTCTTGAACCCGTTCATTTTCATGAGGGACGTTTTCTATATGCTTACTACGCAGCCCGAAGTATACGGCATACTCTCAGACGATACCTTGTTGTTTCCCGTGAGGTATTGCTCGATGGACAAGGACCCTTCGCTGCAAGAATCGCTGGTATGAGATTGACAATGTCATGCTGGAGAATATACGAAGTTGAGGTCAGGCGTCGACATCGGTAGGCAAAGGCCGGGTGGGGCTTCTACGATTTGAGGATGGACATGTATCTGTCTTGTAGTTCTTTTGAGAGTGTATACTGTGGATCTCGTATAGATACGCTTGCTATCAACAATGAATGCGGATTGCGGTCGGTTTCAAGGAAAGGAAATCGTGAATATCATAGGAAAAGCAGATCGGACATGACTTTGTACATGATGAGGACAAAAAAGACGGCGAGAACTCTGTAGTACGGGTAGTGCGTTTTCGGTTGAGTATCCGATTCTTGTCGACAATATCAGACTTCTTCCCATGCCTGGCGCCACACGTACTTGACTCGGACTTTGATAGCAGGACGTCGCAGGGCCTGGACGACAGTGACAGCCAGATCGGAAGCTTTGGGTGGAGGGAAGTCGGACACGCGGCCATCCATATTCGCTGGGGGGCCCACATTTGGGTTTGTCCACGGCTGCTCTCCAGAGTCGTTTAAAGCCACGACAAAGCCTTCCAACTGGTGGCACACGAGCTCCACGTTGATGTCGTGTCCGGCTTTAGCCTGAAAGATCTCGAGGCACCTGGCAATCGAACGTACAGCGACCGGTTGCAGAGCGTCTGAGATGCAGCGAATACGGATGTCACGCAGCATTGGTAAAAGTCCGCCACTGGCGTCCGACCACACTTCTGGCGTGAAAAGAGCGGCAACGACGGCACTCTCTATCTGTGCGAAGGCGGCCCGAGATAGGTTGATGGGAAGGTGACGGTCCGTGGTCCAGCCCTTGTCGTAGCGAAAGGTCGGGACAACGACGTTTAGCGATTCCAGAGTCGAATGGTTCGCGACGACACCAAATGCAACCTCTCGTGCAAAGTCGAGTACACCGGATTGTCGGTCACCAAGACTGGGGAACCCGATCGTCGCGATCATGTCCTCGGGGCAGAGCCACTCGTGCATGTCATCGAACTCGTCTCCGTAGAACGTCAAGCTGTCGCGAAACTCGACGCGGCGGCAATGGCGGCGGTGCAGGAGGGGGCTGACGAACTGTACAATGCAAGAGATGAGACGCTTCACGCGCTCATCATGAGGGTGCAACGTGCGACTCTCCTCGTCTCCCTGGTTGCAGTCCGGCACGATGTCGGTCTTCACCAACGCTGCGACGTCGAGACCGTCGAGGAAGCGAACCAAGTGGTTGTAATTCATCACCACGGTGAGGTAGGTGAGTTTGGGTAGAGTGACGAGTGAAATCCGCTGGGGCTGACTTGCGGGAGCTGGCGGGAGCCTACCATATGTCACGAATAGGTCCCGTAGGTCGGGGCAGGCGCTCAGGCATTCGTGCAGGTGCTCGACCGATACCCCCTCGACGTCTTCGAGGTAGAGGGTCTGAAGGTATTGACCTCTCCACGAGTTAAGGAGTCCGTGCGCGAAGGCCCTTGAGGCGAAGGCGGTGCCGTTTACGAGAGCGGGTGCGCGTACAGAACGCAGCAGGTGGAAGAAGGCGTTGTCCGCGCCAGACTGGATGTCAAGAACGCGCAGTCTGGGCGCAAGGACGTCGTGCGTAGCGAATCCCATGCCCTGGCAGGATGCCTCTAGAACCTCCTTCTCTGCGTAACATTCGATGCTCCTGATGCGATGGATGTGCCTCGTGACGAGCCACACTGTATGGCGTACGCGTTCGGGAACGTAGTTGTGGCGAGGGAAGTAAGATAGCGAAATGTCGAGCGACTCTGTTCCGGACCGGAGGATTGCTGCGTTCGCCAAGTCGATGGATTGACTACAGGTTATAGTCGTCCATAGAGTGGCGTGTTGGCAGCGTCTGTACCAGAGCCTGCAGACGTGGCTAAGACGCAGGGGGGTGCCGTGATAAGGGATCGCTCCCTCAAGTATGTTGTCCAGTACTTCTGGCGGGATGCTGTCAATAGTGCCAGGCGTGCGAAGAGCGTTGGATGACATGGGGCCGAAGACAGCGGGGAGGCGCTATAGGTCGTCGTGCAGACTCGGTAGTTCGCTTTTATTATCAATCGCCTTGGGTTTGTCGTACACTGCGTACCGCTGCCGTTTCCGCATGGCTTTACGTCGGGTGTTGTAGACGGGCTTCATGTGCACTCGCTATACAGTGGTGATGGTTTCGATGTATCATTTACCGTTTTAGCCGGGCAACTGGCTCGGTGCCGCACGTGATGGATGTTCTTCACACGCAAGCTTCTCTCTGAACTTCGATACGGTTCGGCCTAGCTGTACATGATGTAGGCCATGCTACGTCAGAAAGTTCAAACAGCATGCAGGATGGTCCGCGGTACCTCTCAATCTCTAACCGTGCATTTCCGCGACGACTTCGGAGATGTCCGGCGTGCCATATTCCTGGGACGGTGGCTATATGTGTACAGTGTCGACTACAGCACAAAGCTTGCGGATCTATTACATGCTTCCGCTACAATCATCCGCATACCTTCCATTCGCAACGCTCGCAAGCCTTCTACTCGCGTACCTCGCGCTACTATTCACCATGTTCCTCAGGATGATATTCACCAACAAGCGTTCGAAGGGCGATTCTCTAGGGCTCAGCCATGTGTGCCAGCTCTGGATTACCGTGATCCTGTTGACGCGCTATTTTTCGGCTCGGCTTTGGCGCCAGGACGCGTAGGGCAAGATGCGTCTCGGCATTCGCCGTGATTCGCTCACGCGCGTGGCCCCGCCGTGTGGCACCTCTCTCCCTTTGACCTTCTCCCCAGCGTCTTCATGTACGCTCGTGCCTTAAGTCTGCTTGTACGATATTTCTACTGCAGCATGTGGTACCGGATATTCAGGCACGTTTTGAACCAGCCGCAGCATGCGTCGGCGCACACACATTTGCCTCCATTTTCCCGGTTCTCGAACTTCGTACCCCCTAGCGTCTCAGTCCCTGGCTCTTCCGCACCCTAGTAACTTGCATACGTTCTATTCCCTTCTTATTCTCTTCTCATTCTATCCAGTTACGGCATTCTAGCCTCCGGATTGTGCCTTCAGGACCCTCTTTTCCTCCTCGCCTCTCAAATTCCCCCTAGCTACCGGTTAGCTTACCAATTCTACCTTTCTTATTGGTTCACTCATCTTATCTTTTACTTTGACTGTTTTCATCCCAAAAATACTGTACATGACTCGATAATATCCACTAGCAAAGTTAGTGAATCCGTATTGCTACCTTGCTGTCTTGGAGAGGAAGTTGCGCGCGCGTCGTTGTCGCGCATCACGGATTTTAGCGCTCGCCTAAACCTGTTTCGCAACTGTTTACTCTGGATGCGCATAGCGGTAGTATGTGAATGCATGTATACGGACAATGGCACTACAGTACATGTAACGAACGAGAGATAGAAAGGCGATGAAGAGCATGACTACGGCTCTCACGTCGCGTCGTGGGCGTATGTGACGCCATCCCCTCCCCCATGTTGTCCTTCACCTTCCCCGTCCCCTATCAACCTCTCGAGCCATCGCATGAATCCAGGCAACGTCGTGTGGTCTTCTTCCTCTTCCTCTTCCTCCTCCTCCACGTCCATGTACTCTTCATCACTAAACGCGTCCGACCCCAGGCTGGCAATCTCATTGAGCCTTGTCACCGTTTCCTCAGCATCCTCTTCCTCTTCCTCTTCATCCGGCGCACCGTTGAATATCACGTTTATAATCGCGTCGATCGTAGAGCGGTGGTCGCCACGGATCGACCAGTCTTTGGTGTAGGCACCGTGACAGCTCAAGTGTTCCCATTTGAGATTGACGCCATCGGAGGGAATGCAAGTCTTGTATTCCTCGATCGACCCGAGACGTCTGATGTCAAGGAACTTGATCCGGCGCGCATAGTTCTCGACGATAGTCTTCAGGTGTCTCCTGTCGATGGGCCATATTGTGAAGGCGTGCGGGGACTGGAAATGCATGTTCGCCCGATGGGGCCAATGGTCGTCTTTGGCCAGACCGACTTCGCGTACAAAGTCCGGATGAAGTAGATTCAGGCCGCGTGCGTCCGACGAACCGTCGGCGCGAAGGTGATGGAAGCAGAGTATGACCGCGGACGAAGAATGGTAGACAGTCAGAGCGTTGGATTCGTTCCGTGTCATCGACTGAATGTCCCGTAGGAACCGAACTCGGTCATGGACGCGGGCGTCGTCACTGACGGTTGTGATAATGCTCAAAGCGCCGGTCGTGTGAATGTGCGCTGTCAGGATGTCGATGGAATCAACGCTAGAGGGTGAGATCACGTCGATGTCGGCTGAGAGCTCCAAAGGCGGGTCGTCGGGACTGTGCGGCGTGTCGGGGGCGTAAGAGTAGTCCTTGTCGAAAATGACGAATCCATGCACGAGCAGGCGCCGAAGCGACTTGAATGGCTCGAGGAAATTTTTGAGCTCATGCACGTCGAGCACATGACGGATGGTGACGGTCCTGATATAGTGGTCTCGACGAGGGGTGATTGCCACCAAGTGAAGATGACGAAGAACCGGCGCTGTCTTCACCTGCGAGAGGGAAAGCGGCTTCCAAGCGGATCCTGGCGGCGGTTCGGGGATTGCAAGCGTCAAGTGAGTTAGATTGGTGAGTGGCAAGCTACTGATTCCAGTGAGGGCCATCTTCGCCAGGCTTGCGACATCGTCTCCGTGATGCGTGAGGTACATGTGGGGAAACTTGACCGAGGCCGCGTAGCCGAGAGTGATGTTGAGTGTGCTCGCCATCTTCGACCAGTCTGCCGTCAACGTTTCGTCGAGAATGCGAGACTTCAGCTCAGGACGGGAAGCGGACAGCTTGAAGATCGCGTCGAGATCCAAGCGAGCGGTCCCTGTTACGTAGGATGCAAAGTATTGGATCGCTGGGGCGTATGGTATGGCGGCAAGTTGTTCGGCGAAGATTACAGGCCGTACTTTTTGGTATGCTAGATTCCATGCGCGGCACACCAATCTGGCGCTCAGCCAACCAAAGTCAACGATCGCGACCTCACGTCCATCTCGCCGTTCGATGCGCTTTAGAGAGGGTTGCCGGATAGCCGCGAGCTGTTCGAGTATGATGCATATAACGTCATGGAGCTGCAGGACCTCCTCGCGTGCCGACTGGAAACGGCCGATCAGCTACGTCGTACAGAATTGATGTACGCTGTGCTCACCTGTTCAGAGGACCGAGCACCTGGCGCTAAGGCGGTCATGGTGAGGGTACAAGGTTAATGAGAGGCTGAGGTATCAGGTTCACAGAGGGCGTTTCCATATAAGTGGCTCAGGCAAACCACCCTGCAGCTTCAGGGGGGTGAGGGTGGTTTAGCGAGAGTGATTGTCGATGAAATGATGTGATTGTCAGGGTGCCGAAGACGCTGTAACTTGCGGTAGGGACGGCATATCTGGTAGACATATCTGCGTCCACCGAGCGCATGAATGCAGTCATTTGGATTCACGTCGTCGGCGTAGTTGAAGTTGAAGGCAGATCGCGGATCCGCGCGGCCAACGCTCATGCCGTAGCGGTGATATACCGACTTGAGATGTACTTCACAGCTGGCGGGGTTCAAACGCGCCAGATGCGAGATGAGAAGACACCGTGCACATGTCGTTGGAACTCAGTGGTATAGGAAATATTATACAAGAACCCGGAAGACCTTGACTCACCGGGCATTCGTAAGGGTATAGGCAAGCGTTCAAGATTTCATAAGCTTAGTTCATCAGATGGCATGAGATGTCATGGTATCCATAGCTTTGCCTACTGGTCAATAGTGTTAGATACCCTACCGTAGCTCATGGTATGTGCAGAGCCAGCCTGCGCGCGACGGACTCCGGACGCCGCTGGACTGCTGGCGCTCATGACGTCATGCGCTTGATCCCGGCCTTGACTTCCCGATGTCTTCGATTCCTTCCCTCTCACCACTACCTTCGCCGTCTCGTCGCACTCGCTCCTTTGACGCGCGTCCTTACTCCCTTTGCACCTCCGGTGTACCGATACCATCTCTGCAACAGGGATACTATACTGCTCAATTTGGTCCGTGCGAACGGCGCACTATCCTGTGCGCCCGTGTTTTTCCATGCTCGCCTCTCACTGCACCTAACTGACATCATTCGATAGGCATTACCCTTTCACACCTTTTTGAGAGAATTCACTCGCCAAGGCTCAGGTGTGTTACTATCTGGGCCAAGTTTCAAATTGAGCTCACGTTTTTCAGGCTACTCGAGCTTCTGCGTCGCAGGGCGAAGCGACGCGTCGGCACGGCGTTCATGTTGGTAGGACGTTTGTATGGTCAAAAGGTCCTCGTATACTAGTTGTCCTACTTGTATCTTACTGTACCAGCTTACGAATAGATATCTTTGCAATCATGGTCGCAGTCAACAATTGCCTCGTTGGGGTCTTCTACATGCGTGTACATGTTTTGCAAGCCTGGCTGGCTTTTCCTGACCCGGCCGTTCCCAAAGAAGCGCGCGGAGGCGACTCGAGAATACATGTCGGACCGG
Organism: Peniophora sp. CBMAI 1063; assembly: GCA_900536885.1. NCBI lineage: Eukaryota > Fungi > Basidiomycota > Agaricomycetes > Russulales > Peniophoraceae > Peniophora > Peniophora sp. CBMAI 1063. Next base: position 35,618 of record UWZB01000279.1, on the reverse strand, counting down.
GACACGCTTTCGACGAATAGACGCTCTCCCTCCGGTAGGAGCGTAAGTATGTCAGACTACTGGATCTCATCCTCTTAGTGTGCAGGACGGTCCGCGGCACCTCTGGATCTTTAACCGTGTATCCCCGCAGCGACCTCGGAGATGGCCGGCGTGCCACATTCCTGGGTCGGTGGCTATACACATAGATTATTGACTACAGCGTAAAGCTTGCAGATTCGCTACATGCTTCCGCTGTAGTCGCCCGCATACCTTTCATTCGCAACGCTCGCATGCCTTCTACTCGCGTACCTCGTGCTACTATCCACCATGTTCCTCTGGAAGTACTGGATGATATCCTCGAGCAAGCGTTCCCGCCCGAGGACAATCCTCTACGGTTCAGCCATGTGTGCCAGCTCTGGTACAGACGTTGCCAACGCCCCACCTTGTGGACATCCCTGTCCACCGAGCATTCGACCGTCGCTATGATGGACGAATCGATCATCCGCTCTGGCACGAAGCTGCTCGACGTCCGGATAACCACAGCTCGCCGCAATAGACGCCCGAAGATACGCCACCTGGTGTGGATCGCGATGCAATACATTCATCGCATCAGGAGCCTGCAATGCAGCGCGGTGGGGTCCGATCTCGCGATAGCCTGCGAAAGCATGTCTTTCGCGACTGGCTGGGTATTCGCGCCTCAACTACGCAAACTCGACGTCAAAGTTCGTGGCTTCAACCCCCTCCTTCACTGGCTTGGTTCTGTACTCGCGCCCGCTCTCGAGAAAGGCTACATATACGACGGCGGGGCCACCGCGTACAAGTTCCTTGACCTATGGAGAGGTTCTTGCCTCCGGGTTGTCTCCCTTGAGATCATTCATGGGTTCGCGATCGAAGAGCTGCTTCAACTGCTCGGTGCATGTCCCGGCTTGCGAAACCTGGGACTGCATTGCGGCAAGCTCACACGATCTGCTACAAGTCAAATCCGCCGAACTTCGCCTGTCGCGTTGTCCAAGCTGGTCTATCTGGCCGTGGCGATGTCTGTCAAAGACTTGACCGACTTTCTCGACAGTTTGGACATAGGGGCGCTGGCGCAGATCTATATCATGCCGGAGGCAGAAGAAGACGACGTACATGGACGGGCCATACATCCTCATGAAGATCAAACTAGACGGCTCATGTCCTCCATCCTGCGTATCCTCAACCCCGCCCTGTATCGTGGTCATTGCACCTCCATCTCATTGAGGGAGCGGTTGACCTTTGGTGGAACCGTGCCGTCGCCCGAACCCAACGACTATTTTGCCGACGGTGAGATCGCGATGATCGGGTTCTCCAGTTCCTTCGGCCGAGGGGATGGTTTACTCGACTTCGCAAGGGAGATGATGTTTGCTGTCATCGCCGGACATTCAACTTTGCGGACGGTAGATGTGTCGGTTCCTGTTTTGGATCACGATGGAGGCTGGATCCTACAGCGCGAATACCCTATCAACGTGACTCGAGCCGCTTTTGCGGAGAGGGAGGGCAGTACTGTTGCTGCTCTCTTCTCTCCAGAGTCATGGTCGGATACTTGTGGTATACCTTTACCGGCGTTGACTTTGGTCAGTCTGCGTTGCGTTTCGGATGCACTGTCACGACCAGCCACCTTGCTAGCAATTTCAAGTTGCCTTCGACGCTTCCGAGCCAAGGCGGGAAACAGCTTCCGATTTGCACTCGTCGCTCAAGAGGTGCAAGGCAACCTCATATGGGAGGATGGTACATCTACCGGATATTGGGCGGTGGATGCAGAGACACCCGCCACGCCGTCGATCATCGTTTACCAACACGACCTTGACGTACCTGCACGACCCGACTTGAGCGCCCTGAGTGTTCCCAGGGTTAACACCAGTGTGACGTGGACGATGGATCAGGAGGTGGATGGAAGCTGGGATTTTCCTACTTTCTACTAGGCAGACCCAGCGCCACATGACTGGTATATCTCGGGCGAGACGATAGGACTTACGCCAGGCGATGACGTACAGTAGTAGCCAGTGTAGTCTGACGCGCCCTTCGTTGTAACCAATGCCAATGTCTGTACCTTTGGGGCTTGCTAACGGATTGCCGATCTCTCTCTTCGGTATGCAAGATGATGTGTCCGGTTTTGTACACCTGATGATGAGCATTTGCGTTCCGAAGTGCGAAGCTGTGCAAAGATGGACGAGTTCATGACAGAGAAAGCCGCTATTATTACCCGCCGGCCCGGATGTCCGTTCCCCTCGCGTGAAGATGAACCGCACCTTCTCTCCTTACCACCATCTACGATGAACCAGACGGTCCTTAACATCTTGCCCGCGCCCGCTACCATCTACAGTCTGCCTGCAGAACTTCTCGAGGACATTCTTCTTCAGTCCATATCGGGGACAGATAACGCTTGGAGCTTAAGCCATGTGTGTCGCGGATGGCGTGCGCGCTGTATGGATCGCAGTGCTATGTGGACGTCCATATCGTCTCAGCATTCTGTCCCTCGTTTGGAAGAGACGCTCAGACGCAGCGGCACACAGAAGCTCCGCATCTTCCTGGGCGTCGATTACCAACGCGGCAACCTCACTCGCCGAATACGCTTTGTAGCAGAGGTGGTTAAAGCGTGTTTACATCGCATCGAAAGCCTTGAATTCCACTTGGCAGGGATGACGTTTGATGACGTGTTCAAGGAGATCAAGTTCTCTCCGGGCACAGAGGCGCCTGTACTTCGAACAGTCTATGTAACATGTGGCGAAGTCGATCCTTTCTTGCGCGCTTTCATCGGCGTTCGTGCACCCGCTCTGGAGCAAGCCAGCATAGCTGAGATCGGAGGACTTCTGCCAGATATCTCCGCAATGTGGGACGGTTCTACTCTACAAACTCTTTCCTTGACCGAACTGCGCGAGATTACTGTGATGGAGTTGCTGGGACAACTCGATAGGTGCAAGGGTCTCCAATGCTTATCCTTATCTTCCAGTAGTCTCGAGGACTCTCGTACAAGCCGAACAGCACGAGTCATGCTACCTCATCTGGTACATTTATCGATCACACTCGGCCCCAAATATATGGCCGAGCTACTTAACGGACTGGAACTCCCTACGTTGATGACAACGTCGTTCATGCCAGCAAGCGTCCACTACGAAGAGGACTGGTCAGCATATACGCAATCGCTCGACAATCATGTGCAAGGTCTTGTGGGGTCTATCCTACGTACGATTGCCCCACTCTTGCGCCGCCGTCGGTGCTCGAGTATACACCTTCAAGATGACTTGGTTGTTAGCGGCGCACGGCCACCCACGCCTGCAGGATATCCGGATGGTCTTCCTATCATGCGTATCTTCTTCGATCGCAGTTTCCGCATCCAAACAGGTCTACTCGAATTCGCGCGTGAAATCGTCTTCACGATCGTTGCCATGCAACCGACGCTACAGACGCTGGACGTGACTGTTCCAGTCATCTCCTTCGGAAATGCATGGCCCGTCGAAGGATATCTTCCTACGGAGTCTCGCGAGAGATTTGCCGAGGTGGAGAGTACCGTACTCACTCGCTTCTTCACCTTGAGTGCGCGTACCGTCAATGACGGTGGTCTACTACCGTCTTTGACGTCCATTAACCTGCGTTGTGTATCAGACGCGCTGCAGTCCGACGCCGTACAGTCGATGTCAGACTGCATCGCTCGCTTACGAGATAAAGCGGGCCACTCTTTCGACTTGGATCTCACTGTGCAAGAGCTGCGGGATCGCCCTACATTCGATGAGAGTTGCGGGGAACCAGGATGGGGGTTCTGGTCTGGGCCAATAGCCTTGCCGCCGCGTCCTGACCTAGGTGCATTGCACATCGCAGGAGTCAATACAAGGATAAGATGGGTATAGTGTTCGTCACGGGTATTCCCGCGGGTGCCGTCGACAGTGCCTGCCTCCGTGGTATATATATACCCGTACTCGGAGCGCGGGACGGCGATACTCGTGGTGTACACTAGATGGATAGGCTCAAGGGCATGTTGTCAAGCATCTGCTTTGTGTGTTATGGACATTGACTGGTAGATTGAATGTGCAGCGGCAGTGTAAAAGCATAAGTAAGATTAGCTAGAGAGTATCGAAATCCAAGACTCGCGTACGAAACTGTCTACCCAATGTGTGTGTATCGTCTACTGGTCCGATATTGTTCATCACTCGTTTCCAAGGGAATAGTGCTGTTAGATGGGGCAAGAGAAGAAAGATTCGCTCCCAAGGGATCTCCGTATTACGGTAGTCGTGCGAGCGTAAAGCCAGGATAAGTAGAAGGATAGATGTAGATTCGCATGCTTGTAAGGCTAGTATGGTCGTCTCGTACCACATGCAGGGCATGTAGGCGCCGCCAAACGATATATGTATATCAGGATCGGGAGCCTGATGTGTGTATGAGCGCCAATTCTCATACCACCAGCGTAGTATGATTCGGTCGGCGACGCCCATGTCCGTTTCGTGCTCTACAGACAGCGAATGAAAATTCGAGCGATTTGTTCCAGGAACTGTTCTCTGTGTTAGCGCTGCCAGAATGTACACGTATGTACGAGTCAGACGTACAGCACAGCGACAGGATATCTTCCTCGTCGAGAAAACTTTGTTGGGGTCCGTCCCCGACGATGGTCTTGACTTTCAGTTTCGTGCTGTCGGTGGGCCATGTGATGATACGAAGGATGTTGGCGATGTAAGGGGCGTAGCCAAGGAGACTCATGTGCGTCAAAGACGGTAATGCGATGGGATCAGCCGTGTATTGACGGACGTCATCGCGATATGAACCGCCTATAGGGTTGGTGAGCTCTAGATGCGTGAGCGTATTGCCACACATGACCTTCATAGCGCGATAGAATACGTGTATGGTCGGACGGGTGAGCTGGTTGGTCTTGAAGACGGATGCTAGTCTTTTGAGCATGGGAGAACTGACAATCGTCCAGCAGTTCTCGAAGTAAACGTCTTCCAGTTGCTCGCCAATAATCGTGCACGCGTCTCGACCTTGGCAAAGCATACTGTTGAGGACGCCGTGAGTAAAATGCCTCTCCCAGGCGACCAGACAGAACTTCACATACCTCGCAATGCCTCCCGACCAATTCCAGGGCCATGTCTCGAGGTGAAGCTTACGCAGCTGTCTTAACGGGTGCTCGATGGATAATGCTGATAGTTGGAAAATATAGTCAGTGACGTCGTTGCCACGGCCATCCGAGACGTATATCTCGGAACAGCGTTCGAAGGGTGTGTCAAAGAAGAACTTCGCGAGTTGCTCGTCATCGTCACGGAACATTGCGCTGTACGGCGATAGGCGGGGTTCATAGGCAGTATGCCTATAGGTCAAGGGTACTAGGCCAGCACGGGCGAGGAAGGTTTCTTGTAGTTTGGGATATTGAGAATAGCAAGCAGCCCACAATGATGCGTCCGCAATCAGAACGCGGCGCCATTTGGAACAGACCCAGAGCAAGACGAACCAGCCTGGACCGTGTAGCCGGCCTGGATTGAGTTGCCAATGGCGTGCATCATTGACTGGACCGCCTGCCACTTCCGTGGTGTACTTGAAGATCATGCTAAGGATCTCAGAGGGTAGGCGATATGCCGAAGATCTGTAGTGGCTTCAGTACGCGTGTCAGAGATGTGTGAATCAACACGCACTCGAGTGTGTTGCGTTCCACTCTCCTTCGTACAGGTTGCTTGGTCCAGACGATGGCGCGCGTCGGGCGCCGTTCCGAAGGTTTGTTGACAGCTGCGTTGGTCTTGCTGGCCATGCTCTTCTGATGCCGCATTGTAGGATTCGGCCTATGTATGAGCTGAGAGATAGGAGCTGGGCGCGATAAAGAACGGACTTCTTACGGGAACCGTCGCTAGAGTAGAGATGAGGACTCCTGTCAGGTGTTTCGAAGATGGCATGTATATATAATAGGGTTGAACACATGGAATGCAAGAGCCAGGAACCTGTGGGCCGGCGTGAATCTTCTGGTAGATGGGACGTTCAGGTGCCGGCAACAGTAAGCGGTTGTTGAGCAATCAGGCTGTATGTGTTTCATATGAGCTCCGAGTATTGGGTTTCGGAGGTGGGACAAAGCTTGTAGCAGGTATACTGAAGGTCATCGTGGTACATCGTCAAGGAAGATGGCGGTTGCGCACAGGTTGTTTCGACGCACGCGGATTGACTGATCCGAACCGGCGTGCAGGGCAGCTTTTACTTGTCCATAGCTCTCGGAAGCCCGTGCATGAGGCCAAGCGGCTTGCTGCGTACATATGATACACTCTAGGCATCTAATATATACTGGCAATGTTCACGGCATCATAGTCATCGAGCGGTATAGTACGTGCAGTAATTTCAAATAGGAAATTGTCAAGCGAGCGTCCAGCTGTGCGCTCAAGCGTGTCCAATGCCTCCTTCTCCGTTCTTACTGTATCATCGGGCAACTGCAACAAGACTGTCGCGGCGCGCCGCACTCTCGATAGTAGTGGTCCGGCTAGATCCGCCCATGTCAAAAGTTCACTTTTCGTCCTAAGACTGATGCTCAAACGCGGTTTGTCCGCGCGTAGGTTCACCACTGCGCCCAGCGCGTTCAGATCAGCTCGTCTCCAGAAGGAGACACTCATGGATAGACCATAATGGTTGGTGGTCTTATCAGAGATACGCACGCGAATGGTGTCCCAGTCTCCCGCAGGTTCTAGTGACCATCAGTGCGAGATACTTGTGTGGATTATCTTATGCACGTACGCATTCGCTCCATCAGTTGTCTCTCCAGGATGACTGCTGCGTCTCGATTACTTGTGATTTCGAGCAAGACGTTGGCGGTGTGCAAAGCAGGCGTTTGAACGAGCTGCAACACGTTCATGACATCCACGTCTTCGCCCCATAGCAACAAGTCTGTGAGCTTGGGCAAGGTGACCGGCGACGTGGAGGAAGAGGGAGATCCTGTTGCCCATAGCAACTCCATTCGTTCGAGTTTGTCGCCAGAGCGGCGTAAGGTGTCGATTAGGGTGGAGTTCGCCGGTCGTGCGGTCGACCAGGAGCGATAGGATATGAGTAACGTGCGTAGACTGTCGCTTTGGAGGTTGGCGCTCATCCCGTGAAAATTTGCGTACTTGAGAGATGAAGCACGGATCCAGACGTCTTGAAAGCCTGCGTGTAAGGTTCTGCTGATCTTGTCAGATTGTCTGCGTTGCGCACTCAATGTAGTTGATGCCATACCTTGACATCTCGTCTGCTTGTCTTGACGTCTGACCGTATGCATTGCTTCGCATAGTCAGACTCTCCAGTCGATCCAGGTTCGTTGATGCCGCTACGGTAAGGATCTTGTGAAGGGTTTCGAACGCTCGCTGATTCCGTTCGACGTGTATGACGTGGTGCCTCGACGGTTCGAAAGCAGCTAGCGCGAGAGGCTCGATGGCAGGTCGTATCTTTGCGACCGCACGGGGCAAGATTTCCGTTAAGACGAAACAAGAAGTCCATTGCCCGGCACGTTGCATGGTGATTGGCATGGTTGACGGATTGTGCGGAGCAACAATAGCCCAAAAGCGCCCGTCCTCCATCAGGTTACGATACCAGCTCTTGCATAGACGAAGCAGTACGTGCCATCCTGAATCCTCACGACGGGAAGAGCCGAGTAGGGGTGTGTTGGCGTCTGCGAATATGTAGAAGATCTCGCGAATGATCTCGAACGGTAGGCGTATCTCGCGTCGCACAGTTCTAGAGTATGTTCAGAAGAGCGCTGAGCGTACTGTACACGGGAGAACATACCTCGATGCGTTGATCCAACTGCAAGTGTGTGCGTATAGCTTTCTTACGAGCACTAGACCGACAGCGAGTTCCGATGGCTGGACGGTCGAGATATCTGTCTGACCGGAATCGAGACTGGACAGGAGCGATAGAAACTGTGCAAGTTGTCTGCAAAGCGATCAGTAGGCGAGCCGAATTCTTCTTATTGGGACGCACTGGTCGGGCATTTCATGTTGCCAGACTACCGTGCAGCGTGTATTCTTATATGACTGTCCAGACTGTATGGTATGATATCCTAGAGTCTTCGTGATGGCCGAGCCTTTCTGGCGGCGCACAAGACGGTTGGATCTGCGTGTACTGTGAGAACGATATTTGAACACGGGGTGGAAACGTCGTACGCAGCTGCGATGTACGAAAGTGTCCTTGATCAGACGCTGTGAGGTAGCATGCAATAATGGCATGATCGAAGATGCCAAGATGCAATAGCCAGGACCCGTAAGCTGGCGTGGACCTTCAGACAGGTACAGGTGAATGCCAGCGAGCCGCATGCCTCACTGGCAATGTCGAGCGTACGTCGGTAGCTGTTCACGGGAGTTTTATGCGGCGGGTTCCGGAGTTACATGGGTGCACAGTCGGAGGTAGGATGCAGGGTAGTCTCGCAATGTGATTTGGTATGGAACGACGTCGAGGTACAAGGGGCTCGGCCAGGAGACGCCCGAGTCTCGGGCCGTTAACGTGTTTTGATCCGTCGCACGTCTTCCCGCGTCGTCCACGCATGGACTTTGGTTCTTCCCTTCATCGCTCTCGCAAGTGTGGAGCAGTATAGTACCATAGTGCAATGTGACTTGCTTGTCCTTTCAAACCATCCCTACTCTGCCGTCGTCCCCTCTGCTCTTGTCTCACAGTTCAAGTGGCAGCGACCCAGAAACCGGCGCCTCAATCTCTGTCGGTACGGTCTATGGGCAAAGCTATCAGCGGACTTTCAACCTGCAAGTCGTTGCAGTTCTTCACCAAAATAGGTTCTTTGGATGCCAGGAAACGGATGAAGGAGAGCAGATCGAACGCCATGGTTATGGTCGCAGGTACGTCGACTTCACCAGGACAGACCAGAGCCACAAGTTTGACGATCACCTGTACAAAGTCGCTGGGAGACATGTTCTTGGCGCCATGGTCTTCACCATTCGACCCATCCAGGCGAGACATAGGTGCCATTTGCCGTGCGCGAATGCTTTGCATGTCCGTGCTGGTAGCAGACAGTGCAGGCGTTGTGCTTGCACTGATCTATCACAGTCTTCAGTAACTTCAAGATGATTTGCGGCGACATGCCATACCTCGACAGCCACTTTACGCTCAATCCTCAACGTCCATCCCTTGTCTATCGTAGGCGTCGCTTGCTCATCATGAGAGTGCCCGCATCCGACCAGAGTATCGATGATGCATTGCTCTACGTTCGATATGGCGAGACCTTGGTCCTTGTATGGATTGCGGAACCGGCCATTGGTGAGTTTCATCTGTTGTATGGACCCCTTTGCGTCTTGAAGGGCCCTAAAACAGCGCGTTCCAGCATAAGTCATACGCACCAAGTCATACGTTAAGTGCAGCACGAACCGGTTCCCGTCTCTTCTTATAAGGCGGCTCACAGACTCAATGAAGCTATGCCACGCTATATGGATGGGCTGCGGATATACCGCCTTGCGCTGAGCAAGTATGGACGAGTGGGAGTAGATGCGGTACTCCCGGATTGTGGCTCCATGAGAGACATCGAGGGCGACGCACACGTACGATGAAGGATCTGTGTTCGATGGTACGTGACCCCATAGCGCTAGAGCGCTTGTCTTGCTGCCATCATACTGAAGCTGGACAACAGGCGTGTCCTCGAAGTCATCGCCGATGGCGCCTAGGTCATAATTGACTATTATTCATCAGGTCGCTCTGTCGCGTGACTGCAAGACGCGCATACCTGTGTGTTCGTGAAGTGGGGGACTCATGGAAGATAGTGAAGTCTGAACGATCAGTGGATATACTAGGTGTGCCGCGCTCATGACGGGAACATGATGGCCTGCGCAAGACGGCAGTTCTAAGGAGATGTGACGCGTGCCTTCCATTCCATCATCGACCATGAACCGAGTGGTCGGAATGATGGCCCATAGTATGGCTCGGTGTTAAGGCAGTATTCCTTCCGTTAGCGTTGGTGCCTGTATATCTGGCTATAAAACGATTGGAGGTTACGGTGGTTGGCCTCATCTCCTCACTGCCCAGTGCTACTTCCTCTACCTTAGTTAGATCCATGACTGTCACTACACGAGGCACTCGCAAGCGTCTCAGTCAATCGCCTCCGCCTTCGACCCCGCCCGCCAACAAGACCAGAGTCATGTACGTTCAGTGTCGTCTCAACGACCGTACCTCCATTGAATCCTGCTATAGAGACCACGATTCCTCTAAGGACGTCAACGGGCAAGCCGTGAACGTTGAAGACTTTATGGACGTGGAGGCAGAAGATGGGTCTGATGCTGGCGACGATGCTGGCGCCGATGAAGAGCACGACGACGAGAAAGACTCCTCTAATGAATGGGTCGTTTCCGATGGGGGTAAGTCTTCGTATTGTCTTATGCACGGTGCGAAGAGATGCTGATGAAGCTTGCCTTCGTTATAGTTGATCCTAGTGTCTACGATTCAGATGAACAATCTGACGTGGCGGAAGATCCTGAACCTTTGACGGGGTGCGTTCGGTTATAAGTTTACCTTTTGAAGATGACACTGACGGTCTGCATCAAGGTCAAGGGACCAGTCCGACTCTGAAGAGTATGGCGCACAGGATCTTGTTCATATTGCAAAGATCAACGTGAAGGGCAAGTCGAAGGCGGTGTCGGTACCAGTTGGCGACAAGACAGACGTGGCTATGTCCGACGCCGACGGTCAGGGTGTGGACAGCGATAATGAGGGAAACGATGAAGGCGCGCAGGATCCCGACGACGATACACGCATGCAAGACGTGTCTGGTGGAGCCGCTGCCAACACGGCTACAGGAGGCGTCGCTGACGATGGCATACCGGGCATCATCTCTCGGGCCGGATCCATGTCGCTTGTTGACCCTGAGAGCAAGGGAGATGGCAAGGTGCGTTTTCATCTGTCTGTCAGTATAGCCAACGTCTAACATATCTTTGTCAGGTCGTCACCGATCTTTCTGCCGCGGCTGAGGAACATCGTGCAGTTACCGCACCCAAGAAAAGTGATGCGAAGGGCAAGCCGAAACCGACCGGGAAGAATAAGGCTACCGATGATAAACCGAAGACCGTAAAGCAGCAAACAAAACTGGAGCTCGAGAAGAAGGACGAGATCGCGCTAGAGGAGCCGTTTATTCGAGATGATGGAAAGCCAGTCGCGGGGAAGATCTTGCGGTATGTTAACGCGTCGCTTTGGGGGCGTATATTGGCTTACATGAGACTACCTAGTCGCTTCGTGATCTTCACTACGTTCGCCAACGATCAAGAGGCTATGTACTATGTGCGGAATGAACCCAGTAATCTTCGGTGGTCCGCCAAGAAGGTCGGCATCTCGCGTCTGGTCGCCGAAGGGCAAGCTACTTGTGTACGATACATGTGCATCGGACAAGTTAGCTGGAATGGGATGCTGCCCGTCCGCGGTGAGGGTGGGACGTCGGAATATCCCACCAGACCGAAGATCTCCATCAAGTGTCTCCGCGATCGCGATTTTCTTCATTGTAGGAACATCATCAAGGAGTATTCAAACTCGCGTACGCATCCCGTTCACTCTTCTTTCGCGCTGTTACTGATTTACTTTGGATGCAGAGAACCAGATTGAGGTCCAGAACATGAGTTCGCTTTCCGCTTATACTGATTCCGGTGAACGGCAACGTGGTTCAGAGAAGATTACCGTGCGTTCAACGTCTTTCTCCATCTCCAGTGAACGTGAGCGCTAACCAGAAACTAGGGCGTCGCGTTTCCGGAGATTTACGATGGCGAGAAGAAGTATTCCGCCAATAAGCAAGGCATGGAGAAGTTACGTCCGAGCGACCTGATGCGCGACGACATCGTCATGCTTGAGTTCTCCGTTGGTCGTTACTACGACATAGTTGGCAAGCCACCGAACTGGACCAGCACGCGCGCGTACTTCCGCCTCGAAGCGGTTTCGTTACTCCTTCGCGGTGACCGACAGGTCAACGAGTCCACTAAGAAATCGGACAAGAAGCAGAAGATAGATCGCAATGCGCGCATGGATGCATCTATATAGTTGGCCCGAGAGTTCTTATCATGGTCTTGTGAACAACGATTGCGGTCTCCCTGCCCCTAGGAAATATAGAACCTGTACTTAATCAATCGATATGATGCCCATTGGTTGTGGCATAAACTTTTCCATGCCTCCTCGTTGTGCAAAGATCCTACCATCGTGATGCGTCGAAACTATCATTGCTTGTCACCAAGTGGCAACCCAGTTAAGTTCAAATGAGCCTCGGGGCATTACAACCTTTCTCTGTACTTGTTTTAGGTTGGTTCGCTGGTCTCCGGGAACTTCTTTTGGTAGCGTCTGTTCATATCTAGCCGCGTGGCTCGTTCAACGGTATTTGCATTTGATTCTACATTCTACCGTACCATGTCCTTGCTGTGGGAATATCAAATAACGTTCGTTTCGTGTACTGGGGGTTGCCTCTTGCACGGACAATACTTGGGCTACAGAGAGAGAGAGTCTGCGAGCCGTGACACGCGCCGCGGATCAAAAGACGGACTCGGGCATCATGAGGCGTCCCGCTAATCGGCTTGTGCCTTCGACCACCATGGGCCAGGTGTACGGCCCCGGTGCCTTCACTCATGTGTGTCTCAGAATTACTCGTTTCATCCTCGAAACGCTCTCAACCTCAGGAAGGCAGGACCAGCTATATAAGCCTCGACACTTCGTCTAATGGCTGTCTAACCCCCACGCACACCATATCTGGCTCAACATGTCCCGTCCGAATGTCATCGTGCGTAGGCATGCGCTTGACTAGAGAACAACAGCTGACTTCTACATGCAGTTGCGAGAAGGCGCTCTTGTAGATGGTGTGGTCTATACTCGCGAGTTCCGCTTCCTTGTTGGTCAGGCTACCTGCGCACCTGCGATCAGTACGTATCGGGCCTTTGTATCTGCTGGCCGTCGCTCATCGTGGTTGGAACCGTAGATTATCTCGCGGACGCGGTGGAGCGTGTGTTCTTCAGGACCATGCACAGGCAGAACATGTCCATTATGAGATCAAATTGGCCTCTGGTGGAAGCAGGGTTGTCGCGGGCCTTCGTCTTTCATATGGCCGTTATAACCGAAGCGCCCATCATCGTCCTGCTCGTCGTCCTCGTCTATCTGGACCGCATGCAACCGCGTCTCGTCATCCCGCCCGATTGCCTGAACTATGGGCTTGTGTGCGAGAGACTATTGTTGGGTGCTTGGATTTTGGCTTTCCAAGTGCGTCTGCAATTCGGATCAGGCTTGCTTCGTTACTGATGCGCAGTTGTGCAGACTCTCTTTGGTGTTCCGAATAATCGCTCTATGATATGGGCTAATGCGACTAGGTTGTTCTCTCCGCACGAAGTCGACCAGACTATAGACGAGATTAAGCGCGTTCTCGATAATGATCTTTCCTTTGCGGAGATTGATATGCACGTTCATTGCAGCAAACTGGTCGAATTCTACGATGATTGGTCGGACCAGCCCATGCTTGACGTCCGAGAACCTGTTGAACAGGCTGCCAATCATGAGATGTCGAGGCAGTCACTCCAGTGCGCAACTATATCTTCTTCGCCTTATTGAGACTAACTGTCATCATTAGTCGTTACCCGACCGTGCAGACCGTCGTACCTGGGATGTCTCTCACCGGTGGCGTGGAACGCCGAAGTGTTCGTTTGGTGTGCAGATCATCCACGAACTAGAAGGCTCGATAGTTTGTCGCCTTCACATTGCCGTTTCGCGTTTCGCTGATATATACCCTTGCCACGCAACGCCTTTTATTCCTGAAGTACATATCGGCCTCGTCTTTCGTGCTCATCGTCTTCACTACTGTAAACCGTCGACCAATCCTCGATGCCAATCATACTCAACTTATTATATCTTGCCGATGCGAAGATCGCATACGGTCCGCTTGTTGCGCCGAACTCCAATCTTACCCCATCCCCTGGGCGTGATACCCACATGGGGCAAGCATAGGACGAGCGGTGTGTCTGATTCTTGGCATACGAAGCCCTTTCCGTGAGGCCATATCAGAAGTTTCACGTACGCCATGTACCTGTTGTGGATTTACGGATGGTATAGCGGAGACTTGATGGGCCATGTACTTGGATCCCGTCTCCGTACTGATATCTTGAGCGTGCGAGCAAGCATATCTATATTTAAGCGCCTCTTCATGTGCTTCTTGGTGAGCAGCCCAATGTCTGCCCCTCTCAACTCCCCTGATGCTGTCGCAAATACTGCACAGCCCATTGCGTTCAACACAGTGTTGTACGTCTCCTGCGTAAAGTCTGCCATTCGACTTTTTGACTGACAGTTGTCCGTAAAGTGCCGGCAGTCTCGAGCTGCTAGACCGATTCTTGGCTTTCTTACAACCTCGTGAGCTGGCGACCCTCGCGAGACTGGATCGTGCGATGAACGACCAACTGCGTGGCTATTTCGAACGGATGTTTTCAGCCGACAGGATTCTTTCGCCCTTTCTAATTTATTGCAACGAATTTCGTGGCCTCCAGTATAGCACCGGCGCAATCATATCTGGGTCAGCCGCGCTACAGCTGTTCGACCGAGCCCAATACCCTCGAGCTGATCTCGATGTATACGTTGTCTGCGACTATGCGATCGACGTGGCGCGACATCTGTGCAATCGAGAACACTACGAATTTGTGCCTCGACAGCATCAACCGTGCACGCCGGAAGTTGCAATCGATGCGGCACTTCGACACCCTCTTTTTGGCAAAGATTACCTTTTTGCTGGTATAGCCGTTGTTCTCGATTTCCGGAGAGGAGACCGCGTGGTTCAGCTGATTGTTACCCACCGGTCACCGCTGGATGCCGTCTTGAACTTTCATTCCAGTGAGCTCTTTTGCGCTAGTCATGCTCAGATCTATGGCTGATCACTCGTTAGCATGTGTTATGAATATTGTTACTTATAACATGGCTTATAGTCTATTCCCCTGGATGACATTTCATCAAAGGGTGTCTCGCCTTTTCGATGCAACTGGCATTCCGATCTCCCATCTGACGGCAGTACAAGAGAAGTATACTGCTCGGGGATGGTCTTTCATCACCGCTTCTTCACGCGATCCAGAGGACGGGTTTGTTGATAGGTGGATCGGAGACCGTGATACGTGGAGTGTTTCTCTTACACCCACACTGGATCATCTGCCGACGGATTCGACGTCCGTCAACTCTTTCCAGTTGGTATTCGACTCAATGACGGGCTTGACGATCGACTACGATTTTTTCGAAGGACCAAGGCTATGCGCTGAATATCTGTCAGCGCCGACGGAACGAGGGATATTGCAGTCGATATGGACCGCCTTAATGACAAGGCCGCGCAAGTTGGATGTCGCCGACAGCCCGAGGTAAATAGATCTATTCCGCCCGCTGTCATCCCGATGCTTACCACACTTCGAATCGCGGTTTAGTGAATGTCTAGACAAGACTCTGTGCGATGCGCTCTACGTCTACAGGCAAGGAATCAGCACAAGTGCCATAAATACGCGATTCCGTGATGACGGTCCAAGCCCGTTGATGTTTACGCCTGGTGGTCGCATTCAATTCGGATGATCCCATTCATGATGACACAAGCTATCTCTTGACGCTGGAGGATTGAGGTGTGCCGGGAATCTACGATATAAGGTAGACAACGTACTGGCATGTTGAGATGTCCATCCAACAACTACCCCTACGTTAGGGTTACAATCGTAGTAGACGCGCGTCGCGTGTCGCGCGTTCGTTTTGAACCACCAATCATACTCGAGTATTCTCGCGTCCCGTGGGGCCAACCTTGCCCAGAAGATAGGGTACTTATGCATGTCGTGGATCTCCTGCGCATAAGTAGCATCTCGACCTAGCTCGTCCCGGGCGGCAACCAGGCGGCGAAAGCGCTTCATCTTATCGAAATCGAGGATCTTACCTGGCTCATGTAATTGATTTCCACGGGTGTCATGGCGACATTTCGGGGGTTGAGGCCGTTGAGGACCTTGCTTCACAAGGTAACTTCCCCTTCCAATACATTCATCTTCTTGTAGCCCCAAAGGTCCCGCTCTCCGGACCCAAGGACCTCCGGTTTGGGTATGACTCGAGATGTCTTACCTCCTTCGTGCGGATCGTCATTCGTGTCGTCCATTGTCCTTCAAGCTCCACATCTGGGATGAATGCTCGTCTTATCTGCCGTTCTTCTTCTCTGCCGTACAAGCATAGTCATCTTGTGGGTGCGGTACGAGATGCAGTAGTCTCGTGCTCTTCCTAGTGCCGCTCTTACGCCACGCACCCTCTCGTCCTGGGTCTCCGTCGGATCTCGGAACACACAGATAGGACTTCATGGACCCTTGTGCATACCAGCTGCTCGCCTATCGCTTTTCGTATAGGTCTCTCTAGGAGCAGATGATCAGATGAGTACGGCAGTCGTTATAATTCTTCTCGGGGCCCATGCCCATTGCTCATGGGTTTGCTCTTCGCAATGCATGCTGCTAACAGTAAAAAGAGACTGGTAAGAACCGAAAGCTCTTGTCGTATGAAGATTGTGAGCGTGTCATGGAGCGGGCCTTGAAGGCAAGCTAAGGTTATGAGATGGGGTTGTTAAACTTCCCGAAATGTCTCTCCATCCCGTCTCTCCAACTCCTCTGGGAATACGGCTGGGATAGGTACGTATGGTCCTTGAGCGCTCGTACGTGGTCCACGAAAGGCTTTGCGGGTGAACACCGTATAAGGGCGCGACAAGGTCGTGGTCTTACGCCGAGTCCCCGAAAGTGCCGGCTGCAACTGTGCTTCCGATGACGATGTTTCTGCGCGGCGACCATCCTTAAAGTATGAGTGAGTGAAGATCGAGTGTGGAATGATGAATTGATTCTCACCAGATCCTGTAGTTCGAAAATTCTGGGCGGTATGACCATCGTACTCGACAACGGAGTATGGATGTCATCCAGAGAAAATGTCGGACAGGTGGCAATGCTATGGTCGAATGCAGCGATCATGGGCAACGCAAGGTGAGCCTGCGCCACCCAACCGAGGAGCCAGTCGTTCGGGGTAGGTATGCCGGCGACATTCGTATCGGCAGAGGTAGACGAACTGCGAACTTGTCGTACGATGTTGACAAAATGATTTTGCAGCGATTTGACTGAATAGGTGAACTGCCCCCAGCCCGGTCTCTGGAACTCGAGCGCGCAACGCGAGATAGGGACGATGAGGAATGAGATGAGGGATCCCGCCGGCTCGCGCCACCCCGCTCCGGTTTGCCATCCAAGCACTCGTGTCTGGAAGACGGCCTCTTGATCGTTTCGCGCTACAAAGTTTGTGACCGCAGCATAGCATTCGGTTTCCTGTCGTAGCCGGTGTACGACAACAGAGCCGATCTGAACGATGGAGCGGCCAATGTCGAGGAGCCACGTTAAGGTTTGCCGCGTGTCTCGCGAATCAAGGATCGTGTTGAGGAATTCCAAGAAGAACAGGAAGTGCAGAGAGACCAGGGGACCGTCAAGCGGCAGGCGAATAGGCGTATCCGAGGATGATTCGCGGATGGATGCACGAGCGTCGGCAGCGAAGCTCTGTTGAGCTTGACACCCCATGGTATCGCGGACACCGGGGCTGTCAACAGGGAATTGGTTGAGCCGTGAAGGCCTTACGTCGGATGGAAAGAAGGTGTTCGACCAGATTGACCGACTAGAAGACGCGGGCAATGACGATCCGCCGTTTCCGCCACCGGAGCTTGGAGTGGGGCTGGGGAGTTGCATGATTATGGCCGGGATGCAAAGTGGTGGGGCTAGGTATATAAGAGACGACAGCAGTAAGATGAGCGCTCGTTGACAGTGCTTTGATGTGGGGTCAGTTCTCTCGATCACCCCTGAGATCGTCGCATGTCGCGTCTGCATCTTGCCACTGTGTATGTTCTGTCCATGCTTCTGAACTCTTGTACCGGGCTTACCAGTGAATTTGGTAGTCGTATAGCACTATATCATATCCCTGGACCGGATCTATGGACTATCTAGGCATAGATCACAAACGGTCTCCCTTGCAACTCAAATGCATTTAGGCGATCAAACTATAAAGTTCTGTTGAATGATGGAGGCAAGTTTATACTATAGGTTCTGATGGTCAGTACTGATATATGCTGCAGTCGCAACCCCAAAGTTTCTCTGTGAGGCTTCATGAACAGTAGCCAGGACCTCTACAACACAAAAATAAGAGACTATAAAATGATCAATAAATATGTGTGTGCCTGCCAGAGTGCTAGTGGTCATGAATATTTGCTACATTTCCATCCTACGGCGCCCGGTGATTGAAGATCGGTGTCTGTAGGTAGACCCGTCTCGGCCGGGATCAGTCTGTGGGATGGTCTTGGCTACTACGTAATATGTGCATTCACCTGCTATTGGCCCTGTTTCAGTCTTGCGCTTCTTCTGATGCTGTTCTAAACGGTGTTAGTGCCAAATCTCTATGCAGCCCTTGGGTCCCATGTATAAAGGCACGGAACATTCTGTATGATGGGTGTTTCAACCCTCATGATGTATTGCGACCCGTCTTCACCCTGCAAGTTGCCGTTGTCTTGCACTTGCCTTTCCTCCTTGCCCATTCGTTCATGCTATCTTCGCTCCTGGGCAGCCTATGTTCACTCACTCATCCCCGATATGGACTTGGAGACATTATCAGAGCTTACACAAGAAGCCGGCTCCATCATGTGGGAGCTCCAGGATGTACCGGGTCACCCGGTTAAACCTGATGATTTACTTCAATGGTGTCTGGGCGAGAACTTCGTTATCTCGGGAACTGTGGGCGAGCTCATAGCACATGATGGAGTCTTTGCAATCTACGCCGCTGCTCTCACACATATGCGGTGCAACGACACTCGGATATACCTCGCCCCGCACTCTTTCCTTCTGAAAGTGCCATTGGACGCAGTACACTGCCCCACCATCGACCACCATATGCACTCCGTCGAAGGATCTTCGGATATCGCAGAGTCACTACTCGAGCTTCTCCTTGCGCGTGTGACGCGGAAAGTGTCGAAGGCTCCTGACGCACTTCAGAAGCGGTTTGATATGGCCATGACGATTGCACCGTGGCCAGCACAATTCCGACTTGGGCGTGTCACTCGTGGGGAGGAGATGCGCGTTATAGACGGCAGTTCTGGCGCAGTCAAGAAACTTTCTGTGCCATTACTCACATGTACTACTCGTGAGCAAAATACACGTTCTATCTTATCAGCACTATTGATTGACACGATGCACTTCTAGCTACACACAATCGTTGCGGGCTAGAGCCCGGCGTAATCGTGACGGCTTGCTGCCAGATGTTCATGGACGATGATGACGGCTCCGCTACGTCAGACGCGCTGGATGAAGGAAGGTGGATGTTAATGCCTGGGGATTCCGGGTCTAGCGATGATCAGGAAACCATGGAGATGGTGAATGACAACGAGTAGGATAGTAGCGTTCTCTACGGCCCATCGATGTTCCTCCCCCTTTCATGACCTATATGTACCGACTATACTTACTGTATCCTACCTCACATTCGATTGTTATCCACCTGTTGATCGATACTGGAGTTGTACGTCATGGTTATTACGCGCAAGCCTAAATCATGTGATCGTGTTTGGTTTTCCCACTCTATCTTCTTCGCCATCGCTCGTCGCGTTGACTGATGCTACCATCTCGGTAAAATCGGTTTGTCAGGTTTATCCAACGCGGTCCACTGCTATCACTTTCGTTACTACGCATCTTGTGCTACTGGTTGTCAAGCATCGATTCCTAGTAGTTGAAACTGTGCAAGAGCGTGTAAGATTCTCGATCTGATCGCGCGGGCATCAAGACTCTGGTCCGTGTTACCGGTGCTTGCTGCAGCCATTCGCAGCCTACGCGGAGCATGTTCTCGCTCGATCAACGTGCCCTGTTGGGCACCGGACGCCGAGCACGGTTTCATGCGAGTTTCGAGAAGATAAAGCATGGCATGAACATACCTCATCATCCCCTGATCCTCTTCTAACTCGCTCTGGCAGCCAAGGCATTCTGTCAAGAAGAGCGTCGATTCTTCACGTCCTATTGATCCTACTCCTTGAATATGTCACCTGCACGCACGACTGTTGACGTGGCCGTTCAAACCGAGCCCTTCGTCCCAGGCTCTGTTGTACCGGTGCGTGTTTTCATGTGTAGTGACGCACACTACTTATGTCCTTCAAAGGATCCGTATTACGGTCAAAAGCGGTCAGCAAGGCTCATCACACGTTTCTTGCAACATCTCTTTTCGTGCCCGGCCAAGCACGAAGAACTCAAACTCGATGAACTGGTCGCTTACGTTCTCTATCGCGCGAGGCTTCCTTCAAGCGTCCTCTTCGCGAGTTTGTTCTTTCTGCATCGATTGAAAGCAAGGTTTCCAATATGCACGGCGACATCAGGCTTTCGTCTGTTCATCGTTGCATACATGCTCGCGAGCAAACGACTTGGTGACTCGTCTTTCAGCAATAAGTCTTGGTGTATCGCTGCACAAGACTTATTTGCTCTCCGAGAGCTGAACAAGATGGAGCGTGAAATGTGCTATCGCTTGAACTGGGACCTCAGTATCGATAACGATGTCCTCATCGCTTTTGTCTCATATCTCCGAGCGAACTTCCTGGCACGACGTCGGCCTACGAGTATAGCACCTTTCGTACTCGATCCGCCTCGACGTACGGGAGTACAGGAGATGGGGCCGCATCCTCAGAGGCTGCCGCACATTCGCTTCTCTTCTCCGCACAAACCGCTACCATTTCCTTCTGCCATCTCAGCGTCTTCGGCGCTTCCTGGTTTTCCTCCTCCTGGTCTTCCTCCTCCCGAGCACGGTTCAGTCCGTTATACTTCCACATCGTCGTACGCCCGGTCGACTGCGAGCTATGCTCTCGGTGAGTTCCCAAGGTGTATAACGTTTGCTGCATGGAATCTCATCGCTTCATCTTCAGGTCAGGAACGGAGCGATTTTCGTCCTAGCCACGAGTCCCCACCGCTTGCGCTGCAACATCCATCATATGACGTTACGAACACATCCCACCACAACCAATCCGATACACACGTCCCGTATACTTCTGCCTTGCACTCAGGACGCCGGTTCGGGCATTCTCGGTCGCGTGTGGTGCATGGGGTCCAAGAGAACTGGCAAGTTGAAACCGGATATTCAACCGCCGGAGGCGCTTACTCCGATTCTGCCGTGCTCGCGCCCGCGCCCCAGGTGAACACTTCTCGATACGAGACAGTCTCCCAACCCATTACCATAGTCCGCAACTCGCCAGGCAACCATCAAGGTCTCAATGCGTCGTCAACAGCAACCGTGGTGCTCTAGATTGGTCTCATATTCGGGCATCATCACCATTGGTTGACGATTTTTCGACATATTTCTATACAGGGATCTATGGTTCCCGTTGTGCAAATCCTATGTTAGGCTAGCACAGAAGCGAGAATGCACTGTTAGTCAGAGTGCGGGTGAACAAGGCATGGTAGGTTGACTACTGGCTAGATCGTGACCGAAGTAGCGCGGAAAAGGCGGATCATTGATGCGGCTAGTTCTCCGGTGAGCAGGGCTGCGTGCATCATGCTTTGAAACGTCGGTCGATGTAGGAAGGAGAGTCTGACAGAGACGCGCGTCCGACGGTACGGTGCAAGCTTTCGGTGATGGCCTCAGTGAGGAGCGCCGGGAACAGCATAAGAAGAGAACGTACCTGGTGGATACTGAGGAACAGACTATAGATAGAACGGCCAGATAACGCATTGTTCAATTCCCGATTCCAAGATCGGAAGTTTCGTGCTGTGATTGTTGCGGTGATAGCCGGCGTGCCGAGCACCCGGATCGGCGGACGTACGTATAGTGTACGCTATATCATCCTTCGTCGCAGGGGAGTCGGTTTCGTCTTCTCCGCCACTATCTTGTTCAATGGCCACCAGTCACTTGCGCATGCCTCGTACGGTCCATGACCTGCCCGCCGAAGTGCTTGATGAGATACTGTCCATGGCAACCCCATGGAATGGTCACCCTTGGCGCTTGAGTCACGTATGCAGCCACTGGTACAAACGCTGTCAGCGTCCAGCATTGTGGCATTCCATATCCTCGCGCCATCCTATCCGTCTTACCGAGGAAGTGCTCAAACGATCTGCCACGCAGCCCCTAAAGGCCTTCATCTTGTCCGAAGAAGAAGCTGACGAGGAGATCGATCCTTGTCGGGTGCGCTATATAGTGAAGGCAATCATAGCGCAGATTCATCGTATCCGGAGCGTTGAATCAGAGCTACTTCCTACGGAGCTCTACGGCCCATGCAACAGAATTGCGTTTGAAACCAAGAATACGCTGGCCCCAGAGCTTCGCGAGCTCACCATTGCATTCTGTGCGGACAATCCTCTGTTTCGCCTGCTACAGGATGTAAAAGCGCCAGGCCTTGCGCACGTCAGCATGTATGCTGCTGGTTTACTCTCGCGGGAGTTCTCGCGGTTCTGGGAGGGCTCTCATTTGCACGAACTCAGGCTATACCATTGTATGGGCGTTACCGTTCTCGAGTTGCACGAACATCTTCGCGCTTGTCCGAGTCTTCGAACCTTGCATCTATCGCGATGTAGTTTCGTTGAACACCCCACCGTTGGTGGGCATCAGCGAAGCGTCGTCATGCCCGTCGTGTTACGTGAACTACGCAGTTTGTTTGTGGGCATGGAACCAAGAGGCATGAGCAGCTTCCTAGTCTGCTTGGAATTACCCGCGCTGATGATTGCCAACTTTACTCCAAGAGTGGACCAGGAGGACGCAGTTGATCGAGCGTCCATCATGAGCCTGGATGACAGTCATATCAAGTCGCTCGTTGCTTCCATGATACGCATACTCGCCGTTCCAATTCGTCACCGCAGCTGTTCCAATATCGACTTTCGAAATTACCTGTGCTTCTTAGGAGACCCTTTCGAAAGTGAGGGATGGTCTAGCACTTGCATCTCTTATATCGATTTTGACCCTGGGTTCAATCGACTATCCGGTTTACTCGAGTTCGCGCGGGAGATCATGTTTGGGATCATCGCAAACCTCTCGACCGTACATACGGTCAACGTGTCGGTCCCGACTGTCAGTCGTGACTGGGGTTGGACCACAACTCGACACTATCCCATCACAGTGTCTCGCGCCAGCTTCGCAGAAAGGGAGAGCAATGTAGTGGCGGCCTTATTTGAACCCCTGTCATGGCCTAGTGACTTTTGCGGCTCCTTATCGTCTTTGACTTCAATTACTCTGTGTTGCGTCTCAGACGCCTTGCAGCCGACTGCTATACGATCATTGTCGGCATGTCTCGGACGGTTTCAAGCTCAGGCAGGACACAATCTTGTATTCATGATGTATATACAAGAGCTACAGGGTCACCTCTTGTCTGGAAACGACAATTGGGAGCTAGGATGGGCAGATTCAGTGCCTCAGAACGACAATACACGCATCACGAATGTTCTGCCGGCGCCTGAGCTTCCTTTCAACGTCCCATCCCGCCCCGACTTGAGAAGACTGAGTGTACCTGGAGTAAACATCAACGTTGTCTGGACGCATCGCGTGCTACCCTATGATTGAGATGTCTAGATGACCTCAAGCAGCTCAAGCCACTATATACCCGAGTACGCCATCCAGTACTTCACAATCTGACAAGTTTCCTGATTACCTGTTGAGCAGCGCGGCAACTTTCTCTATCCACTTTCATAGAATAGAACTTTCCTGTAGCTGTATCCGAGCAATCTCCTCCCTCTGTGGGTTCTAGACCCAGCAATAAGAGGCACTGGCACTTCTCAACCTGAGTCTGAACCTCAATAAACGCATGTACGAAACTCTACTTGTGCCCGTGTACACCAGACCTGCGCCTTGACTCGCGAGAACTAGATTGATCGGTCGTCGGGACCGCGCTACCGGATCACTGTCCCGAATCTTTACACGTTATTGCAGGCCGCGGCCGGACCTACCGCGGCAACTGACATTCTCTCTACCACCATCGCTTTCATGTCCATCAATCACTTGCACACGCCTCTCACCATCCATGATCTGCCGTTGATGGTCATTGACAATATACTGCATCTGGCAGCCCCGCGTGACGGCCCGCCCTTGCATTTGAGCCATGCGTGCAGACACTGGTCAGACCTTTGTCGCGACCCATCGTTCTGGAGGAACATATCCACTGGCAGTTCCATCAAGATCACCGAGCTAGCTCTCACGCGATCCGCCACGCAATCTCTCAATGTCTTCATACTGAACAACGGACGAGATCACCCTCACCGGTTGCGACGCATGGTAGAGACGATCAAGCAGGAGATCCATCGGATCGAGAGCATCGAATGCCTTGCATTCGGGAATGAACTTGAATATGCTTGTAGGGGCATTAAGTTCTCCCATGCATCGGCACCGCGCCTTCGGGATCTCCGTGTCGAGTTCTTCGAGGACAATGCTCTTCTCCGAGCCATGAAGCGCGTGCGCGCGCCTGCCCTTGAACGAGCCGTCGTCGACACTGTCGGAGAGTCTTCCCCTCTTTTATTTCGGCTATTGACAGGCGCTCATTTGAGATGCCTGTCATTGACTGAGCTGAACGACATCACCATCCCCGAACTACATGAGCATCTGTCAGCTTGCCCACACCTTCAAGACCTATCCTTGTCGCGCGGCGA
The DNA here is from genome assembly GCA_900536885.1 of Peniophora sp. CBMAI 1063. Classification (NCBI taxonomy): domain Eukaryota; kingdom Fungi; phylum Basidiomycota; class Agaricomycetes; order Russulales; family Peniophoraceae; genus Peniophora; species Peniophora sp. CBMAI 1063. The sequence goes on along the minus strand of UWZB01000279.1, from coordinate 11,082 downwards.
CTTCGCATCGGCCCCGCTCGACAGCGCGCATCCCACAAGGTTGTCTGAATTGACATACCTGTCCGTGACCTTGCAACCCGTGGACTTGGCCGACTTCCTCGATGGCCTAGAACTGCCCGCGTTGGAAGGGACGTTGATCAGACCATGCGTCAACGAGGAAGATGACTCAGTGCTTCGACACACCCTATGCCTCCAAGAGGACCGCGTACAGCATCTTCTAGCTTCCATTTTGCGCACGATTGCCGTCCCTCTGCATCTCCGCCAATGCACGCGCATCAATTTTCGAGAGGCATTGACCTTCCATGGGGCTGGAACCATGCTCAGATTTGCAGGGCACACGAGCGATACATGCATCGTACACATAGCCTTCGACAGTCATTACTGGCGGAAATCTGGGTTGCTTGAGTGTGCACGGGAGATTATGTATCAGATCGTAGCTTGTCATCCGACTGTGCAGACGATCGACTTCATGGTCCCAACCGTAGCTTTCCGTACCGGGTGGACCATCAAACGACGTTATCCTGCCTATCCCCGTTCAAAGTTCGCGAAGAAGGAGGGAGATGCACTTGCTGCGATGTTGGAGTCTGGCTCTCGGGACGCAAGCGGCGTCCCTCTACCGCTTTTGACATCGATCAGCTTGTCCTGTGTTTCGGACGCCCTGCAACCTTCGACTATGCAAGCAATATCGGCGAGTCTCAAGTTCTTCCGTGACAAAGCAGGTCACGACATAGAGTTCAACCTCGCTATACAGGAGCTGCGACGCTCTCTCAAAGACAGTGATAGTGAGGTAGGATGGGTAGACACGCCGCCAAATGAGGAAGATGCTCGTAACTGGGAGGTGTGGCCGCAACCGGAAGTTACCGAATCTGACTTCATGGAACCGCCTCGTCCTGATTTGCGCCCTCTGTACGTACCGGGGGTACATCTCTCTGTTGCCTGGATACGTTGAGCGGTCTGAGACTCTTGCGTTTCGTTCCTTACACTGTACTGCCTCGGACAGTCCTTGCTATGATATCCTCCAATGCGCAATGTGTACGATACTAGTGTCGGCCGGAGGTTTCGGTGAAATATATGTAGTATTCAAAGAGTATGTAGCTATATAAACGGTTTCTATCCTACGTGCACAAAAAAGGAGTTCCATGCAGCAACTGGATCGGAATATACAAGCTTATCTTCGCGGACCTCGGCCCCCTTCGCGGTATTAACCGCGTTGCACAGCTTGTTGATCGTGTACGCAGGAGCTGGGCAGTCGGTGAGGCGTTTCTTTGGGTGATCGTACCGTAGAGGGCATTCAAACTGGATCCCGTCTCGGGAGTTGGTCCCCACAACATGTTTGCATGCGCGCGTTGGGTCAACATCACGGAATTTCTTCTGTTGGGCTTCGAGGCTGGTTCGAATACACTCGTAGCAGAGGACGCATCCACAGGTGAGACTAAAGGGAGAGATTTCAGCAAGACTCTTCATACTTAGGACTATACAACTCACGACCAAGGAGCGTCGAGCAGACCCAGACAGAACGGACACTCCAAGATATCGGATACGTGGTCGGCGTCCATGACATTTTGCGTGTCTATCGTTTTCTTAAGATCGGTGTACTTCTTCTCCGCTTCTATCCGTTGCTATGTATCAAAGCATTGACGTGAGTCAACTGACGTCGTTATAGGACTACAGTGCAGAACTGACCTCCTTCTGGATCTTCCAGTTCTCGCGTGCGCTCCAGAGTTGTTGCGCAGCTTCGGCCGTTTTCTATTTACCAGTCAGACCACCATCTCAAGCTGCTGAAGATATAAGAACAACCTTCTTCTCCGCTATAACCAGATCGTATACCACGTCGATTTGCCAGTCCTGGACCACGATGGTCTCCGGGTCGGCGTAATCCGCAGGGGTTGCTCTTCGGAGTCTGGATGGCCCACCTTGCGCATCCTGAGACATGAGTCAATAATCAATCAACTGTAGTGTAGTAGAGTATGATACCTTGACGCGCGGCATCTTGTCTGGCGACCAAGGCTCGTCAGGCTCGTTTGAGAGGTCGATGATCTCGTTCGCCGAATGCTTCGGCGCATCGCGTTTAGGACGTTGATAGGGTTTCTTATCTTCTTTCTTGCTGCTAGTACTGACAGTACGTTCGCCGGGCATCGTTTGGGGAAGTGATAGAGGAAATGGTGGTGGATACTGCTCAAGCTTAGTCGACGGTGGTAAGTGTTGTGGTTGACCAGACGCGCCTACTTGCGCGCCGCGCGCGCGTGCCACAACTTCCACGCGATCCGGCATTGTTGCTCCGAACTGATGGCGCATGCGGCCGAATCTCCGATTTGCTATCGCCCTCTCAGCATAATTGCATTCATTATTAGGGCCTACGGCGCGCATTATAGACTGCCTCTACAAGTTTGTATGAATCCTTAGATCTCCAGTAAGATCCGACTTCGCAATTCACGATGCGTCTGACCTCCGGATAGAGGTTCAGCATCAGTTCGCTGATGTCGCGGTAGACCAGATCATCTCTCGGACCGAACCCGGTCAGTGCCTTTACTAAGGCCACCCAGATACAGCCGTTGAAGGGCCATAGACGCAGTTCTGTCGTAGAGAATTCGAAGTCTGCGGCTATAACAAGCGAATTGTCTAATTGCGGCCCAAACTCCGAATTGACCTGGAGTTGACCCTGTCGGTCAGTCTGAGCTTCCACGGGCTACGTAGCGCTCACCTCAACGTATAAGATATCGGTGCTGTCGATGTAAGGCGCGATCTCGGAGTAAATTGCATGCCATGGGGTCTGTACTCTTATCAGGGACGGCTCGGACGCTAGGACCTGGAACTTACGTCTGGTATCCAGGACGACTGGTATGCAAGGTAGATGTCTATTGCCCCAGGAAACTCAGGATACAATACGTGAGCTATCTCTGTAGTTTGCAGTGGTGTCGTTGTCTCGTCAAAGTGTGGCAGAGGTAACGCCTCGCGTCTATTGGGGCTTAAGAGCAGCCCACTGAGATTCATGGACGAAACTGCAGTAAGCGAGTAGAACTCGCGCCGACTAAGATGGTCACCTGCAGACATGATCAGCGGAGGGAATACACGGGTAAAGATCCGGTTACTCACTAAGAGTATAGTAGAACTCTTCTCGGTCGAACGTCGTCATCGCCTTGAAACCGATATGGAGGCCGAGATACGTTGTCTCCGGGAAGTCGATGTTCTCAAGAACCCATATGGGTTCTTTGGCAGAAGGGCTACAAACCACCAATATCTCTAGGGACGGCAGGGAGATGGCACGCCGGTTCATCTCCGACAGCTCGGGGCGCACCACTTCGACCAGGTGCAGAACAGTCAAGGTCGTATTGCGCGCCAACAAGCTGTATACCATCCGAGCCGGCCATTGATTCCAGACACGCGGGTTTCGATAGCGGCCACCTCGAGTGCGACCATTTAGGCGTAGCAGGGAGATATTTTCGCTGGCAGGGAGATGAACTAAAACGGTCCGGAGGTCGACTTCGCGCAACTGAGGAGCGTGTATGACAGGAAGGCCGTCCGGGAAATCGTCGTCGAAGGCCCGCGGCATGGGACCCCACAGTTCCGGATCCGGTGTAGATAGAACGAGTTTCTGAAGTTCTGGGAAGAACTCCTGGCGATGGAGAGTGCGTAGGAACCATAGATCGGCGACGCTGTGTTCGACTATCAACGAACGAATGAACCCAAGAGAGGTCGCGAGGAGATATGAGTCGGGGAAATGTTTGCTACGCCTTGCACGGCTCGAGACATTCGAGTTGTCCAGGTGAAGGCGCGAAGGCGTGTCCGTCCAAAGAGCTCGAGCTTGCGCGACCATGAAAGGCGTGGAACCGGTGGGGAACGTCGTAACGTCTGACCACAGGGATTGTGACAGGAAGATGACGCATCGAAACTTGCGACACGTCTCCCGTAGGTTTACGCGAGCGCGATGCCCTGAGCGGGCGAGGGCATATTCGAATATGCGTACGAGGACGTGAGATGGTAGTCGATCGGCGGCGTGGCGTTTGCTTTGGATCGAGTCGTCGAGCAACTGGTCGAACATTTCGAGAGCACAAGCACGCGTTATGACAAAGTCTTCCTTCCTGCAAGCCTCGTTCAGTATAGTCTGCATCGGTATGCAGGTACTGCCGCTCACCTCTGTGGACGCCAATTGCATGCTAACGATCGTTGGATAATGTCAGGCAGGTTCAGGACTAGGTGGCATATTGAGGACGCATCATGGGCAAGAGACAACGTGTGTACATACCTGCACAGCCAGCATTGATCGTATTCATCTCCGGTTGAGATGTATTGACTGAGTTCGGTCGAGGAGGATGGGGTCACAGTAGGTCGACTTGTTTCGGAGGGGAACTTATACCAACGATAGTAGCGCGTCGCTTGCTGACCACTGTAGCACAAACAGCTACCGTAAAGCACCATTTGATGATGCTGAATGGCATTCAGTACAAAATGCCCTTCTAAGACGAATCAGAATGACTAGCCTGCGCTCCAAGTCCATTCTACCATCGCTCTCAGCTCGCCACTGCCCTGGTCCTTCATTGATGATATAGCCGGTGCCTGTCGGTAGTTATATGTACTTGCTTGCGCGTTGACATCGCAGATAGGATGTGGGTATGTAAGAGACCACTACCGGGATTCGTGGATGTACGGAGAATGATCGCTGGGGCGCGGACGTTCTACCCATTCTTCCCACCGACGCGGTAAACTCCGAGAATGATCACGGTCGCGGCCGCGGCGTGCTTCCCTTCAACTGGTACACCCACTGCGGCGACCCTCGGCCACATTATGCTGCCAACGCCCAAGGCCATGGCCCACTTCCCTGCGCATCTCACGCAAAAGACCATCAATCTACGGGCGTCTCTCACTCAGCTTCATGCCAAGTATTCGTCGCGTCCATTTAGGACCCTGCGCATGCGTACCGACAGGTTTCGTGCTATAAAGAGCGACCTATTTTGCTAATGGGCACTCATCTGAAACATGTCGGATATATCCGTTAGTGTCTCTCTCATCGCTTTCCGGTACACTGCTCTGATAACCTACCGCAGATTCCCGAGAAGCTTAACGCCGTATACGTCTTTACTACCGAGGACCTCGGCTACGCTTGCGACCCCTTGAAGGATCGTGACAGCCTTCGCGAGCATCTTGACGGCCTCTGCTTGGCCGTCGACGAAAACGATCGCTTTCTTCAACATGAGCTCCAGGACGTATTCCTGACGCCCCGCTACCAGAAGATCGCCTCATTCTTTGATCGTGACCCGACCGTACTTGAATGGTACTACGCAATGTACGCGCTCACAGACTCCAAAGACGAACCGGTCAATACGGTCGCGTCCGTCGTCTGCGGGAAGGAGAAGCCGAAAGGGCCGGTGATCATAGTGAAAGACGGTCCAGCGAGCAAATGGGGCTCGTTCGGGACAGATGTAGATGTCGATGAAGTCGCCAAGACTCTGTGGTACTACCACAAGAGCGGTACCTCCGTAGAAGCGGAATTCGGCGAACGCACGCTGCTCCGGATCCTAAGTGCCTGAGCTTGACGGACTTTATATTTGTTTATCGTGAATCAATGGCACGATTTTCGGTCTTCGAACCTTGATGTCTTCAGCGAGTTTCCGAAGACTTGGCTCCAACCTGGTACAAATGATATAAGTACGCGCGGCGGCAAATGCAGTCAAGATCATCATTCGTCTCCTACCCTTTTGCCTTCCTCGTCTTCCGGCGCCCAGCTGCTCTACTGCCTTTCTGTCCTACTGCCCTACTGCCCTCATGGCCGCTCAGCAGTATACCATTTCCTCTGATCTGAGAGAAAACAAACCCATCTTACCTCGAACTTTGCGCAGGCATGAGAACGGATGGGATTCGACTATGGTAGGTCTGGCATTCGTCATACGTTCTCTACAAGACAGCTCACGCAAGGTGTTCTAGTTTAACACAAACTTGGTCGCCTTTCATGTTCCCAGCGAGAGGCCACCGCACTGGGTGCACGTCCCCGTTATCCATTTCAACGTTGACGACGGCAAGACGATGGTACTCTGGCGTCAGTTCTGGGAAGATAGAGCGGAGACCGCATTCGTGACATTGCCCAACGGACGCAAATACCTCGTTGTGACCCCGTATGATTGCACCCCTTACCAGAACTCCGAACACATGGAATATGGTGTGAGCGTTTCTTGGCGCGGAGAGATGTTGGTTTTCGCATGTGGTGTTCACAACGGACTACTCGTGAATATGCGAACCTGGCAGGAGGAAAGGCGCCGAGCTTGGGAGGTCGTCCGCCGGTGAGTGTTACTTGATGGAGAAGAAATTCTGCGGGCTAATTTCATACTGCCAATGCGCAGATTCCTCGCTGGAGATGTCGACGGTCTGACAGTAGAATCAGACTGGGAAGCGCGGTCACTTGCATCGGAGGCCGACTCGACCACCCTAGTCGAACTCGAAGGAGACTCCTACTACCCCAGTTCGGAACATGGCGAGGACGGTTATGTGAACAATACTTAGTGTAGCAGGCGACAGCCGTTTCAACAAGGCCCTGGCATGGTTTTGATCTTGTTTTCGTATATAGTCCGAGCTATCTCGTACAGTCATGGCTCAAAGTGGACTATCAATCTTCCGTATATACTACAATTCTGACCAATCAATCGGTCAGATGATATATTGGCGGATGAACTGGCTGCTGAATGCACATATCAAACTTTGCAGTATCACGCGACGAACTGCCTTCAAAGCAAGAGAGCCCCAGTAGTGCCCCGGAGGGGCTGTGGTGAATATCGAGGCCGGTCCGGAAGCGTGCTCGTAGGCGCGCGGCGCGGAATGCGTCCTCTCGAAGCTCACGGGATCGCGTTCAGCATCACACGGCAGCGCATCATACATGTGCCGTCGGGTCGTCGACGTCTCTTCTTCAGTTTGTCTTCCACCAGCTTCCACCGCCACCATGGCACGAATGATCGGTCAAAACCGAAAGATACGTCTTCGTTTGTATGAGCCGGTCAGCAAATATACCAAGGCTACTCCGGTGTGAATGTGGCCCTCCGCGATGGCTATGAGAAACTCTTCACCGCCGGCGAAGCCCACAATTTATTAAAGGCCAGCGGCGAACTCATGGCGCAGAATCGACGTGACCGGCTAACCACGTCGCGACTCCTCTTAACGATACCCTTCATATTCTTTGCCTTCAGATGATATTTCAGTCATCTCAAAGGTTAGTGTTGAACGTGAAGAGTGATTGAGTAGGGGTGTGTCAAAAGAGATACATGAAGCTTCGAGAAAAAGCCGCGGTGGCAGGTACCGGTGTCTACATAACGGCAACGTGAACTGCAGCGAACCATCTAACTGAGGATAGCAGTCCACTTGTCACCCCATTCCTTCTCCTCCTCGCTGTACTCCGCAGGGCGTTCGGGGACGGACGCCAGGTACATCATGGGCTCGGCAATCTCAGCGGGCCAGTGCTCCCGAACGAAGGCGGCAGCTTGATCTATCCCGTTGGCGATACTACCACTGGACCAAACCTGTCCCTTGGTGCCCTCGGCCGCGTTCCTCTCCCAGCGGCGCGTGTCCTTCCACTCGACCTTCGGCCAGAGCTCGCGCATCTCCGGGACTATCCCGAGCAGGGCAGTACCATTCTTGCCGTCCAGGACGCCCGAGGGTGCGACGGCGAGGATCCCGGTGCACACTGACAGGATGTGCCCTCCATCGTCGTTCGTGGACTTGATGAAGGACCTGACTTTCTCGTCGGGAACGTAGTCCAGAGCTGGGCCCGGAACGACGAGGATGTCGAGCTTCGGAGCGTCCTCGATAGTGTACTAATCATGAAGTAGGTCAATATTTGAATCAACTATGACCAGAGGAAGAGCCATACGTTCGCATCTATCTCTGCGCCTCCTGTGAGGGCGATCGGGGTCGTGCCGTTCTCAGTGATGTAGACAACCGACATCGGCGACGCGAGCGACGCGATCGCGTTTGCCCCGGGATTGTTTGGAAGCAAAGTCATGTAGTCTTTGCCGACCATAGTGAGGACATCGACGGAAGCAACGTCCGTCATTTGGATGCCGTTGTTGACGAGGAGCACGCCAATGGTGAGGCTGGTAATGTTGCTGTAGTACATCGTTGACGCTGAGATTGAGCTGTTCGAGTAGATGCTGATGATGAGGATGTTGTCTCAGTCCATACTTGGAACTTATATACGAACAGATGATCTGTTTCGTGGCCCGGTATATTCTCTGCACTGAGTACTACCGGTCTGCCCATTTTCCAGTCTTGGGCGTCAATCGGAATGTTTGATGACTACAGCCGAAGTTTGCCACCCTATTGCTCAAAGGGCCTCGCGTCTGCACGGCACGCGGCATGAAGTGTCGGCAATCACATCAAGCCGGGAGGTCTGGTAACTGAAAATACTTTTTGAAGACTACTCACAAGGAAGAAGCAGAGGTACCGCTAGCTTCCGAGTCGCTTCACAGGATGATACATACGCAGACATGCACTTTGTACTCATTGCTGGGTTACTT
>UWZB01000278.1:0-28686 GCA_900536885.1 Peniophora sp. CBMAI 1063 | reverse complement strand
ACATCAGTAAACCTTCCACCGCGTGAAAGCGCGAGTGAGAAACTCTAGCGCGCGTAGACGCCCAAGCGCGTCAAGCGTTGCCAAGCGCTCTCTAGAAAACTAACGAAAGTTGTAGCATAGCAACGCGCGTCAAGCGCGGCAACAGGCGGCAACGCGTCGCCGTGGACCGGCCCAACCGGCTCGAGGCAACCGTAAATTATTATATAAATTCATTTATGCCTGGAAGGTCGGGCCACCAGCGTCGCGCTGCCTCTGCCAGCCTCGGCGTTTTTGTGCTCGGAAAGCCATCACACTGTATGGATACTTGAAGAGACTCTACACGCCATCGTGATGTGCTACCTGATTATGGTACAAAGCCTCGGGAAGAGGACGTATGGTAATCACTACAAGGATGAGTACAACAAAACCCTGCACGCCCTATTCGCCAGAGCCATACGACATCTACATTATCACGCCACAGTCTCGTACCGCTTCGTCGCAAGACATATGGCTCGGCTGCTGCAATAAATGGACATCTGAGACTGTAAGTGCGAACTCACCTACCAGCAGCGTCAACTGTGTGTAGACAGTATGAGCGAAGAGTTCAGGCCCTGCGGAAGAAACAGACAATGAGTTACTGTGCATAAATCGAGATGGATGGCGTGGGGCATACCATCGAGATTGACCGACGACAGCTTTGGTTGGACGTGTGACGAAACTCGCTGAAGCGGCGCATGATAACGCATGTCGGTTCACCCAATGCCCATTTCACACTCAAAGAGTCATGAGAACAACCCCTCTACGAGCTATCGATGGAAAAGCGAGACTCGGATTGAGATGCATGGGTGGTATAGGTGGTAAAAGCACCGCAGGCGAAGAGCTCGATGAGCGATGCCATTTGGCGGCGACTTGCTCGTGCTAACCAGCCACCTATGAAGACGGTTACTGAGAGCGTTTCCTCAATTGCGAGCACCAGAGGTCGAAATGCGGGGTGGGGCAGGTGCCGGTGTCGGTGGGAATGAGCGGTGACGTGTTGCAGTTGGCGCGCACGTCGCGTTGAGTGACGGTCATGTCTACGGTCAAGACCCGTGCTTCCTACGAGTACGAGGAAAATCATGGGTTGATTCAGTAATTCAACCTTTACTTCTGAGCGAGATACGCTCACAGATGTCCGCATTCGCCCTTGCATACAGGGATTATCGTCCGACAGCATGCAACTTCAAGTCTGTTGGCAGGGTCAGCATCGTTGGTAGAGAGTAGAAATGAGTACTCAGCGTACTCGTATAGCACTCTTCTCAGATAGCAGCTACAGTTAAGAGGATTAGGTAGAGCACGGGAGGTATCGGTTAGTGAGCTCATGGACGTTCGAGGAGACTCGAACGCGGTCGCGGCATGACGCGCAGCGCGCGCGATCACATGCCTTGTTCCGAACCGTCATGTCGCGAGTCTCGATGCAATACGGTTGCATTACCAGTACAGTACACTACAGAGAAGACGCCAAGTACAGTATCAGGTCTTTGAGAAGGTCGTGGTGGTATTGGATCTGGATGAAAAATGATTGACGTGGAAGAATTGCGCTAACTCGAGGCTATTATGGGCATTCAAGTTACGATCCGCACGAGGACCGAAGTACGGGACAAGGTCGACAGCCCCACGTATCGAAGGAAGAGATACAAGGAAAGACCTTCGTCCGCCCGTGTCTTTCAAACTCCGTTGGACGAGATACATCCCTGTATCAGGTCGCGGTGCAAGTGGTACTCGCCAATCATGGTGCTCGAAAGGCAGGAATTCAAACACCTCGACGTAGAGGAGAGGCTGGTCGAGAGCTTCAACGAGGCTCGTCCCACCCACAACTGGCCTAAATATGCATCGCACTTGACCAATCATGTAGACTGCAGTCATTGTATCAGCACTTTGCTGGCTTATATCACTAGAAAAGCTTTTCTTTACCTTCATCACTTGGCTCCGTAGTCAAGGCACAACGATATGGTGTTGCTGGAGCCATAGCTTGCACTGTTGTACCGATGAGTATGGTGTTGCATAGACCATATGGAAGATCTTTGCTGATAGGCTCTGCTGCAATCCTCTGAGCAGGTAGGATGATGCGAGAGTTAGATCTTGATCGAGCCTGAAAGTGCACATCGACCCAGATGTTAAGATGGGAGATGCCGAGTATCCTATCCCCTGGTACATGATGACGGAGTAGCGAGAGCATGTCGGGAATCCGCCAACGCTTCGCAGCCTCAACAAGGGACATTTCGGGATAGTGCGGGGTGCTTCGGAGACTCACAGCCGTGGCATGGGAAGTGTTGAGATTGAATGACCACCCAGATGCGAAGAGAGACACCCGAGATCGGACTGACATCGATGCTAACCCATGCTGAGAGCGCCATGCTTTCTCTGGGTAGCCTTGTAAGATCAGCTCCTGGGCGTATTCTGTCAGATCGAATGATGGATCAATGGGCCGGGCTTCATCATCAAGCCAGGAGGAAAGAAAGAGATCGAATTGTCGTAAACAGTCCTGTCTATACATCTGCTGAGCAACTTGTTGCCGATAGTTCGCGGCCTTATTGGTGTGGCGGAAGAAGAACTTTGAATGCTGATGGGTACGTTCGGTTGCATCGGCTGTGTAAGGATAGATTGCCCCCAAACGACGTATGCTGGGCACTATCCCTAGAAGAAGCTCGAGTTTGGGTATGTTCTCGAAGTGTTCAAGCACATTCCCCTTTTCACCCCGGCGAGCTTTCGCTTCGAGAATAGCATTCTTGTACACATGGAAGGCGTCGATCAAAGCAGTGAGACTGGTTAAGTCATCTGGTCCATAGCTATCTTTATGCGAGTCTCGTAGATATTCAATCATGAGGAGAATTGCGGTGTATACACCATAAGGTACGTTTTCGCTTCCATGCATTATCGGGGCAAGTACGTGCTGGATATCTCGATGCATAGCTCCTGTCACCTGCTTGAGGCCGGTGATGCCGTTTGACCAGCTGCGTATCCCCGTTCGTAGTGGGAGAGCCATGAGACGGAAGTCAATCTCGTTATCTTGCTTCATAAGCTGCTTGACCCACTTCACAGGGTGATCCCAGAAGAACTTATGACCAGTGTGAAGGAGCTCAGGCACCAGAAAGTCTGATGGACAAGCCATATAGAAGTCGTCTGACCCCCAGTCGCGCCAAAACGGATCGGTAACACCACTCAATCCGAGCCGCTGACATACTCGATAAAAGCGCGGGATGTTATTCACGTCTGGGCATTCCGATATAGCCTGATTGATCAGGGCCAGAGTATCATTGCGAGTGCGCGGCGGGTACAGTTTACCATCGCCAAACTGCTTCGAAGTGGCATGAGTCACAGACGATTGATTATGCATCGTACAGGCAATGAGAACCTGTTCTGGACGATCATCAACACTTGCCACAAGAGGTGTTCGGCAGAGGCGCAGTTTGCCATCAGGCCCGGGCAGGAACTGCGAACGACGGCATGCATCCTTGAGAGATTGTGTGACGATGTCGACACAGAAGTGATAGACACGCGAAGCCAAGGTACTCTGTACACCTGCAGGTACATTTCGGAACTTCGGAGTGGGGAGATAAGCGGCCACACTATATGCATGCGAGCTAGCCTTCAATCGAACAGCACCGTGGATATTAGCAAGCCCAAGTAAAAAGGGATACATTTGCTTGTTCCCCGTCCCGACCGTCAGCGGAGTCTTGTCAGATGAAGTGATGATACCCAGAAGAGTCTCGCCATCATGTAGGCAGGACTGTGGTACTCATTAGCAAAAGATATCGCCATAGTAGCACTTGACGTACACACCTGAAGATGATCGGCGAGATCGGCACTCATGAACTCACCCCAAACAAAGTTATTGTCCCGTATATCACGATAGGCAGTATGGTCAATGCAGTTAGCGAAGATCGGATTGGCGTACATCGCCGCAATGACCTCGATGCCATGTTTGAAAAATAGTTGCATGGGCTCCTCAGTCTGAAATCCAGGTATATCAAACACGATGCTATGCCATTGTGGCGTCTTGGGTAACGATTCAACACGTATTCGCAGTTCTCGAGCCGATGCAAACGATATCTGATGCTCCTGAAGTGTGGTGACGTAGTCAAGTTTCAAGAACCGATCCTTATCAACATCTGAAAGGCCAGAAGTCTCGAGCCACTGGGCAAGCTCCCACTCCATACGATTTGCAAAAGGGTAGTGGATGTTCCCTGAGCTGATACCCGTCTGCACGCAAGGATCACTCGCGACCTGATTCAAAAGATGCCCCGGCCCGCCTGACCAGATAGCACTGGTATTCGCGTGGAGAACACGGGTAGCACCTGGTGGCACTGTGTGAGCAGTAGCCCTGCCATCATCCCGTGTCTCGAAGCGCGGCAATGGGGAGGTCTCAGAAACCGGGAGTACGGGGGCAGGTATGGGATCGTGGACGTGAAATGCTGCACGCCGAGATGATTGCAGCGAATCGGCTGTATTAGCCGAGGACGGGCCAGGCTGAGCCGTAGGCATAGCCTCTTCACCCGCACCCTCATCGTACCGATCACTTCCAGAGTTATCTTGAGACGCTATGACAAAGGATCAGCACTTTTGTCGCGAATCCTTTCAGAGTACGATTGCGGTCGTGGCCGTACCTCCGAAAGATGCATCAGTGCGACCTTCAGCCATCCACTGGTCAATCACCTGAAGGGTGCAGCTTCTGTCGGATGTGAGATGCGATAGAATGAGGGATTCGTCGTGGAAGCGAGCAGGACACTGAGGATTTGGGCATCTGAAGGGGGGATCGGGGCCTGACTGCTGAGTGGTGAACATCACAGAAGTGGTGTACGCAGAGCCGTATCGTTTAGGTAAATAGAAAGAGATCGATCCTGGGTGCGGATGCGCGCAGGCGAATGGTGGTTGACGTTCGACGCGTGCAAGTGGGACTTAGAGTGTCTCCGGTCGCCGCGGCGCGGCGGTGCGCGCGGCCCCGCGCAGACGCACAACTCAACTTCAACTACCACGATAGACAGCACTCACTCTCTGACCAGTACCCAATTGGCACCCCGGTCTCGTATGGCGCCCTATCATGGTGGGCTTTTATGCGTGCAACTATACATGTCCGAAAAAAATGTCGCTGAGGAGATTTGCAGAACACGTCAAATGCGTCGAGTACGCTGCGTGTTTCCTGACGCAGCACCAGCGAGTACATTTTATACACACCGAGTACGTAGGTCTAGACTATCTAATTCAGCAAGCCTCTAATGACGAGTGCGACACCAGACTAAGCACACGTACGAGACCGGCTCCCGAACGCTTGTTGAGCGAGGTCCTGCCAACTCTTCTGTGCCTACCCGGTCGGGTACTATTTAAGGTCACTCGTTCAGATATAGAGTGGCCAGACACATTCTGACCCTCCAGTTAGCGCTCCACAACTCTATGCCTTCGCAACCACTGGTCAACATCTCAGGTCGTACTCAACCTCAGGCTGGTCGTCGCCCCGAAGTCGACATATCCGGCCCTATCATACCTCCGCGCCCTGCAAACATTATCCCTCCCGTAGTGCCCCAGCCGAATGTTCGTGTAGGTTAACTACTAGCTGTCGAGCTGCATGATATGTACTCATTCGCCCGATACCTAGAACGCACGGCCTTTCGACCCGAATGCTTCGCGTCAGGGGCCTTCACCCGCACAACTGGCGGCCGCTCTTGGCGCGCATGCGTTGCGGTCTCACTCGGGTGCCCCACAGCAAGCCACACGCGCGTCAAGTTTCATCCCGCCCGGTATGCAGCGCTCGGCATCTGGTTCGAGCAGTAGAGGCCGCAGCCGAACAAGATCGAGTTCAAGCTCTTCTAGTTCGAGTAGCTCGTCCAACTCCGACGACAGTCCCGCATCCCGCGGTTCTTCACGCGGCCACGACTCGCGCTCGCGGTCGAACCGTCTCGATGGTTCGCACTCCCGGTCTCGAGCGAACACTCGGCCTTCGTCACGTTCTCACCGATCGCGTTCCCCCAACGCATCAACTACTCGACGGCGATCCCGTTCACCACCTCTGCGTCAGAGCTCAGGGCGTAGTGGTACCCCGAGCCACGATTCCCGTGCCAGCGGGACACCGTCGCCGTCTGCCTCGCCCGCCGCAACATCCACCTCGCTCCCTTCTGCGACTGCCTCGAGGCGCCAATCGCGTGGGTTCCGCAGGTCCCGCCGCAAACCGCGAGCGCGACTGCCGCCTCCCGAGGTTCCTCGTGAGGTTGAGGAACCTATCTTGATCGATGCTCGCGAATTGTACTGGCTGTACATGGCGACCACTACACTTGGATTCTTTCCCGAACGTCGTCTGCGTTCGCAGTTTGCAAAGCAAGCTTTTGAGGTGGCGAACTCAAAGGCTCGCGATGCTGGTCACGATACCAGTAAGAACATGCTCTATCACACCTCTTCAACGCTAACTATCGCCGTACAGTCCCATACTTTCATACCCAGCATCGTAAAGCGGTCAGTTTGGTATCATGTCTATATTGTAGAAGGCTGATCATTGGTCAGATCGATGACTACGCCACGTCCATGAAAGGCACTCTGAAGAAAGTCGTTGAACACTACCCTGTCGATAAGTACAAGTTTCAGGCTACGGATTCGCTGGCGCAGCGGCGCAGATGGTTCACATCTCTGATGGCCGCCGAGATCGGCCCTCGAACATACAAGATGTTCCTTCACGTTATAGATCGTGACGAGGTTCGTGCTCGCTCTCATGATGAGATTTATATGCTTACTATTCTGGAATAGAGACGTATCAAATACTACCAAAACGAGGCGATAACGTCTGCATGGCGTGCCATGTTCATAGAGTCTAAGTACTCAGACATTACGCTACAGTATGTCGACGAGTACGAGAAGGCACCATTGAACACGATTGCCTTTGCGGCCTCTGCCGTACGTTGGTGACTGGGTGCAAACTACAATGATCTATGCAAGCTGATGGCTTCGTGCAGGTGGATTTCGCTATCGAGTACACTGGTCCTGATAGCCGCTTCGCTCAGAGTCGGTATAGCGACGTCAAGTTCAAAGCGAAGTTGTTACGCCCGATCTTCAACGAAATTCTCGCGGAGCTGAAGGTCACGTCTGGTGCCCCACCCGAAGATGAGGCTCGCCAGGGGCTGGAAACGCTGCGATCGACATTGGGTGGTTACGTGCGGTAAGTCGTTCCTTACTATCTTACTTTCTTCGCGAGTGCTGCTTACTGATGCCTGTTTAGGGAGCTGGTGAAGTCTCTCAATGTCAACGCGGCATATGAAGATGTGCAAGAGCCATCCCAGGGACAGACGATCGCGCAGCTCCTGAAGGAGCACGACTTCTTCGCGTTGCCGCTCACAGACGATCCAGAGCCTGCCCAGGTCGCACTCCCACCTCCACGTCAACCTGTCGGGTATATGCCGCCCGAGCCGACTAACTTTCGCAACCCCGCAAGTGGATTCCACCCCTCCTCGTACAACCAGCGGCACATGGCATTTGGCCACCCTGGGACCTCACTCCCCGATGCTCAGTCTACGCCTGCATTTTCTGCCTCTCAATATGGCGGGTTTCCTGAACAGGAATGGTCAACGTCATCGCAATATGGCCAGAGTGTGCAAGGTTTTCGTGCACAACCTACGGGCAATGAGTCGAGTGGAAGATCGTTCGGTGGAGGCCCGTTCCGTCCCTGGTAGATGTAGGACAGCATGTCGTTCTTGTAGCACGAGTCTATAGTCATCGTTTTTACTTGAGTATCCCAAATCTATGCTTGTCAATCATCCCAGTTCCCTGGTCGGAGGGGTAGAGGCAGCGCGACGCTGGTGGCCCGACCTTCCAGGCATAAATGAATTTATATAATAATTTACGGTTGCCTCGAGCCGGTTGGGCCGGTCCACGGCGACGCGTTGCCGCCTGTTGCCGCGCTTGACGCGCGTTGCTATGCTACAACTTTCGTTAGTTTTCTAGAGAGCGCTTGGCAACGCTTGACGCGCTTGGGCGTCTACGCGCGCTAGAGTTTCTCACTCGCGCTTTCACGCGGTGGAAGGTTTACTGATGAAGCTTACCCCAAAGATGGGTTGGAGAAGCTCATCGGCGGAATAGTGATGGAGGTTGACTGCCGTAATTATCATCGGCCGCTGGCTGGACCTCAACAAAGACCACACCCACCGCATGCTATCGTACGTACTCAGAGCGAACAGATGAAGTCTTATGCGCGTTATGCATCGTCCACGCTCATACGTCTTGATGATCGCCCAGGTGTAAATGTGTGATCGACGCATTCTTTCGGCCTGCGGTGAAATCATCTAATGTCAAGAATCCACCCTTTGGTCGATTTGACACCTACGCCAGTTCACGAGCCTTTTGTCGGGAGGGGTACTGCCGATTTGAGCGTACGGCTGACGTTTACATGATGCATCTTGGCAATGTAAGACGATTGACAATGAATACCCGATGTTTAGGCTGCTTGAGACTTGAGGGCTCGACACTGTCTTGCGAAGGTTGCACAGCACTATCTCGTATACGGGTTGTGTGCGCTACAACCACATCAAGTTCTCTCGCTGAGAACATTCGCCACCCTCCTGCCGGAGACATGTCTGCCATGCTGTCCTTTTCTGTGCGTAATGCCATCGCGGGGACTTTTCCCGTATATGGCTGCCCCTGTTCCAAGTCGAGCTACAATTCTTGCTAATGAGCTGCGGTCTAGACGGCCTCGTGTGGAATGATGGTACAAGATGTACCCATAGATCGAGCTGACGAGCGTACGATGCTCTGCATTCTTCGAAGCTTCCTGTTCGTCGTACCTTGATTATCGCGTGGCTGGCGCTGGCCAGTCTGCCCCACAGCTGTGCTTCCATCCGGACACAACCCAACGCCTGCGAGCCCTTCGCCCAATCCGCGCCCAGCGCCGAACTTCGCAGTCGCTACTGTATCCCGCGTCATGATTGACGACTACAACGCGCGCCGGTGAACGGGCATTTATACTCCTTCACCTATAATGTTCTCGCAGTCCGGGGTATTTGCCGACTATAGACGCTAGGCAGCGTCTGGGACGGACGTCCTGTCAGATAAGGACGAGTAATCAGCGCTTCAGCGCGCGCGGCTCCAGCGTCTGGAACATACCGACGCATTATAGGCTTCCTCAACACCACATCGTGATTGCGGTCTCTGGTAGCGAGGTATGCTTGTATCTCGCTATAATGGGCGATTATCCCATCATGACTTGAAAGGCGAATTCGAACGTCTGTACACTTCTGGCCAACTGACGGTTTAGAGCGGTTTCACAGGTCTTCTATGATTGTAGAGGTCGAGGAAGTGAAGCACCGCTATACAGAGATCCTGATCATCTGGATCGCACTACACCGTATGCCGTTGTTGATCTTGACGTGGACTTATGACAGCAAAGCCTCCCACATTGCCAGTACAGATTCAATGCCCGCAAACGTTAACTCGGCACGTGTGCCATCAACTTCACATTGTCAAGATACTCGGCCGTATCCGAAGGGTATCAAGAGATACACGTATGTTGGGCACCTTCCGGTGCGCCCATTCTTCCAAACTAGTCATGAAATTCGTGATCAACGCAGAGAGCGCTTGCTAGACATGGCTACAGGGTAGTGATGCGAAAAGGCTTCGTGATGTACAGTACATCCAAGAGAACATGTAGGGCGGGCCATAACCTTATACGCGCAACTTCCCGAAGAGCGACAAGATTGACGACTTCTTTCCACCGTCTGCGGAAACCTGGCTCGCCCGCTTGCTGGATGCTCCAGCTCCGCCCCCAAGAAGCGAGAACCTAGATTTGTTCTCCTTATCCGCTGCTTCTTTGTCCCCCGCACTCGAGCGGCTGAATGAAAATGCGCGTCGCGTGCGCCTCTCACTCGTTGTATCAAGTGCGCTGTCCGATTTGGATGGAGCACCTGCGAATGAACGCCGACGAGCGTCTTCGCTGACTGTCGGGGAACCTACAGATGCTGCGAGCAACATGACGCTCTGAGCTCGGTTGCGGCGTAGTGACAATGGAGATGAAGGCGTCTCTGGACCAGGCGTCGAGTCCGTCCGCTCGGGAGAAGGTGTCTCGACGGCTACGAGGCTTGGGACGTTATTCGGGTCATCGTCCCACCAGACCTTCTTGCGTTGCTTCAGTATGCCACGAAGAGGCCTCAAAGAGCCGGCGAGATCTTCCGTACTTGGCGTCAAGATAGACATGCCCACAGAGTCGGAGATACTGGCATTGATCGTACGGGCAAGAGGTGGTGTCGGAGGTCGGGCCGTGAGAGCGCTTATAGGCGCAAAGGAAGTGATCCCCTCTGCCGCTGGCGGGTTCACAGGCGTCGCCACAGTAGGTTTCGGAGTTTCCTTTCGTGCGGGAGGCGTAACGCGCCGAGGTGCGGCTGGAGTTGTCTGAGCCACCGAAGTTGAACTTGTCCGCGCGGCAGACTTGGCCACGGCGCCTGAAGCCACAATCGGGCGAGATGATCCCTTGGAGGATGTGGGCGTAGCGCCGGCTTGTCGTCGGGGAGCGGGTACAATCGTTGCCTTTGTATGGACCGGTTCCGGAGACGTGATGCGTGAGATGGGCCGCGTCGCCTTGACAGTGACAACTGTGCTTGAGACAGCCGGAGAAGGCGTCTTCATTGACGTGGGCGTAGCGCCAGAGGATCGACGAGAAGCAGGCACACCCGACGTTAGAGATCGCACAGTAGATGACGCGTTGGATGCCCGTGTGGGTAGATGATGAGGCACGGGTTTGCGAGAGACTGTATCCTTCTTGGGAGCAGGTGCCGACGACCGTGGCGTCGAGTCGAGGGAAGCTTCAGCCGGGTTTGTCGATGCAATCTGAGTTGGCGAAGCGACGCGGCGGGACGGGAGCTGTATACCGGTGGACTTGTCCGTCGCAGCAGTCGAGATCGGAGATACGACGCGGCGGGAGGGCAACTGTATACCGGTTGGTTTGTCGGACGATGTGCGAGCAGAGGGTTCGGTCCCGGGACCAGAGGTGGTACCAGGAACCAGCGCCTTCGGTATTCCGGTTCGTACGACCGGTTTGAGAAGCTTTGACGCAGAGCCACTGGCAGAGACTGGCAAAGATGAAGACGCGGCGGGAGTGGAAACCTTGAGCTCGGCGGGAATGACAGGTACAGGAGGCACGACCTCATCCTTCTTGGGAGACTTGGGTGGCAGGGGATCGCCATTGCTTTCCATCAAGTCGCGCGCGAAGGCCCATTCGTCCTCCGACGCAATAGACAGGGCCCTTGAAGCGCGTGAAGTATCCAAGCCGTCAAAAGAGTTGTGCGAAGAGACGGAAGCCGACGAGTCATCCGATTGACTTTCCGCACTGTCGACGCTGATGATAGGGTTGGTAGAAACGTAGTGTACTACGTCCACTGGAGTCGTAGGCTTGAGTTCTGAAGCCACTGCCTGGAGTTGCTTGATCATATCGCTAGTGTCCATACCCGTTGAAACCTGGGAGAGAATGAGATCCGTTGTCGAGAAGCGGTTGGCATCTGAGGTCCCAGTCGTCGGCGAGAACATGAATGCAGTAGGGAGATCAGGGTATGCCTCTGGCGCAACATCGTCAACGACCTGATTGAGTGCCAGCGGTTTCGGTACGGTCCTCCCTCGGCGAGCGGCGAGAGAGAAAGACGTCAGATCAGCCATCACTTCCGCACGATCAGAATCCGGGCGGCCAGAACCAGACGATGGCGCAGACGACGGAATTGAGATCGCGAGTGTATTATCGGAAGTCGAGAGCTTGATCTTGGGTATGTTTTGCATTGAGTAATCATCCGTTCCATGGCTGGAAGTCTGACCATCGGATATAGATATGCTGGGGTTCTTTGTCTTGTGACTGCGAGAAGCGAAGTTGGCGCGACCAGGAGAACTGAGAGACCATCGGCGGGGACGCGACTCGGGCGCATCGACAATGGTAGGATCACGTTCCAGCACCTCACGGAAGCGTTGTAGATCGTCGTACGAGGCAGACCGGTAAGCAGAGCGGGAAGGCGGCTGTAGTGAACTGCGAGCTGCCGATGTACTGTCCAAAGACGTAGAGGGAGTCGGACTGCGAGACCAGACCGGTTGACTTGAGACGGATAGACGCGCACGACCTTGCCGTAACTTGGACCACAGGGCTTTGGGATTATACAGGGAGCCTTCCGGAATCCAGTCTTCTTCTTCCTTTGGATCAACGGTGCGTTCCAGACCCGGAGGAGCCTGGGGTGTCATGGCGTTCTACAATGCAATTTGTGAGGACAATAATCATAAGTAAGTGAATGTGAACGTGCCGTCCAAAGCTCTACATGGTCAATCTCTGAGAGCTTGGGTATCGTTTTGATGTACGAAGGTCGTGGGCTTGTAACGAGTACCGGCGGGTCATCAGACTGTAACTTCGGAGATCCAAGAATGTTGTGAGCCAGAGGTGAAAGTCTTCGAAGATCAAGACGGATAGAGGTCTCCGGATACGGCGGGATGCCTTTGGCGGGATAGTCGTAATCGTTGGAACAGAGAGAGCTTCCGCTGATAGATTCATTAAGAAGCCCACTGTAGTCGGAAGCGATGACGCCTGCGTCAGAAAGGTTAAGAGTGTTGCTTGAGCTGGATTCGTAGATGTCTGCTGAGGGTAGATATGCGGGCGGCGAACCAGCGTCGCGAGCAGGGCCCATAGTCATGGTCAATGTTCAACAGATGATGTCTGTCCAGACTTCGCGTTTCGAGTGGCAGCTTTGCTCGCGTGTGATTTGCGATTCTGACGCTAAGTACGCTTTTGAACATCATCGGCCTGATGGTCTAGTAGTATGATTCCTTCTTAGGGTCACGTGCTTAAAAAGTCACGTGATATCATGGAGGAGGTCCCGGGTTCAATTCCCGGTTAGGCCCTATGTTTTATCTTTTGATTTGCGTCGGCTACAGTACGGAGACTGGCTATGAACCTTAGAACTTGAGATCCACCATTTTGAGCATATATATCAAGTTATTTCCCTCTTACATCACCGGAAAGCATCCACTGGCACTGTATACGGCAGGCACAAGACAATGCATATCTGGTTACTATCCGCAAACGTTCAAACGTTCGACTCTTCGTCGTCTCTTAGTTCGGTCGTCGGAGCCCACGTTCCAGATTTGATCCATGGAGCATGGCTTGGGGACACAATCGAGAACGTGAACACACATGTAGCAGTACACATTTCAAGCGCCAACCAAGACTTCCCTCACGAGGAACTCTCGTAGTATGCGTAGGTCAGTATGCCATACGGCGAGCATTATTCTGATACTCGGTTTGCGTACACCTCGACGACGCCAGAGGACCGACGAGGACAGAGAAGTGCTCACTGAGATCTAGGGCAGCCAGTGAGTCTGTGCTAGAATCAAGGACCAAGCCAGAGAGATAGTAGCTTCCTAATTATGCTATGGTGCACAGGTAAGAGTGAGAGGAGCCGCGACGCGACGCGACGAAGAAGAGGCTGAAGCTCGCATAGTATGGCGGATAACCACCAGCGTATGCATTGGAGAAGCACCACGCCGCACTGACCATGCAGGTACAAGAGCTGTATGAGATTGTACTCGAAGCGTGCATCCATTGATAGTACAATAGGGAGTTGATTGATTATCAGTCCATACTCAAGCGCGCGGTGAATCATCTAGAACATGCTACCCTCAGGCGGTTGAGCGAGCTTCCGGTTGTTGAACGAATTCATTTCCCTGCGATAAGCGTGTTAGTTGGGCGCTTAGGATAGAATCTTTGCAGACTGACCGGCGAATCTCGACGAGAACAGTCTCCATCGTATGGTTACGGTTCCAATGCGCCAGAACAGGCAACTTGCTCGGGTTAACCTTGCCATCGGTTTGGGAGACAAAGGGAAGGTTCACGCGAGACAGAAACTGGACTGTGGGCGGCGCGTCTGGGTAGTCGGGCCCACAGTGAATCTTGAGCGAGTAGATGCGGTTCTCGTGTACACTCTACAATACGCCACCGTCAAGATAAGTCGGACACGATCACACATAGTCTCGATCTGAAGACGTACATGTCCTGGCCCAATGATTGTACCGTTCCAGTTGGACATCATGTTGTCGTCGCTGTCCTCGAGACCGTACGAGCACGAGCCGTCGCCGATACCCTTCTCGCCCTTCTCGAGCTCCTCCAATAAACGGAAATTGCGCGGTACTGTCATATCGGGAGGCGATCATGAGCACAGAGTATACTAGAGTATAAGTTGAGTGTACCCTTGGCCATCGCGAGCGGACTAGGACAGGCAAAGTAGGAAAACCTGGTGGTGGTAGGGTAGCTCGGGAGGCGAGGCACGCGCGAGTCAAGATGCCGCAATAGGCGCCCGTTCGCGTGTTGCCGTGCGGCGCGGCCATTCCATCATCGAATCGACAGCTCTCCTTCCACTCCCATCCTCGTCTTCCCCGCATACCTTCCATGTCTTTATTCGGTGGCGGAGCTAACCCATACGACGACATCGTCGGTGAGTATGGCATCTAGTGCACATAATATAGCCAGTATTAAAGTGTCATATCAGTCAAGGCGACTGATGAGAACCTCACGTCCGAGAACTGGGAGATTATCCTCAACCTATGCGACAAGGTTCAGGATGAAGGCGAACAAGGGTAGGGTACTCTATTATTATCCTGAGAAGCAGTGACGAATGAAGTATAGTGCCCGCAATGTCATTGCCGCCATCTTGAAGCGCTTAGCGCACAGGAATCCCAACGTCCAGTTGTACTCGCTCGCGCTCGCAGAATCTCTGACCAAGAACTGCGGCAAGGAGCTGCATGCTGAGATTGCCTCTCGAGCGTTTACACAGGGTCTTGAGAGACTGATCACGGACAGGGTATGCTCGACTGGATCCTATTCACGGCGCTGGCTGAACTCCGCATCCGCAGACTGCCCATGACAGGGTCAAGCGCAAGGCGCTGGGGCTGATCGCTGAATGGGCTTCGGAGTGGGAGAACGATCCGACATTGGGATTGATGGAAGAGTGCTACAATAACCTCAAGAGCAAGAGTATGTCTTATTCCGGCGCGACGTGAATCTTTACTGATCATTGTACAGATTTCTCTTTCGATGTTGTGAACGAGCCTCCGCCCCCTGCCGTCGATGACGAGGCCCGCAGGCGCGAAGAGGAAGAGCTTCAGCGCGCGCTCGAGATCTCGATGCAGGACAAGGGCGGTCGCCAGCAATGGGCCCAGTATTCCCTCGCAGGGTCCTCGTCGGCCGGGGCGAGCGGTTCTGCGTCCGCTTCTGCTGGTCCTGGCCCGTCTTCTTCCGGTGCTGCACAGCCCGCCACCGTCCATCCATACGCGAGTGGCGGATATGTTCCCTCTGCTCAGCCTTCCAGCGCGCAGTCGTATTCTGCACCTGCTGCGCAGCCCGCTCCTGAGCCGGTTCCAGAGCCCACACCCGCGCCAAGCATGAGCGGACCTGTAACCCGTGTACGCGCACTTCATCCGTTTGAGGCAACCGAGCCTGGCGAACTGGCGTTTGAGCGTGGCGACATCATCAAAGTCGTCGATCGTGGATACAAGGACTGGTGGCGCGGCCAATTGCGCGGCCGTACCGGTATCTTCCCGGTTAACTACGTTGAGCCGCTCCCAGAACCCACTGCGAACGAACTTGCGGCGGAAGCGCAGGCCGAGGCCAATGTCTTTGCCCAAGCTGCGAACATTGACCGTCTACTCTCGATGCTGAGGCAGATCGACCCTGCGAAGGATAACCTGGCGGATAACGAGGAGATCCAGGAGCTCTACCGCACGAGCGTTCTTCTCCGCCCTAAGATTGTCAAGCTTATCGACAAGTACAGCCAGAAGCGAGGTATGTGGGATTTCATCGCTATGCCTCGACGAGTTGCTGATGCACTGTAGCTGATCTCGTCGCCATGAACGAGAGCTTTGTCAAGGCGCGCACCATCTTTGACCGCATGATGGAGGAGAGCCTTGCTCGCAACAGCGGTCAGTGTCATTGCATGTCGTCTTTGTTCATATCGCTCATGATACCCGCAGTGTATGATCAGCCATATGGCCCTCAAGCTTACCCGGATGGCCGCTGGTCGACTGCCCCGTACGAGCAGCAGCCTGCGCCGGGTTATGGTTACCCTGGTTATGGGCCTGAGGGAGGTCCCCAGCTGCAACATCAGTCTTCGTATGGCGGACCGCAGCAAGTACCATACCAGCAGCCGTACGGTGGGCCGTACAACCCTCAGGGTCCGCTGTCCCCTGGGTTGCAATCACAGCCCGAGTTGCAGCGTCAGCAAACGCAGCCTGTGCCTGTACAGCAGCAACCGCAAGTACAACAGCAAGTCGTGCAGCAACAACCTATTCAACAGCAACCCGTTCAACAACAACCTATCCAGCAACAACAACCCGCACAGCAGCAACCGGCCGTCCAACAGCAGGCGCCTGTACAGCAGCAGCCCGCTCAGCAACAGCAACCAGCCCCTATGGAGGGTCCGCCGTACCCGTATGACCCCAACGCCACGTACCCCGACCCGAACGCTCAAGCGTGGGCTCAGTACTATGCGCACGGTGGCGACGACCCGACTGGTTCAGTGTACTTCCACTCCGTACCGGGCATCAAGCCGCCTGTAGCGCCTGAACAGTCGCCGACTCAGATGCAGCCCGCGCACGCCGTGCAGAGCACAACGTCGCTTGGAAGTGCGACGTCACTCGATAGCCCATACGGCGCACAGCAGCAGCAGCCTCAATATGCCGAACAACAGCCTCAGCAAGCGTATGAGCCCCAGCAAGCGTATGAGCCCCAGCAAGCGTATGAGCCCCAGCATCAGCCTACCTCTCCTGGATCGGCAGGCCCAGCTGGAGCTCAATCCTTCGTCAACGCTATTCAACAGCAACAGCAGCAACAGCATGCTCCTGAGCCTATCCGCCAAGATTCGCTGCCGAACCCGTACACTGGGGCCGGCGGCGCTGATCTCGCGCGTCAGAGCTCGCTGCCCAGTCCTTACGCTGGCGCTCCCGGTCAGGAGGCTGCACCTGTGCCCTACGGTCAAAGTCCATACGCCGTACCGCAGCAGAGTTTGCCGGGGCCGGAGCAGCAGCTGAGCGCGCAGATGGCTGCGATGCATGTCGGTGGTCCTGGCGCGTAGCTTGATGGACCGTACTACGAGGGTGGTGGTGGGTTTATATGATATGGAAAGACGATGGATATGACAAGGACAGTTGTAGTTGTGCGACTCGATTTGTACGCGGATCGGTTATCTAATACTCTTATTCACGAAGTTCATTGCTACGAACACGAAAGAGCAGCTGGGTATACAAAGCGGGGTATATGGGGAATACATAAAGCATATCGCGGCTCGAGTATAGTCCAATGGCTGAGTCCGTAATTCAGAATTCTCCCCTTCCTCTTTCAGACGAGGATCCTCCGTAGGCACAGAATAGCGACTCGCGTGTCAAGCTGTTCCTGCGCCGTATGGTGAGGCGGCATCGTACTGGCCGATGCTTCTGCGGCTTCGGCTGTTTAGGCCGTGGCCCGCGGCGTTTGCGGCAGTCGCGATAGGCCTTCTTCTATCGCTGTATCCTCTGCGGCTTTGGCTCGCCGAAAGCGCGGGCGCAGTAGTTGGTGGGTATCTTCCACATGAAGAAGTCTGAGCGGGCGCAAGGCGCTCACTGGCCGCGGCACGCGCCGAAAACGCGCTTCCAGCCCGACTTCTTCTCCTCGCACCGCACGCGGTGGGAGTTAGAAGGGCGGAGCGCGTTGTAGGCCTCGTATGTAGACCTCGGGTCTGATGCAATGCCGAAAAGGCCGAAGGCGTTGGGTGCGTTGGGTGCGGTGTAGTTGTAAGAGAAGACCGAGGTGGTAGGCGCGCCGAAAGAATGGGTAGTGTACGAAGACATTGTGTGAGTAGTATGTGGTAGGAGAAATGCCTTGCTGTAGCGCTGAGTAGTGCGGTAGGGCGACTGGTTGATGTGGTCGACCGATCGCTAGGTCTGCTTTATGAACTACACGTATCGGCGCCTGGCACCCTGCAACACGTCGCAACGAGCACGAAGAAGGCATGGCTAACAGTGGACCTACAGCTCGCCCTCTGATACGGGTCCCACGCCTGTCAAGCTGCACACACAGGCGTGAGCACCTTGGGGTGAGACTCAGGCAAACAGCTGGATGCAGAGGACAATGGCCGCGTAAGGCACGTGACCGCGACAAAGACCAGACTCTTCATTGTCCGCTTTCTGCAGGGCGTCTTCCCTCTTCCCCTCTGCAAGCGTCAGGGCGTCAACAGCAGTCAGAAGGATTGCCATTACAGAGAAAGTGGATACGGAGTCTTCGAACGATTGATATGGAATATACCAGGCCATGTAGTATATATATATGTACAGTTCAAGCCAGTTCCTTCACTATGTGAGCCAGTCTAGGGGGGATCCTGGTGCCACCTTTCCCAACATTCCCCCATGCCTTCACATGTGCACCCTTATCTTTGAGATACAGAGAGCGTACTCGTCGTCCCATCTTGTCGCGATCCGAGACAAACTGGTTGATCTTCGCCAAGCTCCCCATCACGTTCTGCCAATACGCCGGCGTCAAGTCCGGGAAGTAGATATCCTCGAGCTTGGGCATGTCTTGCGCGTTGAGCGCTCTGATGAACGATGCGAAGATGTTGTGCCCGATGCGAAGTTGTCTGACGTTGGGGAAGTACGTGAATGGGCGGTTGAGTGTCTCCGGCGGGAGGATGTCGCGCGCCGGGTCCACGACCTGGTCGTAGACCAATAGTTGAGCGGTTTGTAAAAGTAGGCTGTGGGTAGCCTTGTCAACGACATCCTTGACACCATCGGATAGTCGGGTGAAGTTGAGAGTCAATGAGAATGACTGTGTCAGAGGACTGTCGCAATATCCACGAAAGCGGGGATCCAGCTCCCATCCACGGCGGCGTGCAGCGTCGGTGTCTTCGACGAAGTACTCTCGGGGATAGTGGAGCGGTGGTTGCCACTCATGGCCAACAATCTCCCGTGCAGCATGCACGTATGCCCAAGGTGAGCGGATCGAGAGACGCGTCGTTAGACAGACAGCCTGAAAAGGCTTGTCGTCAAAAGCAGTCTGATGTGTGGCGAGGACACGGAGCAGAGCGTCGGTCGACTCGTCAGTGGGATTCAAACCACGACACGACACATCCAATTCGATGTGAGAAGGGCGAAGGTGCGTAAGAAACCCAACGACATCGGATACAAGTCCGTGTATCCGGAGGACTTGCAGCATCGGAAGGTCCAGATCTTGTACGTGAGCGTCGTCAAAACGCGGTAGCGTCTCTTCAAGACAGAGTCTTTTCAATTGAACTGTACTTCGTAAGGCTTCTAGGAGTTCATGAGGGTCGGGTCTGTGTTGATCAATAAGCCGTTCGAACTTTTGCGCTAGACACAGCGAGGAGAGGTTGCGGACATGGAATGACTTCCACGGAAAGGACGAGCACGAAAGGACCTGCACGTGGCGCAGTCGAGGGGCCTGGAACAAGGCCCACTCCCCCTCGGCTAGGCTTAAAAAGTCGCCGAGGAGTGTCAGAACCTCAAGAAGTGGTGCAGGGCGTAGAAGAGCAGGATGCGGTGGGCCAGAAAGGGGCTGTCGCAACATGAGAACTTGCATGCGCTCCAGTTGGGCGGGTAGAATTTCGTTCGCGATGGTGATGCGTGTGTCCTTGGCCGAAGTAGGTAGGCAGAAATTGCTGAAGGTGATAGATGTTGTCTTGCTTCGAGTGAGGAAAGCCTGCACCCATTCACGGCCCATGGTGGTGTCAACACGTGTCCATAAGCTCGGACTATTGATTGCAAGGTTCCTCCAAAAGCTACAGACATGTGTAATGACTAGCCATTCCAGCTTCTTGTACCCCGGCATGTGCTCTGCGGCAAAGTTGGTAGGTGCCAATACAGACAACCACGAGAATATCTCGACCAATACTTCGGCAGGAATGAGCCGTATAGAGACCTGCAGTTGATATCAGCTTGGCCATAGAGTAGAAGGAGCCGAAACACGCACCAACGGCCCCGACATCCCGCTCGACGAAATCCTACCCCTGGATTGCGATACTCCTTCCATCCTGGCAGATGATACTCCGACACCAGAGGCAATGGAAAAGATGCAGTCAATCTTCGGCTCTTGATTATTTCGGATCTGGAAGACCTTGAACAACTGCTGTGAGGCAGGGATGTAGCGTCGTGGTGGTAGAATGCAAGAGCTTGTTATCGTCGTCCATGCCGATGCTCTCGGACGGAATGTTGATCCGACGGTTTTACTATTGCCGCAGTCGTTGTAGCCTTGCGGGCAGACTTGACCGACGACTACGAGATGATACATAAACACAAGTGCATGCTGCCGCCCTATCTCTTCATACCACCAACACCCGTAGCGAGGGTGTGAATGTCTGAAGCGATGACGGCCGTCGAGACGGGTGACGTCCGTCTCGGTCCCGCGGACCTGCGTCTACTTCCCCTCTACTACGCTGCTGTATCTATCCTGGTCCTCCTCTGGGCTTACCGGATAAGCAGTACCCCTCACTCCTTGGGCGAGACTCGTCGGGTCACGGGCCACAATGCTACAATCTTTGCTTTTCAACTGGCCCGGCTAGCTTGTATACTTGCGTTACTTGTACTTGCAGCTTTCGATGTGATGGCTTCCACAACGATTCTAGCTGCAGTCACCCTAGCATTCTACGTCAGTCTCATTGCCTTCTTGCACTACTTGCTCGTGCTGATCTTCTCCAGGTCTACACAGCAGTACTCTCCTCGTTCACAGTCACTGCGACTGCATCGCCACTTACTCGCCATGTCTCGAGACAGCTTACTATCCTGCTCTGTCTGGCTTTCGTGCCGTACGCATATAGGGACCTGTGGCCACTCTTGACCTTCACCTCAGCTCCGGCGGATCTCAACGAGGGTCATGCCTTGTGGTGGAGAATCGCGCTACTAGCAGTTCCCGGCGTCATCCTTCCGCTCATCACACCGAGACGGCACATACCCATTGAAGTCAAGGTAGGCCATCAACAACGTCAACTCAATGATAGCACCAAGCTGATTCATATCATTAAGGGAGCCACAGTGCCGCCCACTTCAGAGCAGACCGCATCCGTACTATCGCTTCTCACGTACGACTTCATTGGTGAGATCATCGCGCTTCCTCGCCAAAACGAAGTCATCACTGCCAAGATACTACCGGGACTGGCCGACTACGATCACGCCGACGTCTTGGTCGAAAAGGGCAAAGGAGTAAGAATGAGAGTTCGGGTCTTGATTGTGTGGCCTTGCTCATCATGTCACAGAACTTGGACATCTTCGCCGGCGCGCCCCGCCACCACCTCTTCTTTGGGATCATGAAGACATTCGGTGGGATCAAAGCGCTCTTCGTAGGAGGCCACATCACTTATACGAGATGCCAGCCGAGGAATACAGCGAACTCTTCTGTCTCCTGATCTTACAGACGGTTTCAGCATTCTTCGCGCCACTTGGGCTCAACGGGCTACTGAAGTAAGGGATATCGTCCATTGTTCTCAGATCCGATGCAATATACTCAGAGTTGACCCAGGTACATCGAGACTGGCGGCGAAGGTGCCGTGCTACGTCCTATCGTCTGGATCGTCATGGTGTTCTTGAGTACATTCATGACCGGCGTTATCTGGCAGTGGTATATCTATGTCGTAGTGAGCACGTCCTCGCCGCGTCTGTACGCCACGACCTCATTCTCATGTTGAATAGACTGCCACGATGGTACGGGCGCAAGCAATGATTACTCGCATCGTCTTCGACCACTCAATGCGCATACGTCTGAACGCGGAGTCTCCATCAAGCCAAGACGGGTCGCCTCAACGTGAACGTGCTCCGAAGGACAACTCCCTCGGCAAGATGATCAACCTGACCACAACTGACTTGGATAATGTCCTCGACGGACGCGACTTCTTGTTGTTAGGTACGTGCCAATCTCTACTCGTCTCGACAATACTGAATCTGGTCTGCAGTCTTCTACTCTCCTTTACAAATAGCGCTCTGTTTGTACTTCTTGTATTATCTCCTCGGATGGAGGTGAGCGGGGACAAGATCTCGTGCAGCATGGATGCATACTGATTGCTTCACACAGCACCTTCGTCGGCCTGGCCTTGATGCTTCTGTCTTTGCCTGTACCCGGATACATCACGAAGTTCTCGCAGAAGATTCAGCGTCAACTCGTGACTAGAACCGACGCTCGTGTGCAGACTGTGAGCGAGAGTACGTCTTCATCTTCTGGGTTCGCTTCGCTCCAGATGCTGAACCTGCGCCTTCAGTGATGTCCGTTTTGCGCATGGTGAAACTCTTCGGCTGGGAACGTCGTCTTGCAGACAGGGTGTCTAACAAACGCGACGACGAGTTGAAATGGATACGCTCACGAGAGCTCATGAAGTTAGCGAACAGCCTAATCAAGTAGATCAGTTTTCCTGTCTCAAGTCGACGCATGTAATGACGTATCATCAACAGCCTTCTCATCCCCGTCTTGCAGCTGATAGCGACCTACGCGATCTACACGATCGTTATGCGCCGCGAGTTAACTCGTGGGTGACCAACTATCCAACCTGTACACCATCGCTCACTACCTTTACAGCTTCCATTGTATTCTCATCCATCACGCTCTTCGAAATGTTGAGAGCTCAGATTGGCAGCATATTCGGTGGATTGCCTAACATCATTCAAGGTGAGCCATTGTTGTCCTGGGACCAGCAAGAGCACAAAACTCACGTAGCTTCAGCAAAAGTCTCGCTCGACCGACTAACAAGTTTCCTTCATTCTGATGTGAGTGAAGGTATGAGCGCTCACGGAGCATCTTCTCATTCATCCTCAGGGTGAACTTCTGGACGAGTTTAAGGCCAAGGATAGCGCGCCCGCTGACCAACGCGCGCCTCTCGAAGACGATAAATTCGGCTTCAACGACGCGCGTTTCACCTGGGACCATTCTTCGACGACCGCTGCCGACGGTTCAGCGGAAGAGCGGCAGTTTTCTTTGATCTTACCGGGCAAGATCACATTTGAGCGCGGGTCTCTCACGCTCATCACCGGCCCCACTGGTTCAGGCAAGACCTCCGTTCTCATGGCGCTTCTTGGGGAGATGCACTTCGCACCATCGTCTCCGGAATCTTGGTATCATCTGCCTCGCAACGGTGGCGTCTCATACGCGGCGCAAGAGTCTTGGGTTCTGAACGATACGATTCGCGTAGGTCCACTCCCGTACTATTTCAGTGCGTTGTCGACTTACCTCACCTGCAGGGTAACATCGTATTCGGCGACACGTACGACGAGGATCGCTACAAACGGGGTACGTTGGATGTTTTCTTCGCCTCTAGACGGTCTCACTGACTGTTGAACCTAGTCATACATGCTTGTGCGCTGGAAACAGATCTCCGCCTGCTTGCGGCGGGCGATATGACCGAAGTTGGTGAGAAGGGTATCACCCTGAGTGGTGGCCAGAAGGTACGTTGAGGCGGTTTTTATTATGTTGCCGAATTCACAGACCATCATCAGGCCCGCGTCACACTTGCACGAGCCATATATTCCCGCGCTCAGATCGTGCTACTCGATGATGTAGGCCATTTCGCCGCCTTGAGAGTGCATGCTGTGACTGAGAAGATGACAGGTCTTGTCCGCCCTCGACACGCAGACATCGCGTTGGATCGTCGATAAGTGCCTCAGGAGCGATCTCGTTCGTGGCCGTACTGTTCTCCTCGTGGTGCGTCATGGTAGATAACTCTTTCTGAGTGTCGTTGGTATTGATGTGCTTCGCAGACACACAACGTCTCTCTAGCCACCAAAGCAGCCGATTACATCCTTTCAGTTCGCTCGGGCATGGTTGAGAACCTTGTTCGTGTTGATCACGCATCTTTACCGGATGCCGCTGCGTCAGACGAGTACGAAGCAGAGAAAGATATTGACGAGGATACGCTGCCTGGGGCCGACGGCGACGCACCAAAGGCTCCGGCGTCTACGTCCGACGGAAAGCTGATCCTCGCTGAAGAGATGGCGCAAGGCGGTGGCGTACGGGCTGCTAGTGAGTTGTGTATTGGTCTTAATATTGGCCGCGTGTTCACCCAGCGCAGTGGCTATGTTCTATTCCGCGATGGGCGGCCGCCTGGCCTTCCTCTTCTGGACAACGTTCCTGGCATCCGTCGCCGCCGCCGAGTCGCTCGACGTTCTCAAGACCTTCTGGTTAGGCCATTGGGCGGAGCAGTATGAACGCCATACCGTCAGCGAGGTCAACGTGACCTAGTATGTCCTTAGCCTAGTCAACCTGTCATAGAGTCTAACATTCTTTCAGCTACCTCGGTGTCCTCGTGGGGATTCTAATCTTGTCTTTCGTCGCGTACAGCATTGGGATCATCACTTACGTCTCCGGCATCGTCCGAGCGTCAAGGAAGATACACGGAATGCTCATTGACGCCGTGCTGGGGACAACATTCAGGCGAGTCGCACCATTCATCAGCAAAGCGTTGCGTCTGACTATGAGGTCAGGTGGCTAGCAGTGACCCCGGTATCTCGCGTTATCGCGCGATGCACTCAAGATATCCGCGCCCGTATGTCTACTGTTAGCAGACATGGGTTGAGTACTGACCGGTGTTCGATAGTTGACGGCCCTGTGCCGCAAGACCTCAAGGTCTTCATTGAGAAATCAGCCTTGCTGCTGACCAAACTCGTTGCGATTGTAGTCATCTCCCCGGCATATGTGTTTCCCAGTCTGTTTGTCTTCGTGATCGGCTGGTGGTGCTGCAAGACCCATCTTCGCATTCAGCTTCCGGTGACGCGCATCAAGAGCGTTGTACGTGCCCCTGTTATCGGTCACCTGGGTAACTCGATGGCAGGTTTGGGTATGTGAATCACGTCTATTGCCATGTGCGGTGGTATTGACAACGATCCAGTATCGGTGCGTGCATATGGGGCACAAGACGCCTTCCGGGAGGAGCTTCATCGTCGCATTGACGAGTACACTCGCGTTGCGCGTACCAACTTCAATCTCAATAGGCGGGTGTGCAGCCTGTCATAGCCGATTCTGTCGTGCTCACTACATTCCGTAGATGGCTTTCACTACGCATCGACTTGATCGGCGGCTTGTTCTCCGCCGGTCTCGGCGCCTACTTGGTCTACGGTCCAGGCAGCCAGTTGAATCTGGCCTCTACCGTTGGGTTTTCCCTGACGATGGCTGGTAGGATCTTTGCCCTTACTCCTTATGGACTGGGTAATACGACTAACCGTATGCAGTCGCGTTCAGTAGAACTTTACTGTGGTGGATGCGGATCATCAACTCGCTTGAACTCGATAGCAACACGTTCGTACATGCTAGGGTAACTGCCTCCTGAACGGCGCTAACGTATGTGCGCTTATGCCAGACTTGAACGCCTTCACGCGTACATCGGAATCGAACAAGAGCCGGAGCCGAAGAAAGCTATCGCTCCACCCGCGTCTTGGCCCACGAGTGGAGAGCTAATTGTACAAGGGCTTTCCGCGTCGTACACGCCGGTACGTAGAAGACGGGTAACACTTGACGACGAGACTGACCTAGGTTTAGGATGGACCTCGGGTGCTCCACAACCTGTCCTTCCATGTGAAGCCGGGTGAGCGCATCGGAGTCGTGGGTAGGACAGGCAGCGGGAAGACCAGCCTTACTCTGTCCTTGCTGCGGGCCATATACGCCGAAGGAACCGTTCTGTACGACGGCATCGACACCAACGCCATTCGCCTGGACGACCTGCGCTCCAAGATTACCATCATACCTCAGTCTCCCGAGCTGTTGAGTGGGACAATCCGCGACAACCTTGACCCCTTCGATGAAAACGACGACGTGACGCTCAACTCAGCATTGCGCGCATCCGGGCTGGACTCGCTCCAAGCCGACAACGGCGAAACCGGTAGCGGTACCATTGCCTTGGACACTCAGGTCACCAATGGCGGCGCCAATCTGAGCGTGGGCCAGCGCCAGATACTGGCGTTGGCGCGTGCGCTCGTGCGCGGGAGCAAGCTGCTCATTCTCGATGAAGGTCAGTCGATACGTTCCTTGGCGGTCCGGTTGAAACGTAGCAGCTGACGAACTGTGGCACCTCCCAATATCAGCCACCTCCTCTATCGACCACAAGACGGACGGTGTCATCCAGACTTCCCTACGGGAAGAGCTCGGGAGAGATGTGACGGTCCTCGTGGTCGCTCACCGGCTGCAGACGGTCATGGATGCAGACAAGATTGTAAGTGGTTCTCCGAATGCCGGAGATGAATATGGTGCATATGACTGAATGCGCGCTGCAGATGGTCCTTGATGCTGGCCGGCTTGTTGAGTTCGATAAGCCCGGCCTTCTACTGCAACGCGAGCAAGGATTCCTGAAGTCGCTCGTCGAAGAGAGTGAGGATCGCGATACGCTATATGCGGTAGCTAGTCAGGCACTCGGCCAAGCCTAATATAGACTCGTGTTGTGGCTACTGTTGTGGAAACGGACACACTACTCCTTTTGTCATACCTATTCCAGTCGTACAACGCAGATCGATACTGTATCTCATGAAGTCGCAGAGTTCTCGGGAACCCGTACTCCGATATTGGGCCAGCTTCGCATGAATGTGTCATTGTCTGCCAAGACAGCGAGAAAGAGAAGCGCTCTGCCACGTACGCGCCACACAGGGCGTGACCTTGTTGAGGTTCGCGGCGAAAGCCGAGGTCTGATCGGCACGCCCGGACACTCTCCCGGACTTCTTCGTCATCGCTTGTCATTGCGCTCGTGTCCACCGCACCGACTCGGAAAAGTGCACCCCCTCGCCGCCGCTGACGTCCGCCCTCTAGTACGACTCTGCCTGCAGGTAGGTGCTGGATGCAGTTGTAGCAGGTCTATTACCTTTTAGTCGCCTGATCGGAATCCAAGCTGACGTTTGCCTCGGTGTCCGTAGTTCGGGTTGTCATTAGCGCTCTTGTGCATGCTCTCTCCACGTCCTGCGCGTGCCCCCAATCCCCACCATAATACCCTACCAGCCTTGCCTGTGAGATGACATCGTCCCCCTCGTCTAACGCTGTCGCTGGTCCTTCAAACTACGCCGCCATGTCTTCAAACCGGGACAGCTCTGTGAAGCCCCTGCCCTCGAAACTCTTCGTCAACTTGAGGAAATCTATTTCAACGGCACGAAACTCTCGCGGACAACCAAGAAACGATGCCTCCATGATGTACGAGCAGGTATGTCCATCCTAATAAACATCCCGAGGAGGATGTTCGACTCACACGACCCTGCCAGCGTGCACGCTACCCGCCTCGTCACCTGCAAGACGATGGACCCACCCGACCAACTGTCGAACAGATTGCCATGGGCTTGCATCTATCGCGCACACCGCATCTTCCACCGCACCTATCCTCTCCGACTTCTCCGACTTCTCCACGACTGGCACGAGTAGAGAGTGCCTCCTCTCTACCGGTTGAGAGCAGTCTACGTTTACCCAGGCGACATTCGCACCGAATGACAGCGAGCGTATCTACACCCATTCGGGCCGCACCCGCATTACCACCACCACCGTCACGTTCGGCGTTGAAGGTTTCGCGACCAGCGGATACGCCAGCAGCGTACTCGCCCAAAGCATCGTTGCAAACGTTCAACGACTCAGCTTCAGGCTCCACCGCTCCGTCATCGATAGCACCGCCGACACCCACCTCATCATCCTCGCGCTTCGCACGCTTCAGCCGCTTCATCGCCCACAGAGGAGGCGGGCGCGTGGTCTCCACGTCGCAGACCACGAGCGAGATCAGCGTCGCAATGTCCGAGCCCGTGCGCAAGTCTGTGCGGTTCATCAACGCGGGTGGAGACGAGGGCGAGGACGTCGAGTGAGGGCTTTTCGCCACACCTGCTGCATTCTACATCATCATTTCACTTCACTCTTGGATTTTCTGGCGCCTATACTCTTGCCGCTGTATACTCGGGGTTCTCGGAAGCTCGCACGCACGCCATCTATCAGTCTATTCTGGCTTCTCTCCGCCCTGACATAGACGCTGTCTGGAAGATTGACAGTGCCGATCTCGGCTATGAACAAGCGCCCGGGACAACGAGGATGGGACAGAACACATAGTCTATCTCCTTTTTTATTACCTGTAAGTTATGGGATGTTGTAGAATCTGTCATGAACGATATAGCAATCGATATGTGTCAAGTAGCCGCATGCTGGCGCAGTTTTCGTGTTCCTTGAGCGCCACAGCGCCACGCCCGCGCGCGGACTGGTTCTGGAAAATCAGCTGCAGTTGGGATCGTCGGTGCTCGAACCCGTCAAAGGCCGCTCGAGCGCCGATGGCCGAATGCCGATGGATCCGTTTTCCGTGCCTCGAGGCTCACGCCGACAAATGGCGCGCGGACTTCGCCGAGATGATGTGGCCCATTACGTAGTTGCATCATGCCTCTGTCCTTTTTCTCCTGCTTCTTTGAGCGCTGCCCACCTTTCTGCTCTTTCTGTTCGCTGACAATGGTCAGACGTCGGCTAGCTAGTCATTGCGCCCTACATCAGTAAACCTTCCACCGCGTGAAAGCGCGAGTGAGAAACTCTAGCGCGCGTAGACGCCCAAGCGCGTCAAGCGTTGCCAAGCGCTCTCTAGAAAACTAACGAAAGTTGTAGCATAGCAACGCGCGTCAAGCGCGGCAACAGGCGGCAACGCGTCGCCGTGGACCGGCCCAACCGGCTCGAGGCAACCGTAAATTATTATATAAATTCATTTATGCCTGGAAGGTCGGGCCACCAGCGTCGCGCTGCCT
>UWZB01000277.1:0-24863 GCA_900536885.1 Peniophora sp. CBMAI 1063 | reverse complement strand
TTGCCACAACAGCAGGTGGAGGCGACGGAGGCGGTACGTCAGGAGCAATGGGAGGAAGTTCAGGCAGGGCAATCATGACAGCCTGCTTTGGAGGAGTTGGTTTCTTCGTCGTTCCATACTTTGCCAAGTTCTCCTTTCGCTGCGCGTCGGCGATTTGAGCGTTGCGCCTACTGTCTTCCCCAGTACGCATCTGAATCTCCAAAGCGACCATTGTGTTCTGCTCATACTGATTGGTGGGGATGCGCTGGGCCTGCGCAGTCCGCGCGCGAATGTCCTCTTCGTCCAACTCCATGGCTTGCGCGGCTTTAAGGTAGACTGGATCAGGCGGAGCGTGCTCGCGATTTGTACGATGTCGGACATGAACGGCCGGGGCTGGCTGGCTCTCGACATCAGGCATTGCGACGTCTGTGTCCGCGGGAGCCGAGCTACCAGCTGTGTGTAGCGTGTCGTCCTCTGCAAAAGCCACGCGAGAGCTGCTAGCCACGCCGGGGCCACGTGGACCGGCCGGGGCTACATCCGGCTCAGGCAGCACGTTATCGTGCTGAACGTTCGCGTCGTAGTCCAAGAGTGCCCAAGCATCGTCCGGGTCACCCACAGCCTCCACTCCAAGGGCGCCTTCCACCGCCTCGATCTCGCGCTCCGCCCACTCCTCAATGAGCAGCACCAGAATCGCTTCTGAATGACGCAGATACGACTTTTTTAAGCAGCCTTGAGCGTCCCAGTTCTCCTGCTCGATGCACTGCAGATCGCTGTACAAGCATGCAACCTTTAGGAGTATCTCCAAAGCCTCCTCGCGCGTGACGACAGCGCCAGTAGACGGGTTGACAAATTGAGATGGGCCTTCTAACTCTGCTGATAACGTTGAGACGATTGATGGGCTTTCATGAAGCGATGTTGGAAGTCCGCAGCGAGGCGACTGCCACGATGGGAACTGTGTGCCTGCAGCGAGAAGAGATGGACCTTCCAACTCAGCTGGAGGCTGCATGACATTAGTGACGAGTTATCAGGAGGCGCGCAATGACATACCAGACGTTGAACAAGCTTTAGCAGGTTGTACAGGGACTCGACATGCTGAAAATGCGTGTAGAGAAAGCCCTCACGACTGCTAGCAATGGCATACTTCATGCTGGGGCTGTAGCTTGGGTACTCGAAGTCGGTCTTTGCATTGCGAAGATCGCCCCGAAAGCCTGTGGCAATGGTTGAGAGCTCGCTGTAGCTGATTGGAGGATCCGTTCCGAGGAGGGGAACTCCGTGACCGTACATCAAGAACGCGAGGATGACTAGCCACGCCATCTCGACGCCTGAGAACATGTCCTGGCCCTTTGTATACAAAGCGCCAGGGAGCAAGGCGAAGGAACGCAGCAACGTCATTCATCCCGTCAACCTCGACAAGATGGTCGACCTTCCGAGCTTGCCAAGTAAGCACTTGAGGGAGCCTGAGTGGGGAGCTACTTTTGCGAAAGTTGCGAGAGGGATAGAAATGGTTATGAACCAGCTACACTGCCGTCAGTATATTGACTGATCGCAACGTGACAGACACCAGACATACCGGAAGCTCAGATAGAGCTGTTATGCAAACCCTAAGTACTCCGACAGGGATATGGTCGGTGAGACGGGCGGTTTGCATGTGGCTCCATTGCGCAAGAGCTTCGGGATTTTGAGGAACAGAACAAGGTGCGTCAGAATGAAGGATATCTGCCTCGGCGGGAAGCAGATCATCGGGATCAGGCGCCGGGGCCGCGAGGAAGGAGCTGGGCATCTGTTCGTCTTCAGGGAGATTTAGGTAAGACGAGTGAAACTCGGTTGTGCCAGCACTCCCAAACGGACTGCGACGCTCAACGCCTTTTCTTTTGCCACCAAGGACAGCCGTTGTACGCTGGCTGGCTGAGATAGTTGGGCCAATTGGGGAAGAAGGTCCCGCAGCTCCCGCAGGAGGACCAGAGTTGTGAGCTACAGCACGGGCAGGGGGGGCATTGGTTGGGCGCGCCGCCAAAGCCCGAGCGGCTGCTGCCTCCTCTGTGGCTGTTGGTCCTGCGCTACCGTCTTCCTCGTTGTCGATGGACCACCAGCGGTACTTGTGCTCGACGGGTGAGCCATTACGGATGAGATAGTGGTGGAACCGCAGCTCTCCGAGCGATCGAATGTGGTGAATGAACTCGAGGCACTTGGCGTTTGGAGCTTGTGTGACGTCGTCATGTACCCAGCCGGGAGGAAAGTACTTGTCTTTGTCGATGAGATCGCCACGCTTTATTGCAAGCCATGGAACGTCCAGTTGGCCGGGCGGGCGGCTGGATATATTGGCTGGCGAGTGTCAGGCCATATTACAATATACGGACCGGAAAATCAGCATACCATGCGCGTAACGGAACATGTTATATAGCACAGACTTGGCCTCAGTCTCAAGAGAGGAGAATACAAAATCGGAATCGTGGACTTGAAGTTCGTCGTGGCCGACTAGACGTTCACTGGGAATCGTGTACGATGTTATCTCCTTGAACTTTGCGGTTACCTTCTTGGCGGGCTTCTCGGGAACGTTTTGCAGGCCTATATGGTGGCAGTTAGCAACCCAATGTTGGAACGGTCCTTCTCCTTCAATGACAGTAGGCAATGGACACTCTACAGCGTAGCCACGGCCAGGCCACGGGGCAGCCGCGGCCAAGCCACGGCCGAGCCACGGGATAAAAGACAAAGTGACTGTCGACAAACAAAGTGTCCATTGTACTTACCTGCGTTCCGCTTGACGAATTGCTGCAACCTATCAAGAGTGTTGCTGACGGTGTCGTCCTGAAATTGATTGATGCCGAGTCCGAGCTCGGGACCAAACTCCATACTAACAGCCTAGCTCAATAGACTTGTTCATCAAGAGACGTCAAATGGACATACATCTCCGCTCCTATATTGGAACCCGGCTCTCCGACAATAAAGAAATAGACATAGACACCGTGACGCTTGAAACAGATAATGGCGATGTGACGAAGAAAGGTTTTGCAAGAACGAGCGAACTTTCTGAAAGACAGTCAGTTCAAGGTGTCACATACGGATGCGCAGAGAGTTATCGTATAAGGCAGTATAACGAGTACGGTTTGATGAAGTGCGGAATGGAATGTTTTCGCACGCACTTGTTTTTCAAATAGATTGGGATACCGGTTCTGTTCCACTGCTTAGCCAACACCTCCAGCTCTTGTCTGGACTCCTTGTCCAGTGAGTGAAAGAGCGCTGCCCAAGCCTTGTTATACTCCATGAGCCAGAACTTGTTTGGTTCCTTCTCCCCCTTTCCCTGCGGCTCCAATCCAGAGACGTCCTTAACGAGATTGACAATGGCGGCATGATATACCGTGTTGGCAACAGTCATCGCGTTCCAGTCAGGCTTTCCCTTTCCCTTTCCCGGTAACTTGACAACAACATCCTGCATCCTGGCACGCTCGGCAAAGA
Organism: Peniophora sp. CBMAI 1063; assembly: GCA_900536885.1. Classification (NCBI taxonomy): domain Eukaryota; kingdom Fungi; phylum Basidiomycota; class Agaricomycetes; order Russulales; family Peniophoraceae; genus Peniophora; species Peniophora sp. CBMAI 1063. The sequence continues at coordinate 21,431 of UWZB01000277.1, read as the reverse complement.
AATTCCTCACCGCCTAATGCATGGTGTCAGATAGCAAAACATGGAGAGGTATGCGACGCACCTGGTATACTACACGGAAAGGCGAGTCTCGTTTCTTGGGCCAAGTGGTGGGAGTTTCCCAGTCAATTTGCTCGCCGTCCCAGACGGATTTGAAGGCCTGTGATAAAGCCTCAACTGTGGTTCTGCATGCGGATACTTGCCTGTATGCACAGTCATCACGAACTCGGTGCGCTCAGCACCTTGAGTTCGAATGTATTGCTCAATCAGTGGCTGTAACACGTGGATTTGCGCAACTTTGAGCTGTCGTGTGCTGACGTGCATGGTGGCCTTTTCCCCGTACGTTTTCAAGTTGTCTGGAGATGCATCGCTGTCATCCTCCATCGGTGAGTTGGTGGAATGGCTATTGTGCTCGGCTGGCATATTGTCGTAGAGATGGTGGTTACTCGGAGACGATGTTATCAACGTTGCGCTGTGCACGGCCGCCTCATGGGACAGAATCCAAGCATGTGGCTCCTTAGAAAGCAAAGCGACAAGCTGGCTGGAGCCCCGCCACGCCTCGAGCCCCGGCAGGCTCCGAGCCCCGGCAAGCTCCGAGCCACGGTGCGGCCCGAGCCACGAGACGCTTGAAAATGCTACCCCGATCACCACGATGCGTGCCGCATGTCTTTCACTTCGTAAATTGAGACTTAAACCAATCCACCACTACCTCAATGGCTGATAACAACGGGCAGCACTATCAATACTCTGTTACAAACAACACTCGGGCGGCAAATGCAGCTAGACCAGCTCCAAAGCACACTAGGGAGCCTCTGCTTGGTCTTTCTGCTGATGTCGAGCCAAAGCCCAAGCGTACACGTGGCACATTGAACTCCTTGATGCCTAAGAATGACCGTTTACGAGGTGTTGACACGGCTAAGAGTACAAGCCGGGTTCATGCTGCTGCCGGCAGTTCTGGCATTTCTCGATCCTCCTCTCAGACTGGCCAATCCGCCTCTCAGCCTGCTCTCGGGCAGCCTGCACTGCGTCCCGGCCATGCAAAGGCACTGGGTCCTCGTCAGTTTGGTGTCATCGACGAGAGTACACATCTCATGCAAGACCTTGACGGTGATGTGATGGCTGGCTTTACGGGCCTGCCAGAACCTGTTCCAAATGTTGAGGATGGATACGAGACAAGCGAGAAGAGCCAGGCCGCACAAAACGTATGTACAGTCCGTTTTGATTCTGTCTCACGAAACTGATTTGCGAGTAAAGACTAATGTCGAGCAATTGCGTGAATTCGCAAAGGATAATGGGTTCACTGCCGCCCGCTACAGCCACTGCGTGATCGAGCGCTATGGTCCTCCCCCTCCGGACCTTGTGTGCAACGAGTGCGGCTCTAAGGGTACAGCATTCTGGAGGTGCGATGGCTGTCAAAGGGGTCGCGATTTGTGCACGCGCTGTCTACGCAAAAGACACATGTTTAATCCCTACCACCGTGTCAGATACCTCGTTGGCACACGCTACATGGACGCGTCGCTTCGTGACGCAGGAGTCTTCATCCAGCTCTGTCCCATGGCCTGTGGCGAAGACATGTGTCCAGGTTATGGTCCTGGCGAGTTCGCACTGCCGAGCGACTTTGACGCCCAAGTTCCACCAAACTATGATGTTCTGGACGCAAGCGATGATACAGCTATGGATGCAGAGCCCGATCCCACAACCCATACAGACAGCTCAGCTGATGACCCCGAGAGCCCCGCCGTGGCTACGTTCATGTCTGAGGACCCCGACAATGACCTGCTGCCCAGTGACGCTCGAGAGCCTGATGCGGACGAGGGTGACGCGGATGGGCGTCAGAACAGCGGTGAAGATGGGGCGTTTGATGGTACCGATGGGCTTGGAGATGGGAAAGACAGAGCAAGAGGACGTCAGGCGCGTATTCGCAAGGATCCCCGTGGGCTTCCCGTCATGGTCATCGTGGACAAGACGTCGATCCATCAACTGGGTATTTGTTAGGGATGCCTCTAGGAGGGTGAAGGATCCCTTGTGGCTGCTCAAGAGATGAAGACAAGGTAGTGCATTGATAGAGGCAACCCTAGGTGGTAGGTACAGAGTGAAAAGCTGCAGAACAAGAGCCTGGGAGTGGGGGTTTATAAGGGAAATCAGAATGTAAACAAAGGTAAATAACGGAAAATGCCGGAAAATAATAGGGTCTGATGGGGTGAAACCATGACAGTATTGCAATTTGCAAGTGCTCAGGTGGCGGTGCAAACATGCCCTTCGACAAACAACTCATACAACTTGGCGGTCTTATGCCTACTACTCCGACGAACCCCGGCACGTGCTTTACTCTCGAGGCCCTTTCCTACCTTCAAATCGACCGCCTGGAGTGTAAGGTCACGCCACAAGCCATGATGCGTCGCATTAGAAGGAACACGTGCCCACTTCACCCGTCTACGGTACCCGTACGCAGTCTGCCTATCCGAGTGAAAGCAAGCACTGATTGGTTGTAGGACCGCTACTTGGAAGGTCTCCGCGTCATGCGGGAGTGGACCGTGATCGAAAGTTTGATTGTGCATGGTTATGCCCATCAGCCACTTCAAGATTGGAAGCCACCACCTGCTGGCGGTCTGTTCCATCGCTGTGTTGTCTGTCCATCAGAGCGAAACCTTCCAAAGGGTTACAAAAGCGACTTGAACTCCTGGGCGTTCTTCTACTCTTTCGTTCACGATGGGAATTTCAGTGCACAACATACGGTCTCTCTCCAACCTGGCAACAACGTACCCATCTTCCCGGGCACTGGCGCGTTTCAAGATCCCGATGAGATTAAGAAAGATCTTGCGTCTGTCAAAACCGATTGCCAGCTCCGCAAGGAGGCGGAACTTCTGGTGCGTTTCTGAGTTGGCTCTACGTCCTGCATGCTGATCCTGTTTCAGTTTGCGAAGGACAAACCCTGCCACAAGCATGTTGCTGCACAGGTCACGGGAAAGACACGCGACAAGATTACTGACATCAAGGGAATAGGAGCGTGGGCTTGCTCCAGACATGGCGAGTTCTTGACAGGAGGTACATGCAACTATGATCTTGGGGAAGCGTAAGTCCCGGCTCAGCCACGGAGCCCCGCCGTGGCTCTCGCTAATTAGTTCAATTTGCAGGTCTGGCCCTGCCGATGTCACGCTCAACAACAGCTTCAAGCACAATACAAACCTCACGCTCGTCGAGCACATTCAACTGCTGTACGACATATGGTGTCGTTACGGTATTCACCTTCGCGAACGGTTTAATCGTTCTCCACGTCTCACCTGGCCGGAGTTCAAGGAGGTGCTAGGAAGTGTGGGCGTTTGGCACATCTATGGGCATGTTTTTGAGTGCTATTGACGCAGGTCCAACCTCTATGCCCGTCGCACCGGCATTGTTGATGGCGAGATTCTTGAGACACTCTGGAGTGTGCTTAACCAGATTCTCGAGTTCTGCTGGGGCATGTCTTTGGCTAACAGGGAGGAAGTCATCACGATGTTTGAGTCTGACAGTAATCATCATAAGAACCTTGCCATGGGTGCGTCTCTGTGTCGTATTCAATGGGCAGGGTACTCACATTTACTGCAGTTGATACTCTCGTGAAGAAGTTCAACAAGTACGTTGCGGAGGAAAAGGAGCGAGAGAAGCTGGTTGATCAGCTTTCACTCTGCACCTCGCCTGAGAACGTAGAGCAGTGGGAAAAAGACAGGCAGGAGTTTGAGTGCGATCGCATCAATGACCCGGAAGCTGCCGATCGTTTCTTCAAGAACTCACTGGTGCAAGGTCCGTACAAGTTATCAAAGTTGTCTTTGTCGTGTCTCACACTCTTCACTGGCAGTGCCGTCTAGAAAGGATACCGAGCTTCGATTGCTAGAACAGGAAGCTGGCGATGCCGAGGGGAAGGGGATAGTGAAGGCCGTTATTGACGCAGTGGATCTTCAGGTTGATCAGTAAGACCATCTCCCCATTTAGACAATTACGATAGGCTGACAAATCTCCAGACTGAAGCTTCAGGCCTTGGAGAAACAGGCCACGGCGCCCTCGGAACGTCGCAACATTGCAGCTACACGAACAAAGATACACAACCACGTGAATAGATGCAATGCGGCTATGGAGGCGGCTCTCGGTGGACCACCCGGCTCCGGAGGGTTGACGGGTGTAAAGCTGACGAAGCTGATGAAAGAGGATGAATGGGATGATCCCGACACTCCCGACCCACGCGCTCCCGAGGGACTGGCCGGGGCTCGCGGCCCTCGTCCACGAGTTCTTCGTCCTGGAGCCGAGTTCAGGCCTGTCGATCTTCCATCATCACGGACGGAAGCATGGCGAGCGCCTGCCCTGACTAGCAGTGACGACGATGACGTTCAGCTACGACGACGCGCCATGGAGATTGAAGCTAGTGTCCTGTTGGCGAGGATGGACGAAACTTTAGGTCAGCTTCGTACGCTAATTGTTGATCAAGCAAACATATACCTCCATCGTATTCGGTTGCGAAACGGCAATCACAACCAGGGCTACCACCAGCTCAACCTTGCCTACGCGGACGCTCAGCAACAGGGAAAGGTCGTGCGTGTGCATGCACAGGTGTACAATATCTGTCGCGAGAGGCTCGTCAAACTGCAATGGGACTCCGCTTCTACGACTGTCGACCGTTTTACCTTCATCCGCAAGAAATATCGTGTTTTGACGGCCGATGATCTTCACTGCTCCACCAAAACCTACAGCACAACAGGTACAGCGAGCCGGTTCAAGCTACCATGGTTCTGGAGGATGGTGCCTATGAGCACGACAGAGGACCTAGAGGTGGCGAGAGCACTGGACGAGGAATTCGTGGCCGAGTGTGAGCATTTAAGACTCTCTGCAGCTGTAGAACCCATCTCACATCAGTTACAGTCTTCCGGGTGCGATGGATCAACGCTAAATGCTCCCTGACGTGGTGCAGAGAGGAGTTGATCATTCTAAAGTTCGAGATGCAAATGTGTTACCTCAGTTACAAGTCGCTCGCTTCCGCCTGGATGCGCCGAGGTACACGTATGGCGGGGAGCAGGGCTCATGTTGCGATGGCACATGAATACGCAGAGCACTGGCTGGATATGGCAAAGTATGCGGAGGGGAAGTTCAACACATGTCACAAGAATGTAATTTCGAAACGTCTTCGTCCCGAGTTCCCAGGCGCATAACAATCTTCATTTACCACTACTACAGCTACGGGTTGCAAATGTAATTATCCGGACGTCCGTTATACACTCGACAATTCAGGGGTTCAATATCGACTTGATTGAACGCGGTGCGCTCCCGGGGCTCCCGGGGCTCCCGTGGCTGCCGTGGCTGCCGTGGCTCGAGCGTATTCAGATATGTTCACAACTTAGATAAAGCCACTCTACATCGGCTCCTGATTCTAGTAATTCTGCTCAGCACAGGGCGTATCAAATACTACCAAAGCCTTATCCAAAGGCAACAAATGTGCATTGATTCCACAAGATGTTCTGTCAGGTATAATTAATATATACAGGTTACAATGATGAAGATGAACAATGCATCGTGTGGTATAGTACAGGGGGGCGGGCGATAATTGAGAACTAGACAGACCGTGAAGATGTCGTCAAGAGAACCGGTACAATTACAGAGTTGAGAATCAAGAAGCACATATACGCGGATGAGTCCATGGAAAATGCCATTACCGACCACCCTTCTTTCCACCGCGCTTACCAGGAGGAGGGGGCGTCGCCATGATCTTCACCACGGTCTTGCCCCTGGCTGCTGATCCAGAAGCCGCCGACGTTGCCGCACTCCCAGCTGCCGCGGCCTTGACTTCCTTCTCAGACAAAACCTTACCGCCCAGGCGTTTCCTAAGCGCGCGCCCCACCGGCTCCTCCGGCTCCACCTCCTGGTCGTCTTCCTCCTCGTCCGACTCCAGGTCCTGCTCCTGGCGGGTGACACGCTTCTTGGCGACAGCAACGGGCTTCTTCGCACGCGATGCGGTCTTCTTGGGCAGCGGCGCAGGGGGTTCTTCGTCGCTTTCAGATGATCCAAAACGAGCCGGACGACCATCATCATCGTCACCATCCGAACTGAAAGTGGGAACCGTCGCGGCTTCGTCGTCCATTTCGACATCACCACCAGTGCGAGCCATGGCCGGCTGGGGCTTGTGCAACGCCTCCGGGGAGCCAAAGTTGCTTGAAGCGGCCGCTGCGTGCTTCGGAGCGGTGACACCCGCCCACATTCCGGTCTCAGTAGGTGTCCATGGCCGATCAAGTGCGTTCCCGGGCAGGCTGGCGGACCTGACAATGCTGTCGGGTGTCGTGTGGGGCGGCTGCAAGCTGGTGGACTTCTGTATCATCTGCGGCGCAAAGAGACTGGTTGGCTGCAGATGAACAGGCTTGCTCGTGCTTGTCGGCTTCGCCTGCAGCCCCGGAGGAGCCGCGGCCGCCGTGGCCACCGTGGCCGCGCCAGATGTCGCGTGCTGAACCGCTGCCTGGTGAGTCGCAGGATGAGATGGTGCGGGCACAGGGAAAAGCGAGGGGTGTGCGTAGGCCTGGGGCGTAGGCGGAGCGGTGGCGGTGGGGTGAGGCGTCGAGATACGCGAGGGTGGGAGTGGAATCTTGGCCGCGGCCGTGGTCGGAGTCGGAGTCGGAGTTGATTGTGGCTGAGGAAGGGGAGGCGGCCCCATGGAGCCTTGCGTGGGCGGTGGTACGTACGTCTGCATGTGCGCCTGCAGATGTGTTGGCGTTGTGTAGACGTTCCCCGCCGAGGATTGCCCAAATCCGGCCGATTCGGGAGCGACAGACGAAGAACGCGGTGGCTGAGCGGCCAATGCATTGATGTCAAACGCATTGGCAGTCTCAACGCCTACTGAAGCGGGCGCGGGCGATGGCGGAGGGTTGGAGAAGTCGTTTGAGGTAATGTGTGCCCAGAAACGATCCTAGTTGGCGTCGTTCTGCTTCCGGTACTCGTCCGTGGACTTGATGAGGGCCTGGTGGCTCAGCTCAAGTGCGTCGATGCGCGTACGCAAGAGCGCGTATTCAGCTGCTGTGGCAGACGCGGCCGCCGTCCCAACTGGCGGAAGACTGACGACAGGAGCCTTCCGGGGCGCCCACTCACTTGACTGACCAGGCTGCACCGACCTTGAGCTTGTCGACGCTCCCGGGACCGCCGTGGCTGCAGGTGACCCCGCCGTGGCTCCGGACAACAATGCGGACTTGTTCTGCATATTAAGCTTCTTTGTCGGGCGCGGATCGCTTGTTGGCGCGTTTCCAGAGGGGTTGGAGATAGAACGGGCGCGCTTGCGATCCTGTGACGCGTCGTGTGGAACATCGAGCTCCATGGGCACGTCCAGAGCAGCTGTATTGTCCATAGGCCCGTCGTCATCTGCTTGCTGGGACGGTGCGTCGGATGCAGCGGTCTCTGGCGCTGAGCTGGCCTTGCGCGTGGCGTGCGAAAGAGCCGCCTGTTGCTGTTCAGCCTGGATCAAGGCGCGCCCAGCTGGCGTGAGCGAGTCATGGATGCGGTCTAACAGTATGTAAGTACTAGTGCGATGCGGAAACATGTCAAAGCACGCACATTTATCATCCAACCAGGCCCTATGCTGCTCCTTCGACATGAACGCGCCCGCGAGCAGCTGCTCCACCATGTCGATGTGCCTGGGAAGGTAAGGACGGTAGTCGCTGGCCTTCAACGGCTTGTTGTTGCCGTCGACGAAGGTCGTGTGCTGGTGGCTGTACTTTGCGTTGACCGTGTGACAGCCTTGACACGACTGCGAGCCGCGGAAGATGCATGGCCAGTTGCGTTTGACGCACTCGTCGCACTTCTACATGCATATGTCAGTATGCCGTGAACGCGACGTCATGCAGACGACTTACAGGAAGCTCCAGAAGTTCGCCACTGGCAAGGCCATGCATCTCGTAGATGCTCCAGATTAATCCTGCGTCGAGGGGGCCCTTGGCCGGCTTCTTCGCGAGGATCTGCGTATAGGTCAGGCCGAAGTCGATGGTATCACGTCCAATGCCGCCTGGGAGACCCCAGTTGTTGCTGCGAGTCTTGCGCTTCTTGGCTTTGCCGTCCTCGTCGTCGGAATCCTGCACTTGAAAGCCCGTTGCCTTCCCAGCCGCTGGCTTCGATTTCGCCCTTCCCTGCGTCCGCGGGTTCGCCCTCCCCTTTCCCTTCTTTCCCTTCTTCGGCTCCTCCTCTTCCTCCTCCTCCTCCGCGTCCGCAGCCAACTCCTCATCCTCATCCGCGACACTCCCCTCCTCGCTATCCTCACCATGAACGTACTCGTCCTCATCCTTAGCCTTCTCCTTCGCCTTCCCACCTTTCGTTGACGCGGCAGGAGCAGTGGTCGCGCGGGATCCCGCCGTGGCCGACGCTCCCGCCGTGGCTGACGCTCCCGGCGTGGCTTCGGCGTCACCGAACCTGATCATCGCTTCGTCGAGGATGTGTTCGTCGTCGTCGTCGATATTCTTCGAGAAGACGTTGGCGAGCGTCTCGCGCGTGAACTGGGCGTTGGGCGCGTAAAATATATGTTCTAGAGTAAAGTTAGCAACTAAGTTAGTGAGTATAGCAGGTTACGCACCATATAAGCCCCACCAGCGCGTGGGGCCGAGGTACCACGCAGGATGCGTTAAGTCGAAGTCCGGGAAGTCGTTGGGTGGCGTCAGGAGTATTTCCTTCTGAAACGCGAGCGAGAACTGGCCGTGCGTCCGCGTTGACTCGTCCGAAATGCGGCGCGTCCAGCGCGCAAAAGCAACGTGCTTTTTGACCTCCTTGGTGATGAATTTCTGCGAGAAAGTCAGTCTGAATGCGTGCGGTGGCCGCAGGGCGCGCAGAGTACGCACCAAGTCAGTGAACAAGTACTCCCAGAGCACGCCAGCCATCTCATCATGCATGGGGAACTGCTTCTGGCGCCTCACAAGATCGTCAATCGCAACTTTGAAGTGTGCAACTAGGCCGGACTCGTAGGCCGGGTGGCCGCGGTACTCGTTAGCGTGCTGCTTGAGGCCCTCGCAGATGCTTTTGGGCGTAATGATATCCTGCGCAAGCCCAACTCCAGCATAGACGGCCTGAGGCTTCGTCAAAGTCCAGTTAGGTGCCATGGTTGTTGGTATATGAGCGCTAGAGATGCGGTAAAGCAAGAGGCGGGTTCCAGATGGTGGTGGTTGAGGGTCAAGAGCAAGACGCGACTTACGCGCATTGCAAATCCGCGTCAAGTCGAATCTAGAGCTTGTGATTGGCCCGCGCGGCTCAAGCCACGGCCCGGGGCCCGGCCGGGATGCCGCCAGCCACGGCGGGATCAACAAAAGCCCCGCTGTGGCCGGCGGCATCCTTGATCGATCTTAATCACTGATCATGATCGATCTCAGCCAGATAAGCCTTATCTTTGCAATCAGATATCTTTGGCCGCCCATTAGATGAGATTGCATAGATTAGATTGAGATCCGATGCAATCTCATCTATCAAAGCAGATTAGCGTGGCTCCCGCGTGGCCCCGGGAGCCGCGCCGTGGCCACATGGACCTACACTCACTGTAGGTCCTTAATCCGATGGTGTACCTGCCTGATCCTTTGTCAGATCAGGTTTAGTTGGTGATCAAGGGCTTGAAGTATGCTTCCTGTTGCGCAGTGTGTGCCGTTAATGATCCAGGATCGAGATTATGCTCCTGGATGATCAAGATACTGATCTCTCGATTTGCTTTCGACTTCCATCACTCTTGTGATATCTGTTCAAGTCTTGCTCTTATGCCATATACCCCGCCGTATCCGCCCACTGGAGAAGAGAATGATGAGACTGCAGTATCAGATAACAGTGAAGATGACCGCGTTCCTCAGTTTCCTGACTCCGATTTGTCCAATCATGAGATGATCTTGCCGGGTATGTACTGAAGCATGCTCACATATCGTGTATCATATAACACAGCCAATGTATAGCCAACAACCTTGTGGGAGTATCTAGTCTCCTCGATACTCCGCATGCAGAGGGTAAGTAACTGTTGCTCTCTAGTTGTACATGACTGGACTGTTGAGTCAGATTTAGTATCAGATCGCAATGCTGCGGAGCTGGCTGGTCATGCTGTCAATCATGCATTCAATGGGCCGCCTCGGGGCGTGGAGCTCAATATACTGGCATATGGTCAGCTAGGTTCCCATGAGCTTCAACCTGCCGTTCCAGATGGCTATCACATGCATGATGGTTTGTGGTGCACACTATACAGAGAGCCATCTTTCGGCTGACATACTCAACAGGAGGGCCCAGTTTCTATGAATGGTTGCAAGAACGGTCTCAAAGCTCAGATCAAGTAGGTCTTTGCTTGACTGAGCAATATTGTCAGCAGTACTAAAATTGAGGAGAACGTTCAGCAGCCTGCAAAATCGCTTCTTTCATTAGCTCGCTTGATACATCATGCCCAACTGCGTAATGAAGAGGTTCAGCATGTACGCAGTATTGCAGCTGGCCTGCTGCGTACACCGGCGGTAGTACAGGCTCTACGTGTGCAGAACACGTACCCAGCAATCAGGGCTCAACGCGAAGCCTACATACGTGGTGCTGCACATGCAGATGCTCAACATTTAGCTAGGGATCTCAGCTCGGAAGGAGCTGATATGATACAGGATACAATGGACGAGGATGAGCCTTAACATGCATCAAGCTCGCAAGTGTATCTCTGTACCAGTGACCTACGCCCAGAAAGCTTGACTATGTGTAATACATTTGGCCCAATGTACAAAGAAGGGTATTCTTGGTAGCCGATGTACAATACATGGTGGTATTATTGATACAGGACACATAGCTAGAACCCAGCCTATGTGCAGTTGAGTAGCAGGAGGATCGAAGGTCCAAATGAAGAGCCAATATACCCCAGGAGCGCTCAGAATCCGCCAGGGAGCCCCGGGGGAGCCATTCTGGTCATGGCCGAGTGAAAAGCCACAGGAAGCCACGCCCACAAATATGATTATTTGACCGGGGGGACTGGCTCTAAATGGGCATTATTTGACCGGGGCATCCGGCACTAATTTGCTAAATGGGGTCAACACTGTGTCTGCATTGTGCTTGTGGACCGAGCCTCTACGGTGGAGCTTGAGAAGTTCAATGGTGTAATCTTCAGCACACACCTGGAGCAGGAGTGCATGAAGCCCAAGGTGTGGTCTGATTGTCCCAAATCCTCGAGTGATCTAACTGTCAGCCACAGCCCCAAAAAGGGCAGTCTCCTACCAAGTTCGCGTGTATCGACCCAGATACGGCAGGCTTTACCCCATACAAGCATCACCCGCTTGTGTATGATAGGTGTGGTTGTGATATTTTCATATTCTGTGTGCGCACAATCATAGATGAGCCAGACTGCCAACTGCACACACGCAACATCAGTATCTCCTCTTCTGGTGGTAGCTTTCTAACTCTGTGTCTAGGTGGCTGTGGTCGCATTCAAGGGCTTCACGCCCGAGCAAGTACAGTGTCAGGCATATCTATACAAGCTCCTCGATGGGCTTGGTCATCTAGACCGTGGCAAGCTGGGGGGCAGTCATAATTGGGGCAGCATGGCAGCCACTGGTGTCTGTCTCCCAATGGGTGGCACACCAGGCTCAGCGATAGGCCCATCCAAGGCCTTGCGTGCCATGCTCAGGGTGGGCAGTGAATATGATCGGATAACTGGCCTGTTTGCGGTCGCACAGGTGCCTCCACTTCTAGCTATCATTGAAATGTACATTGATAAGCACTCTCCGGTTGAAGAGGATCACCTTTCCATCCTGCGCCTCTACATCCCGCGGCAAATCAACACTATCTTTGAGATATCGAAAGTTGGCGACGCAGCACGTCTTGGGTTCCAAGGCGCCATGCTCTACAACTGCTATAATTATTCTGCTCGTACCCATAAGGACAGTGATAATAAGAGCACCGTCACCTTCTTGATGACAAAGGACTTTGAGGGGACGGCCAGTAATAAGTGCACCAATATAAACTTCCAGATTACAGAGTTTAAAATCTATATTTGTACTGACGATAACGCGATATAGTGAGTTCAGAGTAGACAGTCATTGGCGTGCACTCATTGATCCTGAGGCTCGAGCAGGAACTTTGACGGTGATCACCTGCACGGCTCCATCATGTGTAGTGAAAAGACCATGTACGCACTCAAAGTCACACAAAAGAACAAGATGAGCCCCTTGGATTCCATTGGGATGGCCGTAGTGAACAGGAAGAAAGAGATGAATCAGGCACTACACATGACAAATGCACAGAGCGCCCTGGAAGACTTGGGCACCCGCTTTGGACTTTAGTTAGTGTAGTATGGACCAAAAATTTTATAAACGAGACTGAGCTTTAGTCTTAGTATCATCACTGCCCAACAGTGACTGACAGGAATCGGGTGTATCATGTGCAGTCTTAAACACCAAGAATGTCACATAGGATTCTGCCACAAAGATGCGCGTGCACAGCCCATAATCTTATCTTTATGCCAATCATGTCAGTTGTGGCAAAGCTACATCAAGAGTGTGGCTGGCAGCAGTGTTCAAGTAGATAGAGATTGAATCATTATCCCAGTCTCTATGTGTAGGTCCCACCGGCTTTGGCAGATGCAGGTCTGGGACTGAAATAAAGAGAGTTAGAGAGTGACTTACAAATTGCCACCAGTCTCGAACGACTATGTGTTAGGATCTTACCACCGCATATATCCATGGTAATCAGCAGTCACCATCTACGGCGCATCAACCAGAGTTGGTAACACCTGTCATTGATTCTCATCTCAACCTCCAGAAGTCTCATAGGGCCGCATGCAGCAAAACCCACTACGGTTATTGACCAATCGACAGCCTTTGCGGCTCACATCTTAATGAAGCTCGTGAATGTCACCCGAGAAAGGATTGGACGGGAACTCGTATACACGTTGAGAAGCAGGGGCATAGGGCAATCAGACAAATAACTATTCACAGTCCCATCACTGGTGCCTCCCTTAGTCAAAGAGTGTGAGCTGCTGGTAGGTCGCATTTGTGCAACAATAGTGCGTCCACAGTCTTATGTGAGCTCAATGTGCACGTCTATGTTAGTAACGGCTAGGCGGCTGCTTATTAACACAGACAAGGAGTGAGCGAGTAGACCAAGGCAAGTGGCTGGATAGCCGGTGTATTGACTAGATCAAGGTTCAAAAATTACAAGTGAGAGAGCAGTCTTATATAGGTAAGGCGAGATAAACAGAGGTAAACAAAGAGTGGGAACTGGATGAGTCATTCATGAGTCACGGGAATTGCCGAGTCACGTAAGAGTCTAAAAAGCAAAAGAAAAGGAAAATAATAATAGATAATCAGGTGTCCGTAACAGTCTACTCAAACCACCCAAAGTGCTCTATGGCATAAGGCAGAAATTGTGAGCTACACTGTTGAGCTTGATGTCACACAAACCGGAGTGATTATGACGGTCAATGGCACTGCCAATCATTGAAGCTTGAAGTAGATAATGCAGTAGCCCTGGCAGGCCCACATATATATGTAGAGATTCTCACGGCCACGTATGGGCCAGGCATGACACCATTTATAAACACATACACCATGCTCTGACTGCCTAGATAGAACGGAGATAGGAGGCAGGCTCTGACACTGCTATTTTAACCCTAACCTTAGAAGCTGCCCGTGCGCCCGACAGCCTTATGCCATTAGACACAATTTGCAGGTACACTCAAACACCCGATGTTGCTTTTGCGAATCCAAAACCCACTACTATTGTAGAGTGAATATTGTCAGTAGATGCACGTGCAAGCCATTTTGCTCTCAGGGCAGGAAAGTCACTGTCAATCTATGTCCTGCTTTACGAGTGCGCACAATCTGCTAGTGGGTGTCAGGGGTCTTGAAGCTTAGGACGGATTGACACGATGAGTTGCTGGGCAGCAAGCCGTGGTGCGGTAGCGGATGGACGTCAGCGGTCAAGGTTCGAGTGTTTGCGCTCGTAGAAACGCAGATGAATACGAGCACCGCCAAAAGCGGCGATTCAGATACTGGACACATGTATGAGCGTTGGGCAGTATATGCCACGATCCCACCACATATGTACCATTGTATTGTGCAATACGGGTCATGAACATTCAACCGTCTCTAGCTAGGAACATCGACTCTAACAGCTACTGTGATGGTGTTAGAAATGACAATACATGCAAATAACTATTGGTATGATGTACCTAAGGCTTGCACCTCCTGGAAATGTTGGCCCATGCATCCCAACTGAGTATGGCGTTCACTGTAGTTCCTTCCTTATGACATGGTGCAGACGTGACACGTGATGGGCTAGCAAAAACAGTGGTCCAAGCAGGCCGGAGAGGCCATCCGTCACTGAGATTGTGGATCTGAACGACCAGCAACTGAACTGGCAGCTCTCGAGTCCAAGCAAGCACGTGATAAGAACAGAAGATGCCAGAGAGGGAATGACACAATAGCTTGATGTCCTGTGCATGCAGCGACAATGTGCCTTGAAGAGAGCCATTGCCATATTTGGACAAAAGCACGTTGGGCTACACGGCACGTGCTGTCCCATAACTGGACCTATCACACAGGAGTGTTGACATCTTGCTTTGCCAACAAGTCCTCCCCTCTACTGACTACCTGGTGATTACCTCCCCGTTTGCTGTATGTGTTCAGATTTCATCCGGCACAGGCTTCTTGTACTGTGTGGGCCATGCACTCCGTACCCTGAATGCTCTTTTGAGTTGGAAAGTTTGTCAGTGCATTACCAGTTAGTGATGCAGGTATGTTTCGCACACTGCAAACCTGCACATTGGCCTACATTCTGTCGCATTCACATTGGCTTTTATCCAAGTGTCTGAATATAAACTACCTTCAGCATGTGACTTGAAGATTGAGAAAAAAAAATGCCAGGTGTGAACTTTGATAAGTGTGTCTCACATGAGGTCAAGGCGCACAACTTGCCTCTGACCACCATTGTTTACCATTTCCTCTGCCCTTGACACTGACACATGGTGCGCACCTCGCTATGGTTGTCCTAACAAATATGAAGACATGAATAGAACACGAGTGATGCAGCACTGGATGCAGGCTTACAATGCCATGGACATCAGCATTCCCCGAGGGAATGCTCTGTCACCAAATGCCACTGGTATCCAGGAAGCGAACAATGCTGAGATCAATGGCATCCAGAATGTGTTGAATGTTTAAGGGAAAGGCGGAATGCAATGGTCCTGCCAATGCTGCTCCTGCCAGAAATACTGGTGCATATCTCTCGCCATCTCACACAACTGGGCGAGCACATGTTTCAAGACTACAACATTAAGCTGCATGCTGCCATCTGGTACCAGATCTCACAGATCTGTCACAGCTGGCACCAGGCACTAGTTTCAGAACTGGACACTGCATATATAAACTTACATCAGACTATTACACCATGTCGGATCTGGCTGTCACAGGTCGGAGACCCGTCCCTGCTGTTCACTGAGGTGCACCTTCAGAGAGATTGTCTTTCCGCTCTCTAACCACACCTGTGATAAGCTGATGACACATGAGCGCCGCCTGACTCTATTTTCAATCACCCCACCCTATCTAAAACTCACGTCTCTTGCACTTCGCGTCAATCCTTGTGAAGACAATGTGTCCACTTACTATACCGAACTGATAGATGGTTTGTCCGATCTGGTCGTTCAAGAGGCACTTCGCAATGTGCAGTCACTAAGCAACCTGTACATTGCTGGGTTTGCCATTGACAATGCACTGGTGGATGTGGCATCCGAGTGCTTCAACTACAAGGGGAGCCGCATTTGTCGTCTGTGCCTGGACTTTGACATTAGAGTGAGCATTCTGGACCGGCAGGTAAATGCAACTGATGCTGCTTACAGGCTTATCAATACGGCCAGCCCAACACTTCATACAACAATCTAGAGAATATTGTTGCCATGTTTGACAAGTGCAAGCTCATCCACCTTGGTGGACCACCAGGCCATGCTCTACGGTGGAGTGGTGGCCTATAATGAGGCGCAGGATTTCCAAGATCCTATTGGCCCATCTCTGTCTGTTGTGGGACATCTTGTACGCTTGCCATTGCAAGGCAATCAAATTAACGACGATGAAGTCAAGCTCAAAGATGGCACCATGATCCGCGAGGTGCAGTTCTGGCAGGCCATCTGTCTTGAGACCTGCAGACTGCTCACAACATCACCATCCGCAATGAGTGACACACTCGAGCGTGTGGATCTCATTCTGGGAAAGATGGACGAGAGTCTCCTGTGTGCCCATTGTGTCAAGCAGGCTGGAGCACAGTGGACTGTTGACGTTCACGTGGCGACAATGATCAAAGACCTACGCTTTTTGGGTTGCAAGTGCCTGTCCCAGTGAGTGGCTGTGTAATGCATGACAGCACAAGACTGGGAATCTCTCAGTGACAATCCATACATTCCCCTCACCGAAGACGATATGGTGGAGATCCCAACAGGGATGTGGTCTGTGAGCTCCTGTTATGATGGAGTCCACTGGCAACAGCCCTCTCCCCTCTATACAGACATGCTTGGGAGCGATGTTATAATGTGTCGCTCCTTTTCCAAGGGGTGAGTGAGCCTGAACTGTCATCATGCAAGATCTAATGCAGATTCAGAGGCCATTGTAATGAGAGCTTTGAATGGAGGCTGAGAGCCGCAGTGGATGGAGAATCGACCTAGCTACCCATCTTCTCAATTCAACAAAACCGCAACAGCAGTGAAGCAAGCACATGTTATGTGTATATTTTGTTATGAGATATGGTATCTATACAAGTAGGGAGCAAATTTTTCCCTCAATCGAGAGTGTAGAACCGAGATTGTGTGAGAATACCGCTGAGTCTCACATTGGTACAATGAGATTTGGTAGCGAGGTACACGTACTTGAAACACCTTGATGCAATAAGTCTGCTCCCAATGACACGAGTGTATTCCAGTGATGTGAGGTGGGAGTTGCCGTTGTAGCATTTAGCACGCAGGTCCCACTGCGGGTACCTCTCTCTGTCCTCATCGATAGATAGGCATATGTAGTGGATGCGCTTGGTAATGTCAGACCTTTATCTGCCTAGACTGCAGTAGAATCTCACAATGATGAAGTGCAGGTGCACCCTGCACCATGTAATGCCCTGTCTCCGTCCTCGGTAGACACACTGGCTTGCCATTGGCCCTTGTGCCTTGTACACAACACTCTCAAAGATTCCCCCTCTTTCAATACATATCCGGCTCCTAATGTGAAATCAAACTTCTGAAGTGTGTTGGACAGCCGGTTATCACCTTTGTTCTTGGAGCAGAAGACTGTGTATGCAGCTGAGAATATGACCTCCCAGTCATCAATGAGGTAATAGACATCTTTGTATAGAACAACAGGAAGGAACAACTCTTGTCTGTCCGGCCTTAGCAGAGAGCGACCCAGTGGACCACTCTCCTCCTCTTCGTCCTCCGCCCTCAGTATACCCGGAAGGGGGATCATTGGATTTGACATTACAAGATATTCGAGCAGGCACTTGTGAAGGAGCCTGTGGAGCGGCATCAGGTTGTCAACTTCCTCTCCTGTGTCACACTGTGTCATATCTCAGTATGCAAAACAGGTCCATCTAATAGAGCAACTGCACACATGTGTGTCATCGCAAAAGTCAATTTGCAAGACCGTCAGTCTGGACGCTGCATAATTGAAAATCTTTGAGCAAGCGACAAGCACGTCATCCTCGCAGCTGCTCACACCAAAGACATACAGCTCTTTGAGCGAAGATAGACGGTGCAGTGTGTCCTTTGCTTTCCGCGTTCAAAGCGCTCATGCGACTGCGGGCACTAAGTACGCTGACTCCATCAGAGGGTTGGCACCAAAGACAACAGTGCGAATGTTCAAGAACGGCCTGTGTACGAATGGTGGACGCCTGTTGCTGAATGCATCAATGTGCTTGATGATCTGGAGTGCATGTGAAATAAGAGTGCGTGTAGAGAGCACAAGTCATACGGCATCCGTCAGACGTTCCACTTCCGCCTTGCTTGCAACCCACATCTGGGAGGCAGGGAGCTGGGCCTCTCCCAAGTTGTACATTTCTATACATGTCCCACAAAGGCCAGACTATCTCAAGGACCATGTGCCTGCAGTAGAGTCAGCATCATTGACAGGCTTGCAATATATTCGAGGATGCACTGCCGCCATCCAAGTCTCCTTCGGATTGCTTCACATGAGAAGGGATCCACTGCAGGATTTCATGCCTCATGTCAGCAGGGAGTTTTAGGAAGGTAGAAGTTTGCGATTGGGCCATGATCAAGTAGTGGTGGCACAAAGTCAAAGTGCGGTGCCCGCTTGCCAACGTGGCACACGCACATCTGAATGTGAACTCGACACTGCATTCTCTTGAGCTTGTCCTAGATGCGCACCATGCTCACACCCTTGTCGTCCATGAACACCGCTCACAACGATATCACTAACGCTTGGTGCATTTCATGTGCACCGGTTGTGGTGTTGCCACATCTCTATGCATTTTCCTCATTTGTATATCAGCCCTGTACAGCATAGCTCGCGCCCGACACGATCCCGCCTTGCATATGCGCAATAATCCATGTCAAGCCTGCTCAACCTCTTTGCCGTACGGCTTACAGCTGCTGTTGAGAACATGCAGTATTGTTTTTCCTCAGCCTCTCATATATGTGTATTATATTATATCTGCACCTTGTCAAAGACAGTCTGCAGCTGCTGGCCAGCTGCAGTGAGAGTCCAAGACACCAGGTCCTGTCGGACCTGGGAGCAATGCGGTTGGTGGTGGAGGGTCAAGGTGAGCCCAAATGCGGCACAGACAAAGTCAACATGCACGTGACAACTTCCCACGGATCAATGTCACGTTCGTAGAGGCACCAGGCTATCCTATACCCATCTGTGATGGCAGAGTGCAAGCTCTACAGTATTGAGGAGGCTGGGCAAAGAATACATATCCTGCATAAGAATTGAGCTGCGGTTGCACATATGACAGCAAGTAAATAGGCTCTATGCTGTCATGGTTTCACCCCATCAGACTCTATTATTTTCCGGCATTTTCCGTTATTTACCTTTGTTTACATTCTGATTTCCCTTATAAACCCCCACTCCCAGGCTCTTGTTCTGCAGTTTTTCACTCTGTACCTACCACCTAGGGTTGCCTCCATCAATGCACTAGCTTCACTTCATGTCTTGAGCAGCCACAAGGGGCCCTTCACCCTTCTAGAGGCATCCCTAACATATGCAAGAAAAGACTAAAACATTGACAATGACGGAACAACAGGACTTGGGCGGCGAATGCAATCAAGGGTTTCTGCACGTTTTTGACAGCGGAAACATAGATGCATTCAGGATACGAGTGCTCACAAGCAGTAGTAGTACATTCATCAGTCCGAGACGAGAGAGTCCTGCGCGACGACGCGGCGGCAGAGCGTTCTAAAAATCCTTCAGGGCCTCCAGCGCCTGAGCCCGTTCCTCCTTCCCCATCTCCTTGAGCTGGGCGACTAGCATCGCGAACACCCCCACCTGCTCCTTCTCCTTCTCCTTCCCTTTCCCTTCCGGGCGCTCCGGGCATTCAAAGAACCTATAGCCGGTCTTGTGGCAGTAGAAGCACCCTCCGCGGCGGCGAAGGTCCGCACGCTCTTCCTCCGTCAGGCGCGTAAAGGTAGCCTGGACGCGAGCAGGCGCCTAGCTAGAGGAAGATCCCTCTGCGCGAGTGCTCGACGACTGCGCAGGCTTGTGCATTCAAACCTTGTCCTCTTCCTGTGCAGCGCGATGACGGGCATCCTTGTTGAGCGTGACCTCCTTCCACCCGCGGATCATACAAGGCGGCTCCGCCATATTGTTGATCTTCTTGCGCAGGACTGGATCAAGACCACGCCTGAACACCTGGATGAGTGCTGCATCGTTGTAGCCAGCGTCCTGCTCAAGTCGGTCAAACATAGCGATATAAGAACGCACAGGCTGCGAGCCTTGCTTGAGTGCCTCGAACTTGGCCTGTGCTGCGCGCTGCTTGTCGAGGACACCAAAGCGGAGGCGAAAGAGCTTGACCACCTGCGTGATGGTTGCGTACTCTGGGAAGCGCTCCCAACACTCGCGCTCATCGAGGTGCGCCTTCATGATCTGTGCCGCCCACAGGAGGCTCTCCTTGCCGCTGCACCCTTGCAGGAAGAAGTAGACTTGGTCAGCATTGGTCCTGAACCGCAACATGTGAAGCTGGATGAAAAAGGACACGCGTGTGATGTACGCCTCCACGTCTTCTTCCTTATCCATGAACAGGGGCGGCAGGAGAAGCTTGACGCTAAACAGGTTGCGCTCCGGGTGTCCTAGGTCACTCCAGTCGTAGGAGCCGTTTTCTGTTGGGGGAGGACCCATGGGGTGACAGAACTGGCCAGGGTTGGTGCGCCAGTGGAACGACATCTCCGAGCCGGCCCACGACTCTTGGCTGGCAGTGGCGAACGATGACTGGTCAAACTGCTGCTGCTGTTGCTGCGTGTCGGGTGGGGGTTGCTTGGTCGAGGTTTCATCTGGCGGTGGCTGGGACCGTTGTTGCTGGGTGTTGGGAGGAGGACGAGGAAGCGGCCGCTGGCGCGGGTAGGCATTCTGCGTGTAGTCGATAGGACCGGGTGACGGGTTCATGATGTCGGCCATTGAGGAGGATTGTGAAGCGCGGGAGGTGCTAGATGTTGTGGTGGGAGATGTACGAATGGGCGGGGCTGGTAGTGCAAGTGTGGAAGGCCTGGGGCGAGGCGAGGCGGTGCGAGATATATCTGCGTAACTAGTGGCGGTCTTGGTGGCGGAGTAGTCGAGTTGGTTGAGAGTAGGGCCTTGAGGCGCGTTCTTAGCTGGGAGAGGTTGGAAGAGATATGAAAGTGCTGGGTTATTGTTCGGGTTGGGAGAAAGATAATGACGTGCTTTGTCTCCTCCTATCCAACAGAAAAGCCTTCCCTTGTTAACGAATACTCCTGGGTGTTGCGGTTGTGGTTGCGCCACGATGTCTTAACAGAGGATGATCGGGTCTAGACGTTGAAGAGGGTTGAGCGCAAACTTGCGGGTGCTGTAGCAGGTACTGAACGTGGCGCGTATACCGGAATACTCGTGTGGGAGTGGGCGGAGACGATGGCTATGGGCACGGGTGATGTGTGCAGCGACTTGATCGTAGGTTGGACGGATGATAGTGTTCCAGGAGATACACGGTTTGCCGGTGCTAAGGGTAAGGACGTCAAGGACGATCCAGTTGCTGTTGGTACCGGCATATGGTGTGGGGCCGATGTCTTGAATCAGATAGAAGGTCCAGTGAGTGCGCGTGGAGTGGCGATCTTTAACCCTCTTGACCGGGATGTAGACGTGGCTATACTGGATGCAGTTGGGAGAGGAGAGCTTGTTGTACCACTCAAAGTGATTCTTAGTGGTAACAATGGGGTCGGCGGCTGGGAAGGCGGGTTCCGGACGGATGTTCAAATCGGATGTGTCGAAGTTGATAAGGAAGAACGACACTACGGC
>UWZB01000276.1:0-28736 GCA_900536885.1 Peniophora sp. CBMAI 1063 | reverse complement strand
GGCTTTTAGTGGCTTAGAGGACACAACTAAACCCAGCTAAAATAATCGCTGTCTAGCGCGGTTTAGCAGGAAGCCGATTCCCAGATGTACTTGACCGGACCGTAGCGTGTTTCACGAGGTGTTCTTTTCCATCCATGCGGGAATGCATGCACAGATAACTACCGGCTGATACTCGTAAAGGTTGCGGTTTGCATAAGTTCCTAGTCCGCTCCTCCTTCAACGGGCGCTGGCATCAGCGAATATGCTGCTTCCAGCTTCATCTGTCGTCTCAACATCAACCGCTGCAAATCGTCTATGTAAGAAGGCACATGAGTGGGTTGGGCTCGCAAAACATCCGGTCCTGTTACGCACACGGTGTTCGTGAAGTCGTCGCGCGTTTGGTTGGGCGTGAAAGAGCTCAACGACCTGTAAAAGCGCGTTGTTGCGATAGTGCTTGCCGATGTGACCGGAGTCAGAGGTATTTGGGCTATTTGATATAGATCGAGCTCACAGTATGACGACTGCGGTACGGCAAAGTCAGCGGTCTATCAACGTGCGTCGCTCTGTGGTATGAGAAGTACTGACCCATTGGTCTCATGAACATCTTTGTACCATGTTCATCAGTGTGGGAGAGAGAAGCGGAAGTCGTGATGATCGTCTCACCGCATCCATTATCGCTGTGAAACAGTCATGGCGCATAAGTCGGACATATATCTCGAGAGGGAGTAGTCGACTTACAATCTCTGTTTAACGCGAGGAACACCTAGAAACGCGCGTCAAAGGTATCCCCGATCTCGGGAAGCCTGATCTAGCATTGAAGACGTACCAACGCCGGAATCTCGAGAGTTGACGCGAGCGCGAGATACAGGACACCTTGCCTCCACAGAAGCGACCAGAGGCTAAAGCTGCCTTCACCATATCCAGGCTCGTGCCAGCGATAAAGACCCGCGAAAAGCGCCGCGAGGATGATAGAATCGCAGCTAAGGAGGGCGATGACGTTGGGTAAGTTGACGTGCATGTGATCCAAAGCGCAGAGCATGTTGATGGGGTCGTACGAAGATGATAGCTGGAGGATCCAAGTCAGCCGGGTGGAGTCCGATGGATAGACTAGCGTACGATGACATATGCTATACAAAACAGATTAGCCTAGAGGTGTGAGAACGCGGATTTCAGGCTCACTCCGTATGTTGATCGCTAGAACCGCTAACAGAACGAGAACGATCAAGGATGTCAGTCGCACATCGTAGACCCACACCACTACCCTGCCTCGCACGGAGAAGTCAGCTGATAGACGGGATCCATCCCGAGCGGGGTACTCACGCGCGAATAGCAATCAAGGCAGACGAGAATGTTGCCGCTAGTATGGCTGTTCCCTAGTATCATGACGCATGCGCTCGTGAAGGCGGACGATAGCGATGATCAAGGACATACGGTTACAATCCGAAACAGAACCTGTGGGTTGTGCTTAGTAGTCGTGCTATGCTGAAGATAAGATAACAAACCTCGCACGAAAGTGACCCTCGCGAGACGTTGAAGAAGCTATAGAGCTCTGCCACGCATGAGATCAAAGAGCAATAACGGCAAAGTAGATATGTCTGCGTAGGCACTCATGGTCAGTTGGGATCTTTATCAATGACGAAGTATGCACGTACCGCTTTCACACTCTTCCCCAAGAGTGAGGTTCGTCCGCCGTGCTTATTGCGAGTCAAAAGTGCCCAGTCGAAATTCATGAAAGATATCATTTCAAGACTGGGGTTTCACCGTCAGCGTCGTTCGAACGGCCCAAACAGCGAAGACTGACAGGTACATCCCATCGAATAGGAGCGAGATAATCTCGAAGTTAACTATAATTCAAGTCAACTGTCTGGCCTTCAAAAACGTGCACGGTATCAATTTTGCCGCTCACCGTACTCCCTCGACTCCATTGCAGTTGAGCGCGACATGGCAAGCACGAACGACACAGAGAAGGGCAAAGGAAACGATGTACAGATGATATCACCCGTACTACGTTCGCTCTTTCTTATACCCGCAGCGTACTGCACGCTCACACAGAGTACGCCACTCCGACTTCATCGGCTTCCTTCCGTAGGCGCCCGGTTACTACACGGATCACCAGCGCAGCGTGCAATCTATCCAGGAATTGGTCGCATGTCGAGGCTTGGTTTGTCGGTAAGTCATATCTGGGCCCAGTATTGCATTGGCCGCGGTTACTCGAGGCCGCTACGAGATGCGTTCAAGCGCTGGACCGAGGTAGGCGACGAAGGACGCCCAGCACCACTCGTAGAAGCTTGCTGTCCACATCCTAGCACACCATCACACACGTTCGATGAGTCCTCGCGCTCGTGACGGGAGTGGGAAGCGGAGGGATGCACTGCTGTGTAAGGTGGTAGAAGGCGGTTAACTCGCCCCTTCCTTGATGCACGATCACGATGATGATCCACACAACGACTGCTGGGTAAACGTATGTCAATTCAGGCCATTCATTGTGGTGAGAAGCAATCAAATATGGTGGTCTGAGCTACGCGACGACCATACATTGGCGGAAGTTGAAGGAACGGAAGATGTCGACGGTGATAGGTTTGAGTGATGCGAGCATCGGAGGGCCAGGATAGTGTTGGTACGTGTCCACCGTTCAATCGCCATTCGCATATGTTACTAGTCGCAAAAGAGAAGCTGAGCGACGGTCATAGAAAGTGCTCAAAGCACACGACCATGACGGTCAAGAGCAAGAAACGTGGACCCACATAGTCGGAGTCCGGTATTCACATGCTCCCGCGCCGGCTTCCCCGCGTCTCGAGCTGACTGTGCCACCCCACACTATACTCTCTACTGCTACAACCACCATGACCTCCTCTCCAGACAAACCGCTTCAAACGATTCCAGTGCTTGCGCTCCCCTATCCCTTCGTGCTCCTGACAGGTGGCATCCTCAACCTCGGTCTCACACGCATCCAAGCCGACGCTCTCGCGCGCCTAATCGACGCCTCATCCAATGGCAGCCCTCGCGTGGCAGCAGTTCCTCTTGTCCCCTCCTCCGAGAACTCAGATGACGATGAGGACGGGACGAGGTTATATGAATGGGGTGTCCTGGCCAGGATTACGCAGCTCGTACGAAGTCCCACGAGGAGACCTGCACCATATATCGCCACTCTCGCCGGCCTCACCCGCATTCGACTTCCCACTGCATCTCAGGCCGACCCATTCGCCGCACCACTCCAACGACTTCCATATGAACCTATCAACGCGGCTAATAAGATCGCGTCTGAGACTGTACGGGCGTTCAAGAGCGCGGCGCTCAAGTTATTCGATAGACTCGCGAATGATGACAGTCAGAATACCCGCGCGAGGGAGAGGTGGAGTGCGCTGGGCAGTGTGCTAGAGGAGGCGAGAGGCGAGAGGGTCGTCATGCTTGCCGATGCACTCGTCGGGCTGTTGGGCGTCGATTATAGGGAGAGACTCCGTGTGTAACATTGCTTATGGTTCTTGCGTGTAGGGAACTCATGATTTGGTAGATATGCTCGCGCTCGAGCCCAACCAAATGCTTAGAAACCTCACTGGGCTCATGGAGAAGCAGAACGCATCCTCCGGCTTACAAGCGCTCAAAGCCGGCCGACCGCGAAGCCCGAGTGACGCTTCGACTTCTCCATCTGGTAAGCCTACTGCCCACTTGACGCGTCACGCTCCAGCTGATCATATATCTGACAGGTGTACCTGATGAGTTCGACACGACGGCCGACCCCGAATCCGATCCTGACGGCATGAACGAGCTGAGGAAGAAGATCGAGCTGCTAGCCGCCGGCACGGAGGAGCGCAAAGTTGCCGTTGCGGAGTGGAAGAGGTTGAAGAAGATACCCAGCGCAAGCGCCGAGTGGGGCGTCGTGCGCGGCTATGTGCATATTCTCCTATATCTGCATCGCTTTGATCTGACATATGATGCAGATCGAATGGATCGTCTCAGTTCCCTGGCCCGCCTCCTACCAACCCACTGAACCACAGGAGGTAAAGGAAGACCAATCTACCCCGGACTTCCTCGCAGCCGCCCGCGCCCAACTTGATTCCGATCATTTCGGGCTTGACCACGTTAAGCGCCGGCTGGTGGAATACCTCGCCGTCGTGAGATTGTTGGAGGCACAGGAGGCGAAAGTTGTCGCCGAGGAGAAAGCGAAGGCGGAACTTGAAGCCAAAGCGAGGGAGGAGAAGGAGGCCGAGGAGAAGCGCAAGGCGGAGAAGGAGCAGGAAGCTGTAACGGAACGGGCGCTTGTCAAGGCTTCTTCCTCATCCGAGACGAACGATCAACCACCTCCCCTCGTAAAGGCGCCACCTCCCACGCCCGTACCCGTCCTTCCCAAATCCACCCGCAAGCGCCTCACAGCGCGCGGCCCAATCCTCCTCTTCGTCGGCCCGCCCGGAACGGGCAAAACCTCCCTCGGCTCCTCAATCGCTCGATCGCTGAACAGACCCTTCCAACGCATCGCCCTGGGCGGTGTCCGCGACGAAGGCGAGATCCGCGGTCACAGACGTACATACGTCGCATCATCCCCCGGCGTCATAGTGCAAGCCCTGCGCCGCGCCGGACGGCCCGATCCAGTCTTACTACTCGATGAGGTAGACAAGGTCGGACAAGGTGGCGGTGCACATGGCGACCCCAGCGCCGCATTGCTCGAAGTCCTCGATCCAGAGCAGAACCATTCCTTCAGGGATCACTACCTCAACATCCCTCTCGACCTCTCGGGGGTTCTCTTCCTCTGCACCGCAAACACACTCGACACTATCCCGCCAGCATTACGCGACCGATGTGAGATCGTGCGTGTACCGGGATATACCAGTGCAGAGAAGGTCGAGATCGCGAAGAGGTTCTTGATGCCGAGGGTCGTTGAGCGGTGTGGGTTGAAAGAGGGTGATGTGGTGGTCAAGGAGGATGTTGTGGGGGAGTTGGTTAGGGGGTATACGGCCGAGGCGGGCGTTCGAGGCCTGGAGAGGGCCGTCGCGGGTGTTGTGAGGCATAAAGCCGTTGAATACGCCGAACGGCCGTCCTCCTCCTCATCGTCCTCGTCAAGCTCAAAGTCGTACGACCCGGAGGTGAAGGTCGAAGATCTCGAGACCATTTTGGGCGTTCCGAGATGGGATGGTGATGAGCGCGAGCGCGAGGCAAGACCTGGCGTCGTTTACGGTCTGGTCGTGACGGGTATGGGCGAAGGCGAAGTTATGCCCGTCGAGTCCATTGCCGTACCGGGTAAAGGACGGTTGAAGCTTACGGGCTCACTCGGAGATGTACGTCACTCGCACTTCTTCTTTGTCCGCCTCATCACACACGATACTCATACCAAGCACAGGTGATCAAAGAGTCCGGCGAGATCGCGTTGAGCTGGGTCGTCGCGCACGCATCTAGGTTAGGGTTACCGCACGACGTCCTGAATGAGCGTGGGATCGACATCCATCTGCATCTGCCGAGTGGAGCACAGAAGAAGGACGGGCCCAGTGCCGGCGTCGCTATCGTGCGTTTCTTACTTCTTCATGCACACCGTATATCGCAGCTGATGCATGTATACGTACTAGGCCTGCGCATTCGTCTCGCTCCTCACGGGTGCTTCCGTCCCAGCCGATACAGCCATGACGGGCGAGATAACGCTCCACGGACGTGTCACGCCCGTAGGCGGGATCAAGGAGAAAGTCCTCGGCGCGCACCGGGCGGGGTGCAAGCGTTTGCTCTTACCCTATGCGAATAGGAGAGACGTGGAGCACGATGTACCGAGGGAGATCAAGGAGAGCATGAAGTTCGTCTTCGTGAGAGGTGTTGAGGAGGCGCTGGGCGTTGTGTTTGGCGAGGGGGTGTTGAAGAAGGGACGGCATGAGTGGCCGGGAGTTGGGAGGGAGGAGGTCGGTGTTGGGTCTGGGTTCTTGTCAAGGTTGTAATGCGGGTCTGTGGGCGTGGATTGTGTGGACTTCGTGTTGTAGGATATCGTTGGATCTGCTTTCTGTACGCTACCCCCGGCACAGTCGGTTCAATACAACAGTTTGAAAGCAGGTGGCGAGAAACCACAAAGCTAAGTACTTCTGACGCTCTCAGGCCTCAGGCTCATCAATCATACACACATCAACACACGTGGATAAGTGCTGAGCCGCGTCTGATATGCTGCAGACTAGCAAACAGTATTGCTTTTCAACGGCGCAGCCGATGAAGCCAACGAGGCGCTCGACGCCTCTCAATGATGTAGATGCCCTGCAATGCAGCCTTGATGAAGATGGAAAGCGTAGATCAGGACGAATATGTACTTACGGGCTTGGGACGGTGTATTTGAGCAAAGTGTATCGGTACCATGATGCCAGAGTTGAATAAAATTATGTGTCGTCTATAGACGTCCACTCGGAAGGCCACAAAACATCATGTCTCGCTCTCCTACTTCCCTTCGTACACTCCTTCCTCTCCTCCGCCTGAGCGCAGTCCTCCAGGTACCCTACACAGCCTCTTCCCAGGCCGTCGTCAAGCAAAGGCCTCATATCCGTGGAGCGCGTACACGCGTCCGGCCTCGTGGTGGCCCAGAATTCAGCGAACATCAACCACCACATCATCTCACGTGCCTGTTCGATTCCTGCTCGACCCGTTCAGACGCTTTGCCTTGACCTCGACCACGACCGCCCCTGGCCTCGGAGGCCTTAACACAACACTCTCCGACATCAGCCAGCAAGAGCTGCACTTCAACATATGTGGTCGAAAATCTCCGGCGCGCTGTCCGGCTCTCGACGAGGCGCACCCGCGGCAGAAGAGCTCGCCGCGCACGCCCCATCCCACGACGACGACGAGACGGGCGTCTTCTCTGCCGTCCTCAACGCGCACCCCAACCTCTCCGTCTTCCACGACGATATGCCGCCTATGAAGGACCTCCCCACCGTACCGGAGACCATGAGCCCTCCCCCGAGTCCCGGCAAGAAACGTGGCATGCTCAAGCGGTTGAGCAAGGTGCCGAGCAGCATGGGTGTTTCGGGCGAGGGCTCGTTGCCCAGTCCTGGATTGGCGAAGTTTGGATTGAGTAAGAAGGTGAAGAGCAGTGTTAATTTGTCTAGTCATCGTAAGTCCTTCGCTCCATTCCACCCGTCGTCCCTTCCGCGCCTATTTGGGCTTTCTCACTCGCGACTGCGGTTCGAGTTGATGCGCCCTCCTTCCATTCCGCCTGTCGTTCTACCGTATCCAGAAATTCACTCTGCTAATGAACGAATGTAATGATTGTAGCATCTCAAGCATCTCTCAACAGTCGTGAAACGGGTTCAATGCGCGGTGGTTCAGTGCGCATGTCGAGCGATACGGCTTCTCGCCCATCAATGGACAGCGTCCGCACACCCGCGACACCCATCGAAGGCCGCTTCGGCTCAATCCGGTCCATCCTCAAGGACAAGAACACCCCGGCAACGGGCCAGAGCGTTCGCTTTTTCTCGCGTGACGCCTATAAGACTATCTCGCCGGACGTTTCCGCTGCATCGACGTCGGAGATGGATGACACGCCGCTCATCGAGCGGTTACAGGAGGTCAAGACGTCTGCCAATGGAGACAAGGTCACACTGCCGCGGTCTGGGACTCGCAAACCACTCGCACATGACTTGTTCGCACCACCCGAGGAGGGGACCACAACGCCGCCTATGAGCCCTACGGACTCGATCAAGCTCCAAGGTGGCTTCACGCCCCTCCCTCCGCCCGAAATAAGCGGCATCTTCGACCTTACATCTCGTGATCTACCGCCCATCCCCACCACCGGTGTGCCTATGCTAGACGACGCCGTCGAAGTCTTCGAAGGCGACTCGTCCCGCGACTCGGGTTTCTCCATGGCTTCGTCCAGCCGCTCACAGACTTCGCATGCGTCAAGCGCTCCCAGTCGCATGCAGGGCGATGGGAGCAGCGGCGGACCGGTATTCACGGCGCCAAGCCACGACCGCTCACACTCGTTCTCGTTTGGCTCGAGCGTGTTCCGCGCGCCCGAGCCGGCTACAGACGCGAGTCGCTTCTCCGCCTCCGCACTGGCCGAAGCGTACCCTGGCCGCCCGCCCTCCCGGAACCGCGCAATGAGTGATACAATGTTCCAGTCCCTCCTCCGTTCATCTACACCTCGCCCAGAGGCGGACATCCGCGATACTTCCAACGCTTCTTTGGTTCTCGAACCCAAACGCCAGTCGTCGAAGCTGAAGAAGAATAAACCCCCGCCCGATCCGTTCAGTGCCAATGCTACGACGTATTACACGCCTGGCACTGTCTTGCCGCCGAGTCCGCCGCAGATCATGCACAGAAGGACCGCGAGCGTCGAGGAGGATGCGCTCTGGCAATTACGGACGCAGTTGGCCGTGCAGATGGAGATGGCCGCGCAGTACGAAGTCGATCTGCGCGCTCGGGATGCACTCGTCAGCGCGCTGACCTCTAGCAAAGAGGCGCTGGAGCGCGACGAGGCTAAGCGTACGAAGGTCATCCGCGCGCTCAAGCGGAAATGCGCAGAGTTCGAAGGCATCATCGGCAACCTCCAGGAAGCCGTTGACTCTTCGCGCGAAGAGAGCTTCGAGCGGTCAATGATGGACGCCGCGTCTGACGCTGCGCTGCGCGAGATGCATTCCAAGCTTAGTACCCTGACAAGGGAGAACGCCGAGCTGCATCGGGTCGCGGAGAAGGCGCGGATCACGGAAGAGGAAGCGTTGGGGAAGTTGAGGCAGAAGGAGAATAAGGAGAAGGAGATGGCGGATGGAATCGCCGCTGCTCAGGAGCAGATCGAACTTCTTACGGCTGCGGCGGCTGAGGGCGATACGGGCAAGTTCAGCCTGCATTCGGCAAAGTCGCGCAATTCGACCGGGGCGGCGCAGGCGGAGTGGGCGGATGAGCGCGCACGACTCGTTCAGGACGCTGCGGCGTTGACGAATCAGCTTGATCGCACGCGTGAGACGCTGTTGAAGCGCGAGGACGAGCTCAAGGAGTTGAAGGCGGAGCTTGAGGCGCAGTGGAAGAACACGGAGGTCAGCGGCGAGACGATCGATGGCCTCAAGCGGGAGAAGGAGGAACTTCTCGTTCGCCTCCAAACGATGGAAGCCGCTGTACCGTCCGCTCAGGCCGACCACGAACAGCTTGCGGCTTTGCAGCGCCACAACGAGAAGCTTCAGACCGAGATCGCCGAACTCAAGCAATGCCTCGACGATGCGCGGGCCAACGCCGGCAATACGTCAGCCGAAGAAGACAAGGAACAGCTTGCATCCCTCAAATCCGAACTCGAGGCTCAATGGCGCCACGCCGACGTCTCGGACGAGGAGATTGTTCAACTCAAATCTGAGCGCGATACGTTACAAGCGACCATCGCCGAGTTCGAGGCGCGCGTGGAGAACCTCGAGACGGAGTTGGACGCCGCGCGCGAGGAGCTTGAGCAGGCTGATCAGCTCGTGGCGGACAAGAACGAACTCGAGCAGCATCTCCGCGATGAGCAGGACCGCGTCGACGAGCTCACGGTCGAGCTTCAGGCGCGCCAGGACCACGTTGATTCACTCGAGCAGGAGCTCAAGTTCGCGAAGGACAGCACGGCCATTGCCGAACGTAACCTCTCCGAGCGCAACACGGAGATGGAGCATCTGGCGCAGCGCTTCGTCAAGTCCGAAGACGACGTTGAAGATCTCCGCGAGCAACTCTCGTCTGCACGTCGTGAGGCTGATCGCGCGAAGGAGGACGCGAGACGTACGGCGTCGGAACTCGAGACCGCACAGAGCGGCGTCAAGATGCAGATTGAGGAGGCCGTGAGGGATAAGGCTGCTGCCGAGGTCGAGGCGGAAAGCCTGAGGTCCCGTGTGGAGAAGAGCGAGGCGGAGGTCGAGAAGCTCCGTAAGACGGTGCATGTGTTGCGCCAGGAGAGCGCGAGCAAGGATCTGGAATTGCAGAAGGCGCAGAAGGAGAGGGACGATGCTAAGGACGACGTTTTCAACATGAATCTTGCGCTCGATAGTAAGCAGCAGGAACTTGAGATGGTTCGTGACCTATCTACGTCTTGTTATGAAGGCTGGAAGACTAATTTGGCATTTCTTTCCGCCAGGTCAAGCGCAAGCAGGGCACTCAGGCGTCTGCCGCACCATCAGCCAGCGCCCGTGCATCGCTCGTCGGCCACCGGCGAGACTCGTCAGTCCCGTCTGCCACGCCCGCCTCAACGTCAGCATCCCGCCCCTCATCTCGCCTCTCGGAGACGTCGTCCGGCGCCGAGTCCGAACTCCGCAAATCGGTCATCCGCGCTTCATCAACCATGACGACTCCTAAGCCCGCCACCTCGGCAGCTGCAACGCGTCGCCTGAGTACACTCACGAAGAGCACCTCCGTGAACGCCGGCCTCAGCACGCCAACGCCCGCGGGCCTCAAGAAGCCTCGGGTCGACGGCGCAATGGGTCCGCCGCCTTCGCAGCTCAAGCCCCGCCCCTCGGGCACGGGAACCCCGACTACGGGACACTCACGCGTACCGTCGCTACAACGTTCAACTGCGACTCGCCCTGGCGTTTCAACACCAACGTCGGCCGTGAGGAGAACGAGCTCGTCGGGTTCTGTAACAAGCAAGCTGTCGGGCTTGAGGAGTCCGCCGCCGGGGCCGGTCAGGGAAGAGAAGGAAAAGGAGAATGTGGTCGTTGAGGAGAAGGAGCCGGTGCCGGCTTGAGATGCGCCAACGCACGAACGCATATACGAATGACTACGACCCACCGCAACCATATCGCTTTCGTCGCTTCGCTTCGCTGCCCGCTTGCTCCTGCTCCCGCTCCGCTGTGCCATTGCTCGTCCTGTCTCTCGTATGCTCACCACATAAAACAACGAATACCCCCCTCCATCATCCCTTTGACTGTATGCCCCGGACTCCGGACACTCTCTTGGCTCTTGCATCGCACACACATATGCTCTCCTTTACCTTCACCCTTTCCTATATCTCAAAACCCTTTTGCTCACTATCTCATCCCTTCCTTTTCGTTCCCCTTCTCTCCTCCCCGCCTCTCAATCATACAATCATCCCACTCCCCGTCTCTCCTCTCGTCTGACTCGCATCCCGACTCGAACATCTTGTAGTCTAGCTCCCACCTACACGCATGGTCCATTATGGCTTTTCCTTTTCCTCTCTCACTGATCACTCGCGCCCACACTTTGATGTATGCGACGATTCTGCACTGACGATGATGATGTACGATACGCACGCTCTATATGAATACTGTTCTGCAGCTATCTGGGGATTTGAGAGAATAGTGTGGGTCGTGAGAAGCATGAAGGGCGGTGTGCAGCCGGGCTTGCCGCGCCTAGCTTGGCCGTTGTCTTGAACTACCACCACCAATGCGTACATAGCCACTAAGTTTTCATAAACCACTCTGGTGGCTCGATCGAGATTCATTGGCATACGAGGGCCCGTGTTCGGCGCTGGATTGCATTTTCGTTACCTCGAGGAGGCGCCTGCGATAAAGGGCTATGGGTTGACCGCATCCTGGGAAGACAGCCACTCTTGCGCAGATCTTGAAGCTCCCACCCTGTATGGAGGTGGCTCTAGCGGTAGCTGCCTCGACGTTGGTGCGGAACAAGAGAGCGGCGAGAAGCGAGCTACTGTACGACAGCTCGGCCCTACCCCTGTTTCACGCTCCTTACCTCGCAACCTCCATCTTCACGATCCCGCCATGCCCCCGTACTACTCCCACGGTCTTGGTGGGCCACCTATGCTCACATACAAAGAGCAAGAGGACTTCTTCGACGACAAGTCCCGCGCACAGATCAGAACGGACTTCGACGCCAAGTGCTTTCTGTGCAAGATCACCCTGAAGCGCGACGAGGAGCACTTCGTACCCCTGATTGACGGAGTCCGCACGGTCAGGGTGTCTGGTATCTGGTCATCTTTCTGAAGTGATCTGATAGCCCTTGATAGTTCAACGCGTGCGTGCGTGGTCTGTGTACCCGCGCGCTCGACTTCCACGACGCCGCTAACGGTTTATACGGTACGTCCTTATGCTTGTCCAAGCGTTGCTAGCCCTTGTGTGACATCTCGCATAGCGTGCCAGGCATGTTTTCGCTTGTACACGACCACGGACGACGTGCAGCGCAAATTTGTCCTAATGCCATGCATACCTCTCATGCTGTATGCCCTACATGTCATCAATAATGCTCTCGACGAGGCATCGCGGGCGCAAACTCTGGATATGGTATGTCTGTCATACGAAAAATGTTGACACTTCCGTTTCGGGACGTTACACTCACGGGGCTTGTCTCTGAATTAGGTATTTGCAGACCTCGAAAGGGATTTAAGCTCGACGCCCGAACGTCGCCGCGCAGCCCCTTTCATCCATTGTTATCAACTCCACCCACTCAAACCTCCTCGTGCAGATTGTACTCCCAACTCTTCCACACTTCTAGTAACAGCATCCTCAACCACATACCTCATTTACGATCAGGATCCAGCCAATCTTGACCCGCAGATTGCTAATACTACCCGATACTGCATCATCGAACACTGCAGGAGATCCGGCTCCATGCACGCGCCCTCGAGGCTCGTTCATTTCTATGATCAACACTCTCGAGGCAATATACCGCTTTGGCGCATCCCCATGCGTTCGCCGGGGCTGTTCTTCGGGAACGCCGACGCCGCTATGGTGGACAAGCCTGCCAATCCCGAACTTTACCAAGTCTTCTACAAGCTCCAGTACGCGTTGATTTACAAACGGGGTCTCCCACGCAATTACGTTCCAGAAGGCGGGTATAAGTGCTGGGACGACTTCGAGAATGATGATGATGATGGTGTGCTTTCCATTTGTTTACTACGGCTTTGCTTAGGTGTTGACGCAGTCCATGCAATAGGCTGAATAGATACAATACCACTTACTCACAAGGCAAGTGACGCAACGCGTCAAGCACTCTCCCCGGGTAGTGCGCTCAAGGTCATAGAGACAGCTGATCGCAGCTCGCCAGAGCAGGTTAAAAAGTCTGTATCTGGTCCGTGCAGTGCGCATCGTGTCCCATGGGTAGACCACTGATCATGGAATTCGCGGGCAAGGATGGCCGGCTCGCACTTGAGTTTGTCCTGAACTACCATCACCAATAGATATATTCGTATTCGCTCGTTTAAGTTTACGATTTACTCTGCGAGTCAAATATACACACGGATAGAGCGGATCCAGGTGCGCCATGGTGACGACGAGATCTGACCAAAAGAAGTTGAAGGTTGGGAGCAACCCGCAGATGGCGCCGCGAGACAAGTGTCTGCGGTTATGATAGAAGCCGGAACATGTCATCGAGCTTGCGCTTCCATGCGCAAAACGAGCGCCTGGGTGCACTGAGTCGCAATCAGTGCTGAAAGCGTACTTGGGCTACGAGCATGCGCTAAATCAGCCATCCTGGACACAGCGCGAGGAACTCGAGACGCTGGTAGGAGAGCAGCGTGACAAGAACTGTGACCCGACGCGTCGAGCGTTTGCTTGATCACGCGACTTTGTTGATCTACGACCGCCACTGTCTCCGTTCGGTAACCTGGCCGCAACGTCGATGGCTTCGCCAAATTCTGAGCGACAAGATCTGAACTATCGACCTTGACGCACATACTGCGCGCGTGAACGGATGCGGGATTTAAGAGGCCCAGCACGAGCTTTGACCGTAACCGGTGTAAAACGCAGCGACGGACATTACCCACCAGTAAACGCTTTCAACTCGAGCAAGAACGGGCGTGTTGAGCGCCATGCGTTTGGAGCGCTGTATGCCGCCTGGAGGGGTGGTCGGCTGTCTCACAATGTCGCCGGGACGAGCGCATCGCCGCGTACTTCCAAACACTGTCTCTGCTTGTATGCGGTCT
Organism: Peniophora sp. CBMAI 1063; assembly: GCA_900536885.1. NCBI lineage: Eukaryota > Fungi > Basidiomycota > Agaricomycetes > Russulales > Peniophoraceae > Peniophora > Peniophora sp. CBMAI 1063. The sequence goes on along the minus strand of UWZB01000276.1, from coordinate 14,956 downwards.
GGGCGCGTTATTGCTGCCTCAGACATCGCTCTGGACTTCTACACCATAGCATGTGATGTGAATTTGAGCTAATATAAGTACTTTCACAGGACACAATGTAGCCCCAAGATCTCATCCCTCTGGCTTCGGCGCAAGCCTAGACGGTGGATGCTGCACGGGGTCGAGCTATGTCTCTGAGCGCAAGACACGAGCTGCAGACCTAGCTGGCTGTCGACCTTTAGGTCAGCCTCATGTGTACCTTGGTCTGGGCCACGCGGAACCTGTACCCGTACGCGAGGACCGTGGGCATCCGGGCGGGGCTGCCTAAGCCCTTGCCGTGTGTGTGGTGTGGGCCGCGCGAGTGCACCTCGTTCCATACAGACCACCCGACTGTCTCCTCGTCTTCGGACGAGTTGCGCCCTAGTGGCGCGGGGGCCCCGATCCATCCCAGTCGGTGGTCCCGTGGCTGCACCGTTGCCCAGTGCTCGGTGCAGCCAGGTAGAGAGCGCATTGCAGGCATCCCCTTTGATCTTGGGGTTGTCATATGCTCCGTCGAAAGACGCGCGTCTGAGAGTCTGGCAGCTGGGTCTCTTTCCCTTGGGGGCATCCGCCCTCATCCGTCAGAGGCTTGACTGTCGCTGGCTGAAGACTGCGGTGCGTTCAGGCGACGCTGCTTCGTTCAGCGTGTCGGCCGTGTGCTGGCAGGATCGGAATGGCGGTGCACGCTTGAACGGTCCATGCCCAGCCGTCTACCCCTCGACTTCGGTTGAGATACGTCCTAGCGGCGGGCTCTCGTATGAGATGCATCAAGTATCATATTTCTCCTTGTCCCCTACCCGCGACGCGTAGCTCTGAGTGCTGACCAAAGCGATCGCCAACATCTTCGATGCCATCTGTCCGCACCTTCGCAGCCTGTCGCTGCAAGAGCCTGTCACAAACAGTCTATCTCTTCTGAGCCCCCCATCCCACAAGATATGGCGGGCTCCCCCGGGCCTCGCTGCCCTGGTTCGGCGCTTTGGTTCTGCTGCAATTCCTCTATCTCGTCGCCTCTGCGGTAGACAAACGCCCTCGGTGCTGTGAGTTCTCTTCTACTTGCCAACGTCACATCCTTCCCGTCTGATCTCTCTGTGGCCTCCCACGTCTCCTAGCTCCGCCGCTTTCGCGCTTTTTACCTCAAGCGCGCTCCATCGCCCCTTCGCTATCTGCATCGTCTGGCAGTGTCGTTTACATCCCTCACGTACGTGTATCCATAGTACTCGCGCTCCTTCACTTCTCTGACCATTCCGCAGAACTGTCATCTTGGTGGTCTACTCGCCTCGTTCTCAGTACGGGCAGCGTCTTCGTCTCGTTCCCGTTAAAACGCGCTTCTTTTGGTCCCGTCATCTCGCTTCAAGCCAGTGTTCTGCTATCCCCCCCTCTCGTGTCTGTTGATTACCTTGCACTTCCTGATGTACTTTTCTCCCTTCTCTCAATGCATATGTTCTGTGTCCATCCTACACGGTGGATGTCTAAGCAAGCTCATACCAAGACAGAGGCTCTACTATGGGTGCCTTCGGTAAGTTGGATTCAGATAGACCGCCGACAAGATAATGCACTTCGATGAGTGCTAAGTTTGAAGACACCGACAGAACTGCAGTACAGACATCAGCTTGAACTGACAGTGAGCCTATGTATACGCCCTCAGAGCCGGGCGCTTGAGGACTATCCTTCACAGCCAACGTCGTGAGACATAGAGTCGGTCGGGCGGCCCGGCCGGTGAAGGCGGTAAACGTGAATGCCGAAAGCCGGCTCGACGTGTTTCCCATTTTTGACTCTGACCACTCTCTGACCACGACCATGGCAGATCAACCCTTCGATTATCACTACACCCCTCGAGCAGCGCACTGGCTCTAGGCCTTTGATACAACTACCTCGCGCATCGGTCGTGCGCTCGAGTCCAAATGCCGGTCGCAAGTGGTATACCGCCTCAGAGACCGTCGCATGTGTCGACACTGCAGAGAGCGTCCGATGGCGCTGCGAATCTGGCGCTTCATTGCACAACGCGTGCTATGGCTTAGTGTGCATCATGATGAACGACGGACGCCTTTTCAATGCTCCCCATGAGGACGAAGTCTTCCCCTCGCGCTAATATAGTAGTCCGACCGACTGGGTTTCACGGCCAGAGTATGGCCTATGCGCATGAATCCTAGTCCCTCGCCTACAAACGACTGTATCGTCGGGGTCTACTTTGAAGGATTATTATCGCGTGTGAGGCAGCTTGAGACCTACCGAGTGCGCTGTACTGGCGTCAAAGCCCGGTCCAGGCCGCGTACCACCGCCTTGTGATGTTAGACTGCTCACTGTTGGAGCAAAATAGTCTCCAAAGCTCATATGTACAGGACCAGGGAAATACACGCCTTCTCTCCGTTTCCTCTCTACTTACGTGGGCCCTTGCGACCGACTCACAGGCTGCAGGGCCTTGGTATAGCGGACTCGGCGCTCGCTGGATTCCTTCTTTCCGTTCTCGTTGGCATGACCGCGTGGACAGAGGTGCTCGCCCCAATGCTCCCTGTCAGTGAATTTGGGGATACTTGCACCCGTTATGTGGCTCTGAGTAGTCCATCTTTGTTACGAAAGCCCGTGTTGAGATGCTATTCGGTACGCGCATACGATGCTATATAATGGTATGTCCACAGTGGAGGAACCGCGCCTTGACATCCTACTCATCCCACCTCCTGTAGACTGCCTGACATGGCTGACCGCGACATCGCATCGATAGATACGAGTGAATTCAGTGAGTGATAATCGATAACTCTAGATGATATGGCCCACCGGGTTACAGGAGGATTCGAGGTGACATCACTCATATTCAACGGGATATACCTGTGAGTCTTCGCACTTGGCATCGAGCTTCATACGACTAATGGTTGGATGATAGGTATGACTTCCTATGTTTCATGCCGTTCGATTGGAGCCTGGTGCTTCGCCAGAAGGAAGGTCAAGGCAGCTCACTCTTAGCCAAGAGTGTAAAGGCGGTTCGTACCGTTCATGTTCATCGATTGATCAGGATCTGACATAGAGCTTTGCTTGTAGATCTATCTCTGCTGTCGTTGTCTCTTGCTACTTTCATCAGTCACGGAAGTCTTCATACTCTTCCGCGCGTCCCATGGGTCATTGCCCTGTCAAGTCAGTTGCTCGCACATAGACCCGCTTATATCCTGCTCACGCTAGTTGTCAGGTTTTGATGAGACTCACAACTGTGCGTGTACATCGACTATCGCACCCGTCGCAATCTTCCAACGGACATCGTGAATAGGGTACCGCGTGCCTTGCCGCCACGTTCTCTTCTGCACTGATCGGCGTTCGCGCGTATGTTGCTCAACTCTCAATCTCTAGAGGTGGTACTAAGATTTCTCTCTCCCAAGACAGGATGGTAGTATGGAGCTGGGATGCGCGCGTAGCAACGCTGATCGTCCTCATCCTGGTATTAGGCGCAGCAACGAACATACGCAGTGAGCACGTGCATTTCTTCTATGCGGCCATGCTGATCCGAACGATTTCCAGTCTTCCTGGTCGTAGGTTCTTCGTTCTCATGGTCCGCGACGCGACGCGTATTGATTCAACTCTGCTCGATGTAGTTGTCGTCCTCGTATAATCCCATCCTCAAGATCTGTGATATGGAGCTTATGTACACCAACCTACCCAACATCCTCGCGCTCCTCGTATGCGACTACACCATCCTCATATGCCTTTTGACTGGGCTATATCGTTGGCATACGCCCGGCAGAGGTGTGAGAGCTTTCAGGCTGTGGTCTGTACTGTGGAGCCAGGGAGTGATCTACTTAACACTCGCGTCGGTTCTTGAGATTCCGGCCGTGGTATGTCCGCCTTATCGGCTGCTTGTGCGTATGAGTTGACGAGCCACTTCCTCAGGTACTTCTATTTTTCAATCTCAACCGTGAGCCTCATTCAGATTGAGATTCGAAAGTCCGAGAAGTATCATTGACTGAAACATCACCCAAGCGGTCATGGATACGGTAAGTTTTACATGTCGTGCTCGCAAGCCTGACAGCTGCTCATCCGCATAAAGATGCTCTTGCGGCCGATGGGTAAGCGCTTCCTTGGCTCAGAGTGCAGCCGCGCTTGCTCATGTCCTACTGGTGCCCCAGTTATCATACTGTAAGTGCTTCAGTTAGACGCGACGCGCCGGCAGCCTCTCAAAGTCGTCGAAGAGTTATCGTTACGACGCATTTCTACCGATCCTTGAGCAAGTTCACGCCAAATCATACCCATGATAGCTTTACGGAAAGGATGTACGTGGAACGCCCTTGCCTTCAAGCGTGCATGGATTACCAATTGAGTATTCACTGTTTAGTCGATTCGCGACCGTCGATGTCGGGGTAAGATTCGTAGCAGAGGAGGGGGCTTCTGAGCTCTGTGCGTAGTGCTTATGATGATGAGTGTACGAGAATAGCGGTGTGAAATGAAACACATAGAGCGCTGAATGGGCAACCTGTGCGCGTGTCATCTGTATCCATGTTGCGTTTCGACAGACCGTCGTCATAGCCTTATTCCTTAACTACTACCCATTCCACCACGCCGAGTGAGCGTAGCCGAGAGCGGCTATCTGAGCCTGGCTCTTAGCGATACGTACATTCTCGAATTTAGACCTACGGATGGATATGAAGAGGATAAGCCAATGGCCGAGATGTCCGGCCGGGAGGATTGGGGTTAGGGTTGGCTTCACGCGCACGCAGTTGGCGCGCGACTCGCGCGGCATGTCTTGTCCCAGACAACGATGTCGGTGCGCCTAGGATATTCTCGACTCTATCTGGGATGTGGATGCCCGATAGTGAACCGATGCGACATAGCATCTTCACACGCAGTACATATCGCCTTGCTATCCCAACAGTCTTCCGTGATACACGCCGTGCGCATCGGCGGTCGGAAGATAAGTAGCGCCCAAAGTGCGCTCAGCACATCGCTCATCCCAATAAGGACTCATTCATACTCCCCTTCCTACTTTCCAGAACTTTTCAAGAGTCAGCACCACTATATCCCGTCCGTCGCCGAGGCGGGATGGTCGTTCCGACGCGCTCATGCGGTGCTCCCGCCCTGCACTCCACCCAGCCTTACCCGGCTTTCGCGCGCATACACCTTTCATTCTAGAGAGGATGATGTCGGTGCTATCATCTCCCATGGCACTTCAAACCTCAGAACGCGTCATGCTCGTATAGCCTGGAGCGACTGTGGGAGCTTATTAGAGTTCGATGGTGACGGATTTTCTGCACCGGAGGGCCCTGTTCCGAACCATGGTGGCGGGCGCGCCGATGTACTTAAGCTCCTACTCGCTGTCTATGCCTGACCTTTAGCTCCGTCCCATCGGCATGCGAGCTTGTACGTACCGCAGACCCTGTACTGTACAAGATGGTCAACTGGAATGACCCCGCGGCGATCGCGAATCAACTCGGTGCGTCGCACGTCGTCATTTGCTGTACGACATCTGTAGCTGACAAGTGTCGCAGCTGCTCTGGAGAAGATGTATCTTGCGCTATGTGGGGTGTACTTGTACGTGCCTGCCAATGATTGGCCGATGATAGCAACTGACGCCATTCCTCAGCTACGACTTCGTCTGCTCTTTACCCTTCGACTGGAGCCTTTTAACCGGAACGGATGGCCTGCGGAAGCAGCAAGCTTCGCTGTGTGCGAGAGGCGTGAAAACGGTTCGTCTGCAGAGATCTTGCTGTCCTAGTCTCTACAACTCTCATCGCTTTGCACAGATATATCTGTCCTGCCGGTATCTCGTTCTCGCGTCATGCATCGTCCACACATATACCAACTTCCGCTCTGAGAGGATGGAGATACCATGCTGGGTATGAAGCCCACACCAACGCCTACATACCTCCTGATCTAACGTTTGCGCCCAGACGTTACTAAAGTTGTCGACGGTATGGCTCCGCTGCGTGTGAAACCCCGTTACGGTGCTCAATAGTCACGTCAGGGCACCGGCTTCCTAGGTGCGACCTGCTCGTCAGCCTTGATTGCCATACGTGTGTGAGTACCCCGTACGCTTCGAATATGTTCAGCGCGCTGACTAGACACATCTCCTTCAGTTTGGTGGTCTGGACCTGGAATCCGAAGGTGACAGCTCTCATCGTTCTCGTACTTCTTGCCGTTTTCGGAACCGGGATCCGCAGTGAGTCCTCCCATCCTCATGAACGTCAACTCATGCTGACTGCACTCCCAGTCGCCGCTTCCGTACGTCACTCGACACCCATAGACCGTACTGTGTTGACATCGCCCGGGCCAATAGATCTCATCCTCCTACGACCCCTCCCTTCACATCTGCAGCCTCGAACACGAGCGCTCGAACCTAGCGAACGTCATCGCGCTCATTATCTGCGACTCCGTCCTGCTCGTCCTCTTACTACTCGGGCTGTACCGCTGGCACCGACCGAGGAGCGGTGTGCGCGCGTTCCAGTTGTGGTCGGTGCTTTGGAACCAGGGTGTGCTGTATCTTGCGCTTGCAAGTGCGACGGAGGTTCCTGCATTGGTGTTTCTGGTTTTGAACTTCAATCGTGAGTCCGCGTCTCCTCGCTTAAGGGCCGATCCAGTTGACACTGTACGTACTAGCTGTCATGAACACAGTGAGCCCTACTCAAGTTGAGTCCGGTCGAGATGCTGATGCTGTCAACGAAGATGTTTCTGGGTCCGGAAGGCAAGCACACGTCCATTCATCGCTATGAGTAGTACATACGTACTGACATCTGAACGTGTAGTTGTCATATTGTAAGGCATCTCACGGCTTCGTGTCGTACAGGCGCTGATGTGCTGAATTCAGAGCACTCGCCGCAACGCGCTTCTACCGCTCGCTGACGACGTTCACGCCGAATCGAAGCCATCACGAATACACGGAGACGATGTGAGGATGTCCTCATACTCAGTGCGATGGTGAGGACGTTGCTGATGCTATCTCAGTGCCTTCGCTACTGCCGACGTCGGCCAACCCAAAGAGTATGAGATTGAACTGCGCTCACGGTCCTCGACGCCGCTGGACTGAGAACACACGGACACCTTGCGGCCTAGGATGGTCGTGGCCCTCCTAGCTACGTCGCGCTGTCTGAACACCATCACAATAGATCGATGTCCCGGTACAAGCGCGCAGCGAGACGGCGTCCACCGTAGTCGACTACGAGCCACAATTGTCCGCAGACAGCGCCCGTTGTCACTTCGCCATGAACTGAAAAACTTGTGGCGTTAAGACAGTGCTCATAACGACAAAGGCTAGATTTGAGGATGTTGTCCTCCTTCGACGTAGCGCAACCGTATATACGCCAATTCATGTGGTTGTAGATCTGGTCATGCTCGTACGTAGCACCCGCAAAGCAGTGTCGACCTTGCCCTGATGGGCGGCGTTACGCACGACGATCACCGCACCGGTCGTCTCTCTCCGTCAAAGTACTATTCCGACCCCTGAAATGGGACCGGGACAGGAAGTGGGACGGCGCTTTGGCAGCTATGTAGTATCCCATCCGTTCTGCTCACGGCTTTGAGATTTTTGAGTGATGTGCACTCACGTTCTATCTACCCGCCTTCCAAGTACTGTAGTCGTACGCTCACTTGCAGGGCCATAGTATGCCAAAACGTCGAAATCCAGCTGCATCAAAGTCCCATCAAAGGGAAATAATCGTCAGGGCCGGGAGATTCAGACGTAGGACGGTAGGGAAAAAGAGCTGTGCTTACTTGTATGTAAATCGTGGGGCTACCTGCGAAATATATGGGCGATACAACGAAATGGTGGACGGGAATAGCTATAAAGTGGTCAGTGTGGCTCGCGGCGAAGACGTAAGTTCCCACCCGCGAAACGACGCGTTTCACATTCTCTACGCCTATAGCTCTTTCACCGCACTGATAAAAAATGATCTGTTCTCGTAGATAGTGTTGGATACCTAAATCCCACTACTCGCATTTTTTTCCGAATTCTCGAGCGGGTAGATCTCTCCTGTCCCACTTCGCGCGCACGCCGTCCCACTTCTGGGGTCGGAATAGTACGGCCGGGCTGAGTTGTCCACCGCCCGCAGCTGTGTAGACCGATATCCAATGGCTGCGCCACGCTGTAACGCGAGCCGAGTATAGATACATCAATCTGTCGTCGCTGTACATGTTGATTAGAAGTCATTGTCCTTCTCGGACTTCGCGTGGTGCCTACATGCATCGTGCTCAAGCCAAGTAGTGAAGTGGTCAAGATGAGCTTGACAGGCAAGGAAGGACAAAGTCGAGAAGTTGAAGCGAAAGGTTCGGACAACGCGTATACCAAAAGAGGAAGGTGGTAACACGTGTGCGCGAGGCAACGTCCGCAACGCCCGACGCCGGTTGCCACTCCTCCTCCACGTCAAACAGCCCCGCCATCGTACTCCACGGGCCGAGCCCGGTCTCGTTTTGCCGCATAGGTGTCTGGAGCATCCAGTCCAGTTCGAACATCGAAATATATGTGCATTGTGTGTTCGGCGGGACAATAGGGGTGGGCGCGCTTGTTCGCATCAGGCACGCGAGAGCGCCCTCCATTTCTCGGGGTACCAAACAAGCGTTCGTGGCGGGTATTGTTCTATATCGGACAGCGCCCATCGCGATTCGTCGCCGCCGGTGATCATCTCATCTGTTCAGAACGTGCAACCGAGCTCCAAGGGGTGCTCGCTGCTGTGTGGGCTCTTCGCCGTCCTTCGACGCGACTTGACTGCGGAATGGCGGTCCATTCTTTCTTGCCGCGTTTTCTCTGCCTTTTTTTGCCTCCGTTCATCCTCCTTGTCGTTGCTCTGGCCACCTTGAGGCATGGGAGGAATGATGGCCGCGCAGAAGACATGCGAAGAAGTACGTTTAGGCTTTGACGGATGTCGCGAGAGTGTAAGTTTGGAGCTCCACAAACGGAGACTTGCGTCCCGTGTGTGAACTTTTTTGTTCGTTCAAACGCGATTATACTTAAGGCGCCCCGCCCATGGCTGCGGCTCCTCTAGCTTCGGCTTCCCTCCTCTCCCTCCTCCTCTCCGTTTATTCTCCCTTCTTCCTCCTCTCCGCCCGCTCTCCGGTTCTCGGTCTCTGGTATACCGAATTCCCACACGCTTCTCCAGCAAGCACACTCGCTCCATCGCAAACATGCACGCCTCTCCTTTGATGCTCTGCCTTACCACCATCCTTTGCTTTGCCGTTTTCTTCGTCGGCCCCGTCACTGCCGCTCCCATCGCCGCTTCCGCCAAGGTCTGCAATGCCGCCAAGCGCGCCGCGAAGACCGCCTCTGCGGACTCTGGCGCCGATATCTCCGTCGGTGTCTCCGTAGGCATCCCCGAGGCGACTTCGACCGCAAGTTTCAGCCACGGTCACCACCACAGCTCGACCGTCACTGACCTGCCCACCGCCACCGGCACCACCAAGTCCGCATCGGCAACCGGCACCAAGTCGACCAAGTCGAGCTCGGTTAAGTCGACTGGCACCGCTAGCGCTAGCGTATCTGCTGCCTCGTCCACGTCCACCGGTTCCTCTTCGTCTGGCTCTTCCCCGCGCTTCGTTGTCTACACCGACCAGTCCGTCTCGAGCAAGAATGGTCTCCCCGACGTCGACGACATCAAGGGCTTCAACACTCTGTACGTCTAAATATAGTGTTTTGAGCGCTTCTGGAAACTGATTGATCTCTTACAGCGCGATCTCGTTCCTTCTCGCGAGTGGCCCAGCCGACCAGGCTCAGACTTGGGCTGACTTGTCCGACTCTGACCGCAAGGCTGCCAAGAAGGCCTACAATGACGCCGGCATCAGCGTCATCGTTTCCGCTTTCGGGTAAGTAATGCTCGTTCCAATATCGCCAGTTTACAATTCTCATGTAATCCCAGCGAGACCGAGTCGCCCACGACAGACGGAACTGACCCCACCTCGACCGCCAACACGATGGCCGAGTGGGTGATCAAGTACGACCTCGGTTAGTTTCTCAACAATACTTCTATGTAATCCCGAGTATCGTGCTTACGAATTCGCTCAGACGGCATCGACGTCGACTACGAGGACTTCGACGCGTTCAACAAGGGCGCTGCTGCCCAGACGTGGCTCAACACCTTCACCAAGGCACTCCGCAAGAAGCTCCCGGCCGGCCAATACACCATCTCGCACGCCCCCGTCGCCCCGTGGTTCTCCGACTCGTACGAGAACGGCGGCTACCTCGCGATCGACAAGGCCGTCGGCGACGACATTGACTGGTACAACATTCAGTACTACAACCAGGGCACCGACATGTACACCGACTGCGAGGGTCTGCTCACCAAGTCCGGCTCGTCGTTCCCCAACACGGCCGTTATGCAGATCGCGGACGCCGGTGTGGATCTGAACAAGATCGTCATTGGCAAGCCCGGCATTGCGTCGGACGCCAGCGACGGTTTCCTTTCCACCTCTACGCTTGCGAGCTGTGTCAAGCAGGCGCAGGCTAAGGGCTGGAACGCTGGTGGTACGTTCTCTCCGTGTTACCGCACATTTGATCTGATCATTGACTACGTGTTCACAGTCATGAGCTGGGAGTACCCCCACGCGGACACGAAGTGGGCGACGGCTGTCCGCAGCACCGTCTTCCCCCTCTAAGCGGCCACCGCCCCCCGCTACGACCCTCAACCACCACACACGCCACCCTCCCGCGCAGCCTCTGCGAGGCATGACGACGACTCAACCCGCCGGTGCGCTCGACGCGCCCGGACCAGCAGGCGGAATACGACCCCCACTTGCTCTCGACTGACCGCACCTAGAAAACCTGACGAAAACACGACTCATCAACTCTGTATCATTATACATCATCGGCATCGGCATACTGACACCACGGGGCGGTGCCCATTCGACCTTCTCGATCTCTCTTAACGATGCTGGCACGATTAATCGCTTGACTGTTCTCGAATGTACTGCGTACGGGTCTTTTCGGTGTCTTGGTTTGGTTTGCGCTTGCGTGGCCAGTTGTAGCATAGTGGCCCAAGTGGCATTTATCCTTAGGGTGGTTTGCGAGCAATATCATTCCTGCGGATTGTACTTTTACTGCGTTGTGTGATGTGTGATGAAGTTCTCAAGTAAAGTCCGGAGGCTGTAGAAAGCGTGGATGATGTTCACATTCTCGCGGAAAGTTCACTCGGTATTGAAGCGAAGAAGCAGGAAGTGCGTGCATTGCGAGCGGAAACGATGATACAACGGAGCATTACGAAGCGGAGACAGCAAGAGCGATCGCTCGCGAGAGAAGGCGCGCGCGCGACGCGAGGTACAACTGAAACGACGGGATAAGCAACGAACGTGAACGGCAGACACGAACAAGGAGGCGACGAGACATGGAGCGCTCTTGCGCCCATCGCGACGAGGGCAGGCCTGCATGATGGTCAGAGAAGTACGAGTGCAGACATGTAAAGCGAAAACGTACGAGGAAGGTCGCGACGGATATGGACTCGCCGGCGCCGACGTCAGGCGGGGCGCCGACGGAAGCGCCGATGCGGCGGAAGAGGTGCTCGAGCGTGCGGACGGCCGCGGCGCGCAACGCGAGGGAGGACCCGCGCCTTCGTCCGGCGCGGCGTAGGTAGCTGGCGCTCAAAGCGTAACGGTACACGGCCGCGGTCGATTTGACGCCGACTAGGATGGCAGGGTGCGATAGCTCCTCGAAGCTTGACGGGTGATGAATGCGGCGCTGAGCCCGAGAGAAACGCCAGCTTGGGCCCGAAGACGCGAGAGCCCGCGTCGAGGCCAGGCGGTGCTCGTGAGCATTGAAATGTGAGCTTGAAGGCAGCGACGGACCACGACGGTCGACGCGACGTTGACTGAAAGAGATGCGCGACGTCTGGAAGGTCCAATACATCGTCAGTGAAGAGTAAATCAGACGAGGCCGTGGGATAAGTACTCCCCATGGATAGAGCGATAACTCTGCCAGAATATGGTTTCGAGATCAGAGCAGCGTACGCTGAAGAGGATGCCAAAGAAAAGACTCAAGAGATAACCGTCGACGACGATCGGGCAGGCGCGTCGCCCTCACTATACACACCATCCGAATCGGCATAGAAATAGATGAACCTGAAAGAGGTTGGTGCAATGGGTGGACGGCTGGGCAGATGCACGAACTTTCGGGTCGAGAGAGCGGAGTTGGTCAGCGTCGATGTCAGCGACGGGCTGCGATGGCTGAGGGTGGGCGAGCGTGAGGGCGTAACGGTGCTGTGCGAGGAGAGTGTGCTGAATCGGCATCGGCCCGCCGTATCGTGGTATGCCGCTGTGCGAAGGATGGGCGAGCGTGGGGTGCGTCGGGCTTTGAAGCTTGAAGGGCGAAGGGCGATTAGAAAGGCCCAGTGTGGGTATAATGCGAGCTTGAGGTGACAAAAGACGAATAAGAGATGCTCCGGTGTTGAGTGAACAAGATCTTGAGGAGATGTATGACGTCCGAAAGATCTAAGCCAACATCAGCGAGGAATCATAAAGTCTGTACAAGAGAATGGCATCGGTACTCCTCGTGAATGGGGGCTTGAATAAGCCTACACCACAGCCCTGATGGAGTCGGGCATGCGCTGGGAAGGCGCCAGACAGGAAGATGGAGAAACCCCCTACAATAATGGGGAAGGCGCGTTGCGCTCAGCATTCACAGCGTCCACATTAGCCCCGACACCGGTGAACCCGAACGAGGCTGATGGACGGACGGCTGGGCAAGGACCGGAGAGCGGCGTGCAATGCTCTCCGGTCTTGATCTCCCCAGCACATGGCATGACACGCTTGACAGAGAAGCGCCGCCCGAGTACACCTGCAGTCTCTAGTCGAATCCCCGTCGGCCCAGGAGCCGCTGAAAACCTTGGCCAGGGGTCCCCATAGACTACCAGATCGGCGGTATTCGACTCTCAGACGTGCGTCAATGACACACATATAGCATCCCGAGACCCTCGGTTTGCCTGCAAATGCACTCTCCGCCCAAACTCGCATCATAGATCCGAAGATAGTCACCGCAAAGAAACTCAGCGAAACACCGAGAATCCACCTCCCATACGTGCACCCCAGAAACAGACAGAATTACAAACCGCCACCACCAGCAAGTGCAGTCAGACGTAGCCGGTCGCGTCTCAAGAGAGACCTAGCCGCTTGGGCGCATCTCGATCGAAATCGAGGACGGACGGCTCGGAAGATACTGGCAGAGCGTGCACCGCTCGCTAGCCTTCCCAACACACGGCAAGACACGCCGACGAAGCAGCGCCGCCTGAACATATTGCAGTCATTAGGCAGTGGTCGATCAATCCACCGATGAAGACTAGCAGTCCTCTCCACCAGATATTAGGATCAATCGTCACCGCCTTGCCGACGCGCGTCAAAGACGCGCATATGACATCCCGTGGTTTCTTTCGAGATATCCCGGAGTTTCCTACGAGATATCCCGACGTCCCCTACGAGATGCCTGCGAATATGCTCTCCGTCTGGCCGCGCCCCAAATCCAGGGAGGCACGGCCTCAAGAACCACCACATAGGCTGGTGCTCTTCACGCCTCTAGGGCGTCACTCGCCTGAGAACGAGGAGATGATCGGTGGGCCAGGGCGACGCAGGGTGCACCTACGTCGTACCACACCACACGCAGGGCCATCGTCAGAATGACGCTGCCCGGATACACCGCGGGCCTCACGTCTCCACAGGGGTAAGACGGTAGAGAGTGGCTATAAAACCGACAACCGAGTTCGGGTCTGCAGACAGCGTAAACTGGCAGGATCCCGAGCCCAGCCCCGCAACGTATCCTTCATCTTGGCTTTCGCCGGATGAGAACACTGGAGATACCACAGCATTGCAAAGACTGATTATATACCTGTTGATGCGCTTTATCACATGAAAGTATGCACCGGACTAGAGCATGGTATTGGACTGCAGATAGGACCAGGACCAGGACCAGGACCAGCCGTGCTCAGACGCGATGAACAGGGGCCAGCAAAGTCAGCGCCGGCGCGCGTTTTCAACGTCTCAGTGGCATTTTGTATACGTGAAGGCCAACCTTTTATTTCATCTCTCGGGATATGCGCAGATGCCTGGAGAGCTCTAGTTGATCACCCTTGTTGGCTTCATTGACAGTAAGAATGAAGTCAATCTGTACCCATGAACTTGGAGTCAGGTCGCAGGAATGTATGTGCGTTGGCCATCATATAGCTCTCCCGTCAACATCATGGCCGGAAAATAGAAAGGCCACGGGAACGTGATGAAGGTCTCAAGTCTCCGTGAGCCGGAAGTGATTCGATGGTCGTCGTCGTATGTGAAGAGAATACTGATAATTTTGCTCCAGTGAGGCGCGACACGTGTAGTGAGACACGTGGCCGATTTGAACTCGGATCATGATTATGCAATGCGTAGGCTCGGTCGGATTCAGCCATTCCGCTTTTGATCCGCTGCGCGTGTGCGTTTTTCTTGTGCCTATACAGTCATTGGCCGTCAGCTTGCACGCGCAAACTACAATGGCTCGTGCAACGATTCGCTCGTCTTTTTTCGCGGAGTTTTTTCGATGGCTGTATTGAGATAGACGTAAAGGTCCTGAGTATGTAGTATGAAAATGTAAGACTGGTTGAGAGAGTAGTGAGAGCGATAAAGGCAAGAAGTGTCCAACGCGATGCGCAGATGTCAGCTTGCACACCCCAAATAAGGAAACCGATCAACCGAGATGACGCGTTCTTGGTCCCGACCGACTATTTGTATGCAGCCTCACACAGCAGCTACCCATACTATCTGCTGATATGGCCATCCTATCTGGCATCTGATGCTGCCTGAGCAATCCCGGTGCAAAAATATGTACCCGTTGGCGCCTAATCGGGCGTGCAAGCTCGGCATGCCATGCCGAACATCGTCAACCAACTCTCGCTACCGTCACGGCCGTATGCCATACTGCGAATGACCCTGCTTTGCCATTGCACCCCGTGTTGACAATCTGCTCCTATAGCTCTCGCCCCTTTCCGTTTCACTCCGAGAAAAATCGACGTGATGTCAATTAGCACTA
>UWZB01000275.1:0-28754 GCA_900536885.1 Peniophora sp. CBMAI 1063 | reverse complement strand
CGCGAATCGCGCCGCGACCTCCCAGAAGGCGTGGGCCAGCGCCAAATGCGCCTCCACGACGGAGCGGGTTCGATTCTCAGTGCTCCCACTCAACTGTATGATTTATACCTTTCTCTTAGGCCTATAAATCTGCGTGCAAAATTCACATTACTGTCTCGAAGGGTTATTAAACCTACTGTCAAAACAGCTAGGAAGTCTGAGCATGAATACGCTGCCAGTAATACTTTGTCGGGAGCTCGGGATCGAACCTGGGGACGCGTCGGCTCTGGGCCGTGCTTCCGAGGCGCGTCGACGCGATTCGCGTTTCCGCACTTCATTGAAAACGGCTGTAAGCGCAAACCGTCCTTGGTCATGTCCCCGATTGCTCCGGGACACCCCGGTATCTGGATGGGACTTCATGTAAAGACCTGCGATGATCGCTCGTCGACTTAGTGACTCCCTTTGCATGTATCCAACCAGAATATGACATGTATCAATTCGTACCCAACATGCGTTTGTTCGTGACCCATGCCCTCCTGCGCTTAAATGTGAATTAGCGTGAGAAACGATTCGGTGATTGCCGACTAGCACTCTTCGGCTTTACTAGGGTTGGCGTTGTTGGTTGTTCTAGACCTCGATGCCAACACCGACAGCCTCGTAACAGCTCGTAACGTGCGAGTATGGCTTCTGTATCCACATCGTATCTGCCGTCACATAGATGCAGTCTCTATATGCTGACCTGACAATGCGTGACGGTCTTGCTCCGGGCATAAGCTTCTCTTACGCGCACGGGACACGGCGAAGTTCGCGTCGAGCTTCGGCATTCTCATCTGCGGAAGGACCTCAGATACTCGCTGATGGACGTACCGGAGATGCCCTGCCGATTGTATGATCTATGAACTCGCTGGAGGAGTCGCCGGTCAGCTACAACATGCTCCTTGCACCATACAATGGCTCACTGTGGTACACGCGCTATGCAAGGTTGTTGTTCCCTAATTAAGGTCTGTCACTGACTGGGGCGGTCATACGGTATCATGTTTTTTGCCGTCTATGCGCCATGAGCTGCGGACCATAGAAATCGTGACGCCGAAGTTGGAGATCATAACTCCCAGCTCGCATCTTCGAGCATACAAGCTTCTCCAGATCTTCGGCATTATCCCCACTGCGCGGCCCGTATTATACTCACTCATGCTCGTAAACAGTTCTCATGGATGCAGTGCGCACCCTAATCTCTCGAAATACATGCGCAGTGTCTGCCCAACAGCTCCTTGCGAGCGCAAGCTCACAGCAATAGCAGCGAACGGTATCGCTGAATTACAGTAAACCAGCCACGTCGCCCTTGTGCTCTACAGGCTCTCCCTCAGACTTTGGCGTCCTTTGAAGTAGAGATACACTTCCCTGCTCTTTCACTCACCCGCCGCCAAGCAGATCACCGCCCGGTGAAAGCGGAGTCTGCAAGCGAATGGTAAGTAGTCTCGTATGTCCGTGCGTATTCTTGTGTCTTCATTCGTCTGATCTCGGCGATTGCGACCTCCTCTCACACGAAGCAGTCGCGTGGGTGGTCTTCCTCCTCTGTTGGAAGCGGTTCTTCTTACCGTGGACGTATGCCTGCGGTGGCATGCCCGCGCTGACCTCGAGATAGTCTTGTAACCGGGCCCGAAGATTTTATGTACTTCGAAAGGTGCGAGCGATATATAAAGGTGTATCGTACTCCTGAAGCAGACGTTATCCCAATGGCGTTCTTTGAGACTTCTCCCTCTCAACTATACTACCTCGCTGCAGGTGTCCTTCTCGTCTCGGCTGCAGCGGCGGTGCGTCTACTTCGCCCGTCACTCAAAGGCATCCGTGGCCCACCGCGTTCTTCCTTCTGGCTTGGTAACCTTCGGCCCTTCGCTGTCGTCGGTGTGGGTGCTAATATATGATAGGCAATGAAGGCGATATGAGATATCAGTGTGACGTCGGAGACGTTGAGTTTCCTTGGCTCGGTGAATATGGAGGTGCATGGAAGATATGGGGACCGCTTGGGGTACGCTCGCCGTGACAAAGCAATCGCGACTGTACACATACTAACATTCATCATATAGGAGGAAAGACTCGTACTCGCGGATCCGAAGGCTCTGCAGTATGTCTTACAAACATCGGGCTACCGCTTCCCTAAGCGTCCGGACACCCGCGCAAATGCTCGAATGCTGCTCGGAGACGGGATCATCTGGGCCCACGGCGAGTTGCAAAGCAGAATCGGCCGTTGAGATATGCTCATCTACTGTCCAGGCGAGCGACACCAGCGGCATCGAAAGATCATGAATCCGGCTTTCTCCGTCCCCCAGCTCAAGTCCTTCTTGCCACTCTTCCTCCGACATGGCGAAAAGGTTTCTTCATGTTCCTCCTTTGTGTGTGCTCCAGTCTGACGCAAGTCTTGTACAGTTAGCTCAGAAATGGAAGGAGGAGGAGATCGCGCCGAACGGCGACCAGGCGCCGGTGTTCAACGTTCACAAATGGCTTTCACGGACGACTTTGGATGTCATCGGAGAAGGTATATGCGGATAGTGGGTCCTGTACACTCTGTTTGACCTGACCTGACATTTGCAGCGGGCTTTGGTTTTCACTTCGGCGCTCTGGATGATGCAACGCATGAACTATCAAAGATCTACGATAACCTCTTGTCAGTATTCATCGCACTGAGTCGGTCTGGCGAGGCTCACATAGAACAGCGTCGACACCAGTCTTTACCCACCTGCGTGGGACATCGTCTTCCGCTCTCTGTGGGGGTTCCTACCCGAAGGCCTCCTGTGGTATTTTCGCTATCTACCCGGCCGCGAGTACCGGCGTTTCCGGGGATACCAGGATTTCATGCGGGTTTTTGCGCGCAAGCTGATCAGCCAGACCAAGACAGGCGCCAAGGGAGAAGGCAAGGATGTTATGAGCGTGCTCATGCATGCGAACGAAGCAGAGAACCCTAAGCTCAAGCTGACGGAGGTAGAGATGCTAGACCAGATTTCGTGAGTACACGCTTGACTGTGCGTTCTGTTGCGAAGGGCCTTACTTAGTGCCTTTTCGTCGTAGGACCATCATGCTTGCTGGACATGTACGTGATCCAGACCGTTTCATGTATTCGCTTCTTGATGACACGAGGTGTAGGATACGACTGCCAGCAGCCTGACATGGTGGTTGTACGAGCTTGCGCGTCACCCCGACTGGCAACTACGCGTCCGCGACGAGATTCGCGACGTGCGTCGTAAGCTCCAAGAGCGCGGGGACGACGACTTCTCCATCAGCGATCTCGAGGGTATGTCGGTTATGCAGGCCACGCTCAGGGAGGCCATGAGGATTCACCCTATCGTATGGCTGCTCAATCGGACCGCTGGTCAAGACGACGTGATCCCGTTGTTGAAGCCCATCGTGACGGAGTCAGGTCAAGAGATCTCGGCTATTCCTGTCCGGAAGGGCCAGAACATTGAGATCTCCATCGCCACTTATAACCGGTATGCCTTACAGCTATCGCATGTATGGATCGATCTTGACGTTCTCGCAGCAACCCCGATGTTTGGGGCGCCGATGCAGGCGAATGGAACCCAGAGCGGTTCATGCGCATCGACAAGGCCGGGATGACATCTGTGGGCGTATTCGCAAACTTGCTCAATTTCTGTACGTCGCGCTCAGTATATTGTGACGACATTTCCGCTCATGCGTGTATTTAGCCGCCGGACTTCGCGCTTGTCTAGGTATGCCGCCCATGGGACTCATGTCTGAGCATGTATCTGACACATGTATCTCTGCAGGCTGGCGTTTCTCCGTGATTGAGATGCAGGCCATCGCGGCGACGCTCATCGAGAACTTCGAGTTCGGCCTGCCGCCCCAGACGAAGGAGAACATCATCCACCGTAAGCCGACGGGAGTCATGGCCCCCATGACAGAAGGTGGTACCAGTATTTGGATGGGCCTTAAGGTCAAATACTGCGGGTCTGCGTGAGCGTCGGATACAGGACAGTTTGTAGGTAGCTTGAGCTTACTAAGGATCCTGATGTACATATTCTTCTCCATACGACAGTTAACGACCATCTATGCGCTCTTTGTATTCCATCCCTCAGCGAAGAAAGAGGTCGTGGACGTGGCAGTACTGCAGGCAATTTTCTCACTCCTAGTTCCTGTATATAAGTTATCCATTACTACATGGAAGATATGCCCTTATTGATGCTCGCTCGCTCGCATCGAGAAGGATAGCAAAGGCACAGTCCATCGGAGGGTATCAAGGGCGTCTTCCGGCTAGCCATTTCCACTTCTATCCTGCTCGAAACCGTGAAGAGTGCGCATTCGCATTGCGGATCACCGAGGTCGAATCCTCTCGGCGTAAGATACCATCATCGCGCATAACCTTCTTCGGCTTGAGGCCGGCTTGGCTTGATCCAACATGCTTGCTTGCATATACGCCAGAGAGTACTCGAAAGAGCGGACCAGGAACTGTGGACCTTGATATTGGGCTTTCAATGCTTAGACAGATGTCTGTGCCGAGCACAGCACGCTGAGACAATGATTAAGCGCTAAGCATAGTTCGGGCAATATGGTGGTGGTTGCGGAAGAAGCGCGTCTCGCCCGTCGCGGCGAAACGTGCGCGTAAGTCGCTGTAAGTCGCCCCACGTCCTTGCCTCCCTCCCCCACCTTCCCATCCGCCTTCCCGGTCACCGTTATCACTCAAAATGTCGAGCAAGGGCTGGTTTAACCTTGAATCGATTGGCGGGACCATTCCGGAGACACAATTCTTCGAGGGCGATTCGGCGTTCAGCTTCCTCGGCTTGACCAGGTGCGTACCCGTGCTATGTGGCGAACATGACTGCTGACACTGGCGCGCAGGAAGCAGCGTTTGTACGGATTTGTGGCTTGCTACGGCATTGGCTTTATTCTCAGCTTGCTTGGGACGATCTTATTGCTTCTAGGCGGGTTGACTTCTTTCGCTAGTAGGTGGCTCTCCGTTTTGGGACATACAGAGGCACTCAATCGCGGACAAGTTCTCTATGCTCTCGGGACTATCGTCTCGCTTATTGGAACCGGCTTCTTGATTGGCGTAAGCAATAATAATACTGAAAGCTTGAGACCCTATTCTGACTTAACTTCTAGTTCTCGAAACAGCTGAAACTTGTACGTTCTTTACCTTCGCTTTTGGTGGCGAGAGCTGACGCGGCTGCACGCCCTGCATACAGATGTTCAAACCTGTTCGCGTTGTTGCAACCATTATATTTCTCATCTCTATTGGGCTCATCTTCGTGGGCGCCTTTGCTATTGGCAACGGTGTCATCTGTATCAGTGCGTACACCGCCCACCGAGTGGTTGAGGCCTAGCTAACGGGCATGTCACACTCTAGTCTTCGTGATGATTGAATACGTTGCATTCCTGTGAGTTCATCATCCTCCTGCCAGTCGCTGCCCTCTGACACCATTCCCGTCAGATGGTATACGTTGTCGTATATCCCGTATGCGCGCCAGGCTGTCCTCGGCTTCTTCGGTGTATCATAGGCATCACAGGATGTCGGCGACCGTGTCCGTTGTGCTTTTCTACTACTGTAGACTGGATGTCATGTATGTATCCGCTTACGAGTCATGACATTATGCATCAGGAGGAATCACCACGTTCAGCTACTGGAATCAATACACAGCATGGGAGTCGGCATACTGGGGATAGAAGGACTGCTAATGGAGATCCTCTGACGCGCACTGGACGGGCATGATCTACCGCCCGTATCATGATCTCCGCGTTGGTCCGTCAGACGTCTACGAGGTCCATGATGCCTCCGGTCCTTATCTTACCTACGACAGATATTTGTCGTTCTTCTTTCTTCCAAACAGAACCCGCATGCGTTCAAAAGCTCGCGCAGCGTACAGCCCCCTCCCTCGACTTCAGTCTCCCAGCGTCTCAGTCACGCCACCAGGTTGACGCAGTATATTCAAATCCATGGAAACCTTCACATCTGAGGAAGAGATTCCGTTCATCCCGCTCAAGGACGGTACACAGCGAGTCCCGGCAGCCAGCCTGAAGCCTATTACCTCTTTCAAGATCAGAGCTGTCTATATCCTCCTTACTACCTCCGTCGTCCTCAACTTGACTCTCCTGTTGCGAAGGGCGGGGCCCGTCAACAGCACAGCGTCGGTCTGCCAATACCTATATTGTGCGTCTGTCTACTTCGCTACTAATCGGGCGTGCAGCCCTGACTAGTCCTACAGCACCAGCCACGGAAGCCATTGAGTACAAGCCAGTGAAGTTCACCCGAGGCTACGTCGGTGACGTGCCGCTGTACGAACAACCCCCCTCGGCCGAAGTCGATGCAGCTTGGAAGGCGCTGTGGCTCTGTAAGTACAAAGACCCGCCGATCTAGGGACTGAAGCAGCTGACTGAACTCGCCTTTCTCCACAGCGCCCGAGATAGTGTCCATACCACGTTCTCAGGCAGCGCTCCTACCCAACAGAACATGGCCTATTCTCGGCAACGAGGAAAACTATATGACCGGTTTGGACATGTTCCATCAGTTACACTGTCTGGTCCGTAGCCCCTCCTTCCTCCTCCACTTATCGCTATCTTTCTGACGAGGGTGCAGGATACACTGCGCATGGCCATTCACCCTGAAGACTACCCTGATCTGGACTATACGATCAACCACCTCCGGCACTGTGTAGGGCACCTCCGCCAGGCGATTATGTGCTTCGGAGATGTTACTCCGGTTGCAATGCAATGGAGTTCAGCTCTGTCGTCGGCGGTCCGCCGCGACGATATCATGCACAGTTGCCGGGTTTACTCGAGTCTGCGCGAGTGGTCGCTGGCACGTCACCTCGAGTATGATGGCAAGGATCTCGCCGTATACATAGACGATCCCCTCTCCGCGTAGTAAGATGCGAGGGCTGTATGTCTTCCATGTATGATACCGAAGATCGTCTGCGTCGTAATACAATGGCTGTAGTCACCCGCCTTTCTGCGAGACTGTCAGCCTTCTGTCTCTATGATCCTGGAAGGATGATAAGAACATGCCAGGATAGCCATCACATCTCTAGGGCATACACGCGGGCGATAACGAGGATCCGCTGTTTCTGACTGGAACTCTTCAACGTCGTGGATCTTGTCACCCGACAGCTCAACCGCGTCCCCTCTTATCGGTTTATATACCGCATGCATTGCACGAACGACTCGTTATCGTCATTCGCCATGAAGCTCCTCGCCCTGCTCAGTGCCGCCGCGGCCGTCATGCCGCTCGCTTTCTCCGCACCCTCTCCTGCAGACCTGAAGCAGAAGTGCGTGCGATGAAGTATAGTACAGTACCTCTGATTGACGCTGTATCAGGCGCACTGTGTTGTTCCTTGGCGATTATGAGCATAACCCGGAAAGAGCGTAAGTGTCTCGCGGGGCGTGTAGAGATAACGCAAACATCAACGCATGGCTCAGCGACGCAGACACGGTCCTCTTTCTGGGAGACTATGAACGCAACCCCGACCAGGACATGTTTGTGCCCCATACCTGTACCCCACTACAGATACTCATGTATCTAATCAGAGAAGCGAACACCGTCCTTTTCCTCGGTGATTACGAGAAGAACCCGGACGATATGTGAGTACGGCGAACGATGCTCACATGAGCCATACCTTCAATGTTGATGCACTGCACAGTAAGGCAGACACTGTTCTCTTTCTGGGAGACTATGAGAAAAGCCCGGATGCTTAGAACATTGTACTTGAACACGATTTGGATCGTATAACAGGTTTCGGCAAGGGAGCTTAGGGCGCCGATGCCGACAGAGCAAGGAGTATAACTGATGGATGTGCGTGTGGCATGTACAGTAGAGATGAAGAAGCGTAGTAAATGCGCCCATGGAAAGCAAGAGAGAGAGGGATGATATGGAAAGAGAAGGCTGGATCTATTCGAAGGCACAACCGGCGGCATCGCGATCAATCTCGCCTTCGCACACAACACCCCACGAAAGAGTCCAACCGCCGAGCGCGAGGACAGCTAGGACGACGGCCCACCATCCGGCGGTCGCCATGCCGAAGAGTGCACTAGCACTCGCAGGTGCGAAGGAACGGGCGCCAACCATGAATGTCTGCACAAGTCCGTTAGCCGCGCCCAATTCGCTCGGACTGGGCGAGGCGCCCTTGACCAGGATCATGCCAGTGGCGTAAGCGAGACCTGCGATCTTGCTGAGCCCCAGAAGCGCTGCGATGGCCACCCAGAGCGCGGCAGGCGACCAGGCAAGACAGTATGAAAGGAGTGGAACGCAAAGCAAGGCGGGTGCCCAGAGTAAGCATGAGATGCGGTAGAGGCGTGCGAGATCGCAGCGTGCCAGAAGAATCGGCGTGATGAAGAGTTGAATGAGACCGGACATGATGCCGGCGAGCGCGAGCGCCATGCCAATCTCCGCAGCCTATGCGATTGTTAGCATGATGATGGTGTGGCGGAAGCGGCACGTACAGAGAAACCTAGTCCTCCTCGCTCAACCGATTCGTAGCAGTAGAGTACAAAAGTGACATCGAAAGCCGTAGAGATGAAGCTCAGGCCAGCACCTGAAACACAGAGTGCGCGGAGAGCAGGCAGTCGAAGGAGCTCGCGAGTGCTGAGGGTGGCATCTTCCTTCGCCACGTCTCCATCCGGCTTGTTGGGCAGAGTCTGTGTGATCTGCCAGTCAGCGTCCGGTTATTGAACGAAGTGAAACATTAACACGCACTTCTTGGAGAAAGAAGTAGCCTAGTGTGACTCCTATCACGGAGAAAGATGCCGAAAAGGCGCAAGGGAGGAAGTACGGATGCGATTGCCAGAAGGTACCAGTAAAGACCGAGGGAAAGTGAGTGGCCGGATTGGAGAAGGTACCGCCGATCAGCGGGCTATACACCGAATGTCAGCGATATATATGACAGAGCACCAGAGGGAAATATATACCCGAGGATCGATCCTAAAGGCCAGGCGAGACCGTAGATTGGGAAGGCAAGGGCTTGGTTAGTGGCATCGGTGAGCTCTCCAAGCGTCGAGTGCATCACGGCGACGTTCCCAGAGAACAAACCACCTGACCCAGTATCAGCGCAATGTCAGAGTTGATGCTTGTGGGTCCTAACGCACCTGAGCTCCGCGCTATGAGCACAGCTGGGAGACTCTTCGACGTTCCGAAGACCAGAGTGCTCATTGCCATTCCCAAAGCGCCGATGAATATGATTGGCCGCCGCCCGAAGCGATCAGAAAGACGCGCCCAAAGGTAGATTGTAGAGAGTTGCGCGATCGCAAAGACGCTCTCGACGAGGCCGGCATAGAACGGCAGCCGCTCATCCTCGATGGCTAGAGATGCGAGCATCTCATTGATGTAAGGGAAGATCTGGGTGAAAGCGACTGGATCGGCGATTCGACAAATGCAGAGCACAACGAGCTGTTTGGTAGGGACTGGTGTTATGCCGACAGTCTTGCGCGAGTCGTTCTCGCCTTCCTCAGCTGTGGCCAATATGTCTCGTGCACTTGACGACGGAGAGATAGCATGTGCGAGTAATGATGTTGTCTCAGTCGGAGTTAGGAGCGTGGATTCCGTGTCATTGCCTGTTTCATAACCGGAGTCCGACGAGGCCACGCGAGTATCGAGAGGCCGACAGACGTGGAGTGAATCCGGATCGGTATAGCTGAGTGTACGTTGCATAGGACCAAAGAAGCGAGAGTAAGGACCGGATGATTCGCGATACTGCGCGAAGGGGAGACGATGCCGCTGCCTGCCCGGCCATTGCGCGGCTGACAAGCTTATAATATGTTTGCATGCGCCAGGCCAGACATCAGGACGGGCTGCAGCGAAGCTGGACGGGACGATGGCCTGCATGTATGACGACAGAGCCTGTCATTCAGTCGAATGTTGACAATGATGCCCGTACTAAATTTCCTACACAGATAGATCCTCGCGCCTAGCTTACAACATGACTTGCGGACGACTTGACAGAGCCACTTCAAACACTGTTCGGGATTTGCATGGCCCCTACACAAGCGCTCACCCTCTGAAATTGTTCTTCATGGTCCGTAGTTTGTCCATGATCTCGCTCTCCGTGGAGCTGGATGTAGCTTGGGTCGCACTCCTACGTAGAATCGGGTGACTATCAGTCGCTTGACAACCGAACAATTCGAATGACGCACTTCACTGGCTCGCTTGCCAGACGCATGAAAGGGTTCCACTCTTTCTCGTCGCCAATAGTGGTCAACCCAGTAGTGACAGCATTATCCTCGACGATCTTGCGTAGGCGAGCCAGCCCAGCGTTATCTGGGTCCACGGAGAGGGCAAACTTGAGGCTGCTTGCGGTGTATTCGTGACCATTATTGACAATGGTCTTGTCCGGGAGTGTACCCAAATACGAAAGAGCCTTGTGCATCTCCTCTCCAGTGCCTTCGAAGAAACGACCGCAGCCAGCGATGAAGAGCGTATCTCCAGTGAAGACGTTCCCAGGTTGGTCGGGAGAGGTCTTGTCAGTTGCATAGTAGCAGATGGAGTCTTGTGTGTGGCATGGTGTCGCCAAGCACCTTGGGGAGTAGTCAGTGAACAACACGAAGAGCGTTTGACACAGAAGGCGGAGCTAACTTGACGTGGATGTTGTCGCCGATGGTAAACTCTGTCTTATCGCTGACCTTGTCGGTCATAGCAAGAGCCTGGGAGCTTCCTGCATAGATCGGCACATTTGGGTACGTTGCTGCCTGTCTCGACCGGTCAATGACGCCAGATCAAGGACCGCCACAAACAGGACGCACGAAGTCCTGTCGAGCCGCGGTAAGCGCTCGTGTATCGCCTGGACATGCCAGTCACGTACCTTGTTTCCTCCGCTATGGTCGTGATGGTGGTGTGTAGTAATAGCAGCAACAATCTCTACCCCGAGCTGATCTGCGGCCGCCTTCACCTTTGAGACGGTGTAAGGATCAACGGCGGCCGCTTTGTTCGACTTGTCGTCGATGAGCAGGTACGCGTAGTTATCCTCGCGGACAGGTACTGGTACGACTTTCATTCTGAGCGATGCAGACGAGGTAAATGTCTTTGCAGAGAGGGTAGCTGTCCTCGAAAGTCGCTTGGTGAGAGAGAACATGCTGGAGGTTAGCCGACTACGTCATCGCAGGAGGTCATGGCGAGCTCGGGCCGGCCATCCGCGACGCGTAATTCTGGACCCACAGCAGCTCGTTGACGAGCCGGCGAACGGCGATGACCTTGCCCGGACACGTCGAGGATGTCCCCCGTTCATAATCATCATGCGCCGTTTGCGCTCACACGGCGAGAGCTGACCCCTGCATTCTTTTGATCGTCACCGTAATCGCATTATTCCGTGCAACATCCCTATTACTCTCAGCGGTGGTCTGTAGGATGAACTTGTCGGCTGGGCGGGTCGAAGTGGCTACCGAACGCCGTACTATGTCGCGACACGCGCCCGCTTATCATTCTGCCACACGGCGCTTGCCTGTGCGACATGTATTTGATGCACAGCCCGCCATCGAAGGTGTTGTGATAGTACTGACTCATCATACCTGGTCGCCAACCTTACAGTAACGGCCTATCCAGACTGGGCCTGCTGTGCGGTGCCCAACTCTCCCGCTGTACATGGGAGCCAGCTGCGCCTCTGTTCAGCCCGTCGCCGCGACACCCCAACACCTGCCTGAAATTGGCATCTGGTCGCAGTATTCTGAAAAATAAATCTGACCGTCAGAGCGTGGTGATGTACGTCTCCTCTCCCGGCTGATGGGTCACAAGTCATGCGTTGTCGGGAAGGAGCAGGGTCGGTCAATTGAGAGTGGCGCGAGGAGACGGGTTGATGAGAACTTGATCGAACACCGCCAACCCCTCACGTTGTTAGATGGACGACATATGGGGTACATATATCGGTCGATGGGGATGGATGGGAAGGTTTTGACCCTTGGGCCTCATCGTCGCGTCTTTCTTGCGGCGGATTTCATATTCACGCATTTTACGCCTTTCTATCTTTTCTATTTATTTCTTCGCTTCGTGCGCGAAGCAGGTTTGTGCAACGCCATATACTTCGAACGCCAACATTCTGACAACTCAGTCTCCAGGACGTCCAGGGTTGACAGCAGTTACAGATGCAGGTGGCGCCAGGCAGGACGTGTCGATTGATACTCGCGAGGCAGGGTGGTGGAACCGATGACGGCTCCGATTCTAGAGAACGTACGCTAGACTCAGTCAACCCTCAGTCTTCCTGCCAGTGACAATTATCACAGCTTCTCCACCTGTCCCTGCGGAGACTGCAACGACGGACGCTAACACGTCGACAACCACGTCGACGACGTCAAGTGGACCGCTATCCGATATCTCAGGACTTCTCACCTCGACGCCATCGGGCTCATCGTCTCCTTATACACAGTATAACTCGACCCTTACGGGGACATTTCCTACGGGTTCTTCAGCTGCAACTGTGACAACCAGCGTCCCCACGTCGTTGTCGTCGATGGAAACTCCCTTGGCCTCATCTTCAGCTTTAAATACGAACTCAACCTCAACACCCTTGCCTGCTACTCTCAACTCGACGCACACGGGCCATCCATTACCTATCATTGTGGGCGCTTCCGTAGGTGGTGCAGCCTTTATGTTGATACTCGCCGCCATCCTGGTCTTATGTCTCCGACGGCGTGCCCGTCGTCAACGCATTGCACCATCATCGGAGTTCCTTCATCCAGAAGCGCAGGAACAGTTCCGCTACGCCCGTTCCGCACACACGATGTCCATGGATTCAGGACTCTTGTCAGCGAGCATGGAGAAGTTCCCCGCCAGCCCACCGCTCCCACCATTGTCCCCCCAGCTCGATTCCTTCTTCCCTCGGCCTCACTCCGGGAGCCCAAGTCCAGGCGGTAGCAGACAGTCAACACTTTCGAACGGATCACCCTTTCCCGCAGTGTACTCGCATAGAGCGCGTGCGTCGAGCGCTGGGAGCGTGGCGCTTTCGAGCTTGTATGTTCTGGGAGAGAACGGGCCCGGGATACTACGAGGCGGCGGTAGCCCTTTGAACGGATTCGCCATCGATACCTCCCCACTGGGCTACGACAGGTACATGCACGATTCTACAAGTGATGGACTACATATTGTACCTGAGGATTCTCATGAGATAGGCGTGGCTCGATAGTGTACCGTACTGTCAATGTAGTCCGTGTGGTGTACTAGGCTCTCTTCGTCTTTTCATACATAACTTATATGCCCCTATGATCACCGTACGCGTGTACTCGCCGCAACTCAAACATTCTTCTGAGCCTAAATGGAACGTCGGAGAAGTCGATCCAGGCACGAGCTATCGCACTGGGTGGCGAGATTTGACATCTGCGCAGTGTCATTCGCGCCGCGCCTGCGAGGCGGTGGTGTTCGTATCTTGGACACGACGTTCATCTAGCCATCCTCCACGTAACTCTGTCCACGAATAACGTGTACCATGCTCGACCATTGTTCAATATTGCATAAGGGTTCGTCCCCCACAGCGCTATCGTGGGCCATGCCCTGACAAGTAGTCCAGGGGGGATCGTCCTCTGGTCGCGGTCATTCACGCCCGCGGCCGAGCAACTTGCACACTCTACAGCATCGCCGGTCAACGCGTTAATCCGTGATGCTTTCTTGGAAGGTCGAGCGTCTGAGCAGAAATACGAGAAGGATGGCTACGCTGTGCGATGGACCTTTATGAATGATCTCGAGCTCATCTTCGTCGTACGTGTTCCCTTCAACGGTGATCTACTATGTTCTCACGTGTATCTTGTAGGTTGCCTACCAGCGCATACTGCAGCTTACATATGTCGAGGATCTTCTGGTCTCTCTCAAGACGCTATTCGTCAAGCTCTTCCAGCCGTTTTTGACATCATTTGTCGCTTCCCTTCACGCTGCTTCCACAACTGTGACTTCGGTGACAACTCTGAATCTTGCCACGGCCTTCGAAGGCTGGGATGCAGTCTTCGATAAACTGCTCAAGGGTCTGGAAGACAAGGCCTCTGCTGTGAGTTCACATGGTCATATGCTCCGCCCAGCCACTCACCATGACCCCAGGAGCGTCGCACGCGCACGCGACAGACCTTGGCTGTGCCGGTCGAAACCCCGAGCCCTCTGTCTTCGGATGTCGAGACGAGTAAGGCGTTGTTATGACTGTCTATTCATCTATTCTGACGCCGGGTTGCAGCACCAACTGTAGAAACCGAGGCCATCACCGATGAACAGAAGATAGCGAGGCGTGCACAGGCCCTCAAAGACAAGCTACGTGGTCGTGGAGGACGAAGGAGGGGAGTGGGGAGGACGGACTCGGGGGCGGGTAGTGGGCGCGATAGTGGGACTTCAGAGTACGTGCTCCTCTCCAAACCGAATAGCAGAATGTGTCCTGACGCTTCGCGAGCAGTGTCGAGTCCCCGCGCAAGACCAAGGGGAAGGCTCTGCGCAAGTGGGGCAACGAGCCGGTCACAGAGTCCGATATGGCCGAGCTTGACTTCTCATCGGACAAGCCGTCCGACTTGCCGGTCAACGTCGATGTGCAGGCACTCATCGACGCGGCTTCGTTGGGCACCCGGAGAGACGGGATGTACGAAGTGAAAGACTGGGAGCCATCTAACGCCAACGGTGTGGAGACGGGCAAGGAGGATAAAGCACAGGGCCTGCTTGGCAATGTGTTTGCTCGCCTGACGGGCGGGAAGACCGTCGATCCCGCCGAACTTGCGCCTGTTCTGGAGGCGATGAAGCAACATCTCATGAAGAAGAATGTTGCTAAGGACGTCTCGGAGAAGGTGTGCGAGAGTGTCGGCGAGGCATTGGTGGGGAAGAAGTTGAGCGGTTTCCAGAGTAAGTCCTCCAGGATCGCTTTGTTCAGTACGAAATCTGACCACCCTCCAGCGACGAATGCTGCTGTCAGACAGGCGCTTGCGGCTAGCATCACCCGCATTCTCACGCCACGAACATCTACGGATGTTCTTCTTGCCATCCGCGCCAAGCGCGATGCTCTCGCCAGCAGCAGTACCGCCCGGCGCGACCCATACGTAATCACGTTCGTCGGCGTGAACGGTGTTGGAAAGAGCACGAACTTGAGCAAAGTCTGCTTCTGGCTCGTTCAGAACGGGCTGAGGGTACTCATTGCCGCCTGCGATACCTTTCGTAGCGGTGCGGTCGAGCAGCTGCGAGTCCACGTACGGAATTTGAGTATGCTGGCCGAGAGCGCTGCGGACGGGAAGGGCGGCGTTGAACTTTATGAGCGCGGATATGGCAAAGACGCCGCGGGCATCGCGAAAGAAGCCATCACTTATGGACGCGATAATGACTTTGATGTCGTGCTCGTCGATACTGCAGGGCGGATGCAGGACAACGAGCCATTGATGCGCGCACTTGCGAAGCTCGTCGCGGTGAACAACCCGGACAAGATCCTCTTTGTCGGCGAAGCGCTTGTGGGCAACGAAGCAGTCGATCAACTCGGCAAGTTCGATCGGGCGCTCCGCGACTTCTCGTCGGCGTCGGGCACAAAGGGCCGTGGGATCGACGGGATGCTGGTGACAAAGTGGGATACTGTCGACGATAAGGTTGGAGCGGCGCTGTCGATGTGCTATGTCACTGGACAGCCTGTTGTATTTGTTGGTACAGGCCAGGTGCGCTTCTTTCCCCCTTCGCTTCTATTGGCGCTGACGTATGGTGCGCAGACCTATACCGACCTTCGTCAGCTTCGCGTGCAGAATGTTGTACAAGCCCTGTTGAGCGATTAGGTTTCGGCTATAGCCCCCCTTCCTTGTATGCATCATTATATATATCATCCGCGGGCTACATCGAGCAGTAGGGCAGCACTCCGCTCCGAGTCTGACAAGCGTCTACAAAGCTGGTTCACATGGATCCACAGCCTCACGATATGAGGCTCCAACGTCAGAGCCATGCCACTTTCGTAGAAACCTGACAGAAAGACGATATGATGTGGCATGTCAACCCGCGATAGGCAAATCCACCTGAGTATGATGCCTCCCACGTCGCCCTGTCCGAGGACAAACAAGGAGGACGAAACCCCACTCGTTTACACGCGTCCATCATCATATCTATCCCCACTGGTCGCGTTCTATATTCGCTCTGCATGGGCGTCGACGAAGCTTTTCCCGAATCTAAACAGGGGCGGCGCAAGCTACAGCTAGGGCGCAAACTTGGTTTGGGTCGCAGCCAGACACCAACAACGTTCTCACAAGCTCAAGCGCCCGTCGCCGCTGACGCAGGACCGTCCTCGGGTATCAGCCCAGCAAAAACCGGCTGGTCTGTCCTTAAGCGTACACTCGCCACTGTCAGGGATGCATCAGATCTTTGCCCTCCGCTCAAAGCGTCCTTGGTGGGTATTGTCAAGTTGATGGACCTGGTGGACGTGTGTTTCATCTTCATATTCATGCAATATGGAGCGCTCATATCCACTAGCGAGTGAAGGACGCGCAGTCTGACTTCGAAGATGTCGCACACAGGATACAACAGCTGCAACGTATCTTTCAGCACTACCAAAGGGCCGATGGCCCTCCATCTTCGACAGCATCACAGCGCCTGGACGGTATATCCCGGTGAGCATGCCGTCGTCTTTTCCAAATATATGCGATTGAATTCGATTCTTCTTTAGCGCACTGGACTTGGTGAAGTGCACCATAGATGTCAAAACGGGTCGAGGCTTATGTCGTCGTATACTCGAATCCTCGGAAGATGTTGGGGCGGTTGTGAAAGCCTTTCGATGTGTCGCGGTTTTGGTAGAGAACTTCAATGTGCGTATTAGGAAGCCTTTCTTGAACAACTGTCTATGTCTGTATCTGACGCGCGTGCCAATGTCGTTAGGTTGATACTCTCATGCAACTTGAACTCCATGCAGTCGCGATCCGACGTGTAAGATTTACTATTGCTTTCACAACCACTGGCCTGACATTGGACCAGAGCATTGACGACCTGACCAGAGACAGTGAGTACTGCATAGACGTTTATTCAGCGGATTCTGACGGTTGCATACCAGATATCATGAACGAGCTTCGGCATGTACGGAATGCAGACCACTCTTCCCAGGATCAGGAAGGTTGCATGGCGAACACGCGTGTCTCTTTGCTCAATGAACTATTCACTTGGAGCATTGACTGGAGTGCGCCTGGCATCTTCTGGCTCTCTGGGATGGCCGGAACAGGCAAATCCACTATCGCGTGGTCCTTCTGCGAGTTTCTCGCATCCAATGGTCTGCTTGGCGGCAGCTTCTTCTGCTCCAGAACTGGTTCTGCTGAGCGGAGTGATGCCCGCCGCATCATTCCCACCATCGCTCGCCAGTTGTCCAGAGTGAGCGCCGACTACGAGATTGCCCTACTGAGTCTACTGAGGGTAGATCCCGATGTGGCACAGAAGTCCATCAAGTCGCAGAGTCGCGGCTTGCTTCGGACGCTACTCAAGGCCCTGCCCGATAACAGAGGCCTTCAGACGGTCTTGGTCATCGACGCCTTGGACGATTGCATCGAAGAAGACGATGTCGAAGCATTTCTCGACGAGCTCATAGCCCTTGTCACCTTCATGACACCGTCCGTGAAACTGTTTATATCGTCTCGTCCTGAGCCTCACATCAGGCTGCGTTTCGAGGTGGAGCAGACCAGTATCCACAGAATCACAAGGTTACACGACGTCGATCAAGAGTCGGTCAGCAATGATATAGAGGCCTACATCTCGCATCATCTGGCAATCATCCGTCAGTCTCGAAGCCTTGCGACCTTCCCTTTCGATTGGCCTGCCAGATCCGACGTGTGGACTCTGGCTCGCACAGCGGACAGGTTATTCATATACGCCGTGACCGCCGTCGAGTACATCAAACGGGACCCAGTGCAACGGCTTGAGACTCTACTGAGTCAATCGGCGGGGCGACCACTCACAAGGGGTATAGACGCCATATACTCTTCCGTGCTTCTCGAGGCGATCAATCCTGAAAAGCACGAGACACGCGAGGTTGACTTTCTAAAAAGCGTTCTCTCCGTCATCCCTATCCTAGAAACACCTCTGGCACTGTCTTCTCTCGGAGATCTACTTGGTGTGTCTACAGATCGCGTGCGCATGGCATTGGACCGGCTTCATGCGGTGGTGAACGTGCCTCAGGATGGAACTACGGCCGTGACCATCTTTCATTCGTCTTTCAGCGATTTCATACGGGATCCCGATCGTTGCCCGCCGCGCCTTTACGTGGAACCCGAACAGGCACACGAAGACCTCGCTCACTTGTGTTTCCGGACACTGCATTCCGAGCTTCTACATTTCAACGTATCGCGTTGCCCATCCTCATATCGGTCCACGGCTCGTCAACGGCTCGCTACCCTTCGTCCATCTTTGCTTTATGCATGCCTGAACTGGGCGACACATGTGGTCTCCGCGAGTAACCGTGGCATCCGGACATTGCTTCCTGTCATGGAAGCCATACTCCGCGATAAGTTTCTTTTCTGGGTGGAAGCCCTCTACGGAAGCGGTCACGGAGTGAAGACAACGGAGATCTTATGGATGATGTTGAGTACGGTCCGTCTCTTCATCGAATCCTGTGCACGTGCTTGGAACTGACCAATACCTCCAGCTCGAGGTCAGAGGGGTACTGAGACCCACTGCGTCGACTATGTTGCACGAGGCATTCCATTTTCTCCAGTCAGAGGACGAGACGATCGAACGTAGTCTTCCCCATCTCTATTTGTCCGCCTTACCGTCCGCAGACCCTTCTTCCTTCATTGCCGGAGCATTTTGGCCACGATTCTTACGGCGACCGGACGTCAGACCAAAGGGCATGCTTACATGGAGGCGTGATGGCCCAACAACGCCTGCCACCCTATCGCTCGACGTCCTCTACCAAGCAGGTCACAGCAGTGCCGTTCAGGCCGTGCTCTTTACACGGGATGGCTCCAAGATCATATCGGGATCCTTCGACAAAACCATACGCGCATGGGACGCGCGCAATGGAGCTCAGACTATGAGGGTGCCGTTCAGTACTGACACCATCTTGACGCGTAGAGTATCGTCTCTTGCGCTCTCGCCGGACAGACTTTACATCTACTCGGGTTCATGGGATTTCACTATCCATGTCTGGGATGCGCGCACCGCAGAAGAGGTGATGCAGCCCTTTCGTGGACACCGGGGACCCATTCTCTCTGTCTCTTTACTACCAGACGGTAGTCGCATTGTGTCGGGTTCTCAGGACAAAACGCTCCGGGTCTGGGACACGCGGACAGGCATGGACCTCTTGGGACCCTTCGTCGCACACACGAACGCTGTTTGCTCAGTTTCAGTATCGTCGGACGGGAACCTCGTAGCATCCGGCTCTTTTGATGGCTCGATCCGCATCTGGGAAGTGCAAACGGGTGCACTAAAGCGAGTCATTATGGCGCCAGACATGGGCCAAGTATACTCCGTCGCGTTCTCGCCGGACTGTATGCGCATCGCGTCAGCCAGTCTGGATGAGATGAATAGTGTTCGTGTCTGGAACGCTCAGACGGGATCGGAGGACATGCCTCCCTTGGCTGATGGCGCGGGGAAAGCGTACTGCGTGGCCTTTTCACCCGATGGAACACGCATCGCCGCGGGCTACCATGACCAGAGCATCCGCGTTTGGGATGCCAATGACGGAGATGACCTATTCCCTCCTCTAGAAGGTCACAGGGGGCCAGTATGCTCAATAGCATTTTCTCCATGCGGTACTCGCCTCGTATCCGGCTCGTTTGACGAAGCCGTCAGGGTGTGGGAGGTCGCGACGTCTGAGTACAAAGAGCACTACTCACGTCATCCCACCGTTCCGCAGCCGGCTCTTGCACCGAACGATGATGGTTGGATCGAAGGCCCGGATGGGGAGCTTCTCTATCATGTCAGGGATGACTTCTCCACCCACAACCTACATCTTTCTCAACCGATCTCGCGCTGCTCTTTACTGATCGCACTACACGGGATTCAAATCGACTTTACGGGGTGCAACGCGCACGGAGAATCTTGGGCAACCTGCTATACCGGAGGTTGAATAGACATAGGGCCATGTTGCCACATAATGTACCGATTCATGTATTCAATATATCACAGGCCTGCCTCGACGGTATAGAGAGTCGCCAACCCATGTCGGTCGCGCGAGGCCTGAAAGGCGCGTGTCAAGAGTAAACGCGAGGCTTTACCGCGGTTCAGGCTGGCGTAGAAATTGACTGGCGGATAGTCACGTTCGCGTGATGTCACGCGATTTTCATGCGCGCACGCGGCACACCTGCCGGCGGCCCGGCGCTGCTTCTCGCTGCTGCCCAGGGCGCACAAGCCAACGCTATACTCGAAATATATCGGTTGAAAACGCGCTTATCAACTAACATGTCGCCACAATATAGCACTTTATATGACTGCCTTGCTGATGATTGCACGCCCATTCTGCTACAGCCGCTATCGGCTGTCCATCATGGTACAAGCTCGAGTCCTACTGAACAGGGCTCCCCATAACGCCCTCACCAAGCACACCCGCCCTCGCGCGCTCGACAGCCGACTCAGCCACATCGCTCCTCTTCTCCGCCGCTCCAGAGTCCAAGAGAGTAACCGCAAGTTCATGCGCCGCTTGCCTTAGTTTCCGTCTGAGATCAAACGAGACCGTCGACGGGTTCTTGAGGTGGTACGCCGATATCTACACAAAATGACATGATCAGCATGCGCTCTTACAATGATGCACGAGTACGAGTCTCACCGCCGTATGATAACTCGCATACTCCCTCCTCTCGTTCTCAGCGGCCTTATCCGCCCTCTCCCTCTGCTCCTTGCTCATATCCTTCTGCTCCCACCTCTTCTTGATGGACACCGGATCGGGCGATATCCCACGTTGTTTGGGTCCTTTCGGCAACTTCGAGTGCGATGCCGCGGAAGGTTGCGTCGGGATGGGCTTTGAAGGACCTTTGTAGGGCTCGCGGCGTTCCGTGTGAGATTGATTGTGCCGTGCAGGTTCCGTGGGGATCGGACGAGCTGGGAGGCCATGCGAGGGTTGGGTCTGTGTTGGCGTTGGTGCAGGTGTGTTGACCGTTATAGCAGGCGTGGAGTCCGACATCTGGATATCGCCTTCGGCGTCGCGTCTATCTTCCCGACCTTTGCCTTTATCGCGGAAAGTCGACGAGGGAGTGACGGGGGATGGCGCAGCTGATGTAGATACAGAAGGTACAGTCGGCCATTTCGACGGATGAGCAGGTTGAGGTGTCGGTGTCGGTACACGAGGACTACGTGAGCTTGATTCCGCCGGTTTGTCGCGTACTGCGGCAGGTGCAGTAGGGATAGTCGAGGTACTGGCAGCCGCAGGTGCAGTAGGTAGAGGCGCTATACGCGCAGCCAAAGAAGAATGCTTCAGAGTAGACGTCGGCAACCGATGTTTCTTGATGGGTGGCGAACGAGATCTGCTGGCTGTAGACACGGTCGATCTAGACCTAGACGGGCTCCTCGAACGCGACCGTGAACGGCTAGACGAGCGGTCTCTCCTCCGTTTACGGGGTTCAGGCGTAATCGCTCCTTCCTCCGGTGTCTCCTCACGTGACGGAGACCTGGCCGGTCTCGTCGAGCGCTGCGTCTGAGGCGAAGAAGACGGGGAGGTGCGACGACTGTACGAACGCCTACGCGGAGGAGAGCGTGATCTCTCACGGTCCCTTTCCTTTTCCCGTCTGCGGTCGTATGCCGCTGCCTCGTCGCGCGTCTTCCAGTCACGTTGCCGCCGGCTGGCCTGTCGTCCTTCCCTGGCCAGCCTCTCCGCCTTCTCCCTCGCATTTCGTGCGTCCCAAGATTCCCTCTCCGTACGGCGCGACTGGGCAGCGGGTATCCACTCTCTGTCACGTGGATCGTATCTCTCCCATTCTCGGTCGCGGTCGCGGTCTCGCTCACGGTCACGGTCCGCACCAGGCCGGTACGTGTCAAGTCGGTCTCGGTCTCGATCACGACGCGGTGGTGGCGAGCGGGAACGACGGTACGATGACGGCCCGCCGCGCCGGCCTCCTCCGGAACGTCCACCACTGCTCGCACTGGGAACGTAGGAGTCCATAGGTGGTGAGCGAGCTCTGCGTCGTGGAGGTGAGCGTCCGCCGGAACCGCGGTAGTGCCGTTCGTCTTCTCGTTCATAACGGGCGGGTACTTGAGAAAATTCAGGCTTGGGCGGTAGACCAGCCATTACGAGCAATTTATATCAATCTCAGACGAGATGATGGGCGCTATTGAACCTGAAGACCGTGCCGAGTTGAGAGTCGTGTAGTGGTGGTGAGAGTGGAAAGCAAGGCGCGACTTCAACGCCGCGCAGCAAACACGCGTTTGTAAACCATACTTGATCCCGACCACCACCACCGCCTGCAGAACCTTTCCGGAAGATTACACGTCCATGTACCCTCTTGCCTCCCTTGAGCAAATACAACATACGCCCTCCGCTCAGGACGGGATCCCATCAGAGCTCGAGAACGACCTGCGTGCTTATGGCTGCAAACTGATCCATGAAGCAGGCTTGCTACTGAAGCAGTAAGCATCGCTGTATACTCAATATTCTCAGGCGCGACCGGTGACGAATAGAAAGCAGGTAGCCGTGGCTTGCGCACAGATACTCTTCCAGAGGTTTTACTATGTCAGCTCGTTAAAGCAGTTCAGTATATCTGTAAGTTTATCCAACACCTCCTATGCCAGCCACATGGGTACTGATCTGCTTGTAATTCTTAGGACACTGGCATGGGTGCGCTCTACTTGGCTTCCAAACTGGAAGAGTGCCCAATACGAATGCGCGACCTTATAAACGTCTATGACCTTCTTCTCAAGCGGGCCGCCCATACCTCGTCTTCTCAACCATTCAAATACGACCCCATGCCGTACTTCTCGGACACATTCTACGACCTCCGAGAAGCGCTCGTGGTATCGGAGATGCAGATCTTGAAGAGGTTGGGGTTCAATGTCACCGTGTCGTTGCCATACGGGACGTTGGTCAATTATATGAAGTTGTTGGATCTAGCTGGGAGGGAGGATGCTGTCGCGAGAGCTTGGGGATATCTCAACGACGCGTAAGACTTTCTGTGTCTTTCGAGTCCGTACAAAGAACTAACAGGCGATCATCTGTATAGGTTGCAAACGCCGGTATACGCGCTTTACCCCGTTCCGACCATAGTCTGCGCTGCGATCCTGCTCACATCACGATTCCTCTCCATACCCCTACCCGACGCATGGTGGGAACTGTTTGATGCCGAGTACGACGACGTATGGAGCGTTTGCGGGTGGACAATGCGACTCTACATGGAGAGGAGTGAGGACGACAAGGCGAGGATCACCAGGATGACGGGGAAGCGGGCCGTCCGGGAGTGGCTGGAGGCCAACGGGAAAGGCAAAGACGTTGACATGAGATGAGAAAAGGTTGACAGGCCTGCGCCCTTTGCACTTCGCAGTGTGATTTTGATGGATGCAAACGATCATATATGTCTGAGCTATACATTATACTTCTTAGGAAGTTTATGAGTACAGATGTGTGCGAGTGCGAATGAATGTGTCAGAGGGTGGACAGCTATAGCTCGAGAAAGCTGGGCTATGACTTCGGGATGGGTTGGCACTCCATGTGCGTCCGTGTAGGGTCAATGGGAAGTGCGCAGAAGAATCCCTGAGACTGCAACACCCCTCTCAGTGGCTGTCATAGAAGCATGAAGTAGCAACGATCAACACACTTGCATGGCCTCGAAGAGTTTCTTTGAGTGCATTTGTAACTGCGAAGCCCGGGTTAGAAGACGCGCGCCCAAGCAGTCTCGGCACACGTACAATTATGCACTCATTCGGCTTGCCCTTCTCCTCCCTGCACAACTCAGATTGAGGCGCGTCGCGCTCACTGTCAAATGTATACCGTGCACTCGGCGCTTTCTATACGCGTATTAGCAGAAGAAACGACGCGTCAAATTGCAATACGACAGCAAGTACCTGCACAAAGGACTTCAACTCTTTCAGAGGATCCGCTGCGGGTGCCATGGTGGGTGTGTTCGAGAAAGGAGAGCGCATGCTTTGCCGTGACGCGGAGACGCGGCGAGCGGGTGTTGAACGCGATCAGAGTGACGTCATGACCGAAGCTTTGCGATATGGACGCAGCAGGACGCTCGTAGGCGCCATCTTCCGCTCTTTTCTGAGCGTGAATGCGTAGGCTCTCACTGAGTCTCTGAAATAATTGAAAAGAGTTCCAAAAGGTTGAAGGGGCTGTTGAAAGTCCCCAGAAACAAGATATGTATGTATACAGATGATGTACAATATGCTACACGACTACGGCGCGAATGACCGTTTCTCTACCATCCGCGGCTCGCCAAACGTCCACCCTTCATGTCATCGGTGCTATGGGAACGTTAGCCAACGCCATTGTAGTGACAGAGGGTGAGAGTGCTCACATAGTCAAGCCCACCATGGCCTCCCCGAGGTCCTCCGAGATCTCCGCCAACATCTTTGCATTGTTGTAGTGCGTAACAGCCTGTACAATTGCCTTTGCGCGCTTGGCGGGGTCCCCGGACTATACAGAGGATACACATTAGCTCTCATCAACGACGACTACAAGCTGTAGGATTGATCACATACGTGGAAGATCCCCGAGCCGACGAATACGCCGTCACACCCGAGCTGCATCATCAGCGCGGCATCCGCGGGCGTCGCGACACCGCCCGCGGCGAAATTCACAACGGGTAACCTCTTCAACCTCGCGGTCTCCTTCAAGAGGTGGAAGGGCGCCTGGATCTCCTTTGCGTATGCGTACAGCTCCTCCTCGTTCATCACCGTGATCTTCCGGATCGCACTGCTCACAGCACGTTGATGTCTGACGGCCTCTACAACGTTCCCCGTACCCGCCTCACCCTTCGTGCGAATGAATGCAGCGCCCTCGGATATACGCCGTAAAGCCTCGCCAAGGTTCCGCGCGCCACAAACGAATGGAACTTTGAACTGATGCTTGTTGATGTGGAACTCCTCGTCAGCAGGAGTAAGAACCTCCGACTCGTCGATGTAGTCTATCCCGATACTTTGCAGGATCTGAGCCTCTACGAAGTGCCCGATGCGGACTTTGGCCATTACGGGGATCGTAACGGCGTCGACGATCTCTTTGATCATCTTCGGGTCACTCTGCGGGTAGACATATCGGGTTAGTTGGGTGTTGAGTGCGGAAGTGATCTGGAGGGACGCACCATACGCGCGACACCGCCTTGCGCGCGGATATCGGCTGGTACGCGCTCGAGGGCCATAACGGCGCACGCGCCTGCCTCCTCAGCTATCCGCGCTTGCTCAGCCTATCCTCGCGTTGAGCGATCAAATGGAAGGGCGAAAGGCGGGAAACGCACGTTGACCACGTCCATGATCACACCGCCTTTGAGCATCTGCGCCAGACCAGACTTCACCTATACACAGAACAACGATATTGAGTAACGATGCGCGCGAAAGTATGCAGATCAGCATCTGCGCACCCCGAACGTGCCGAGGCTGCTGTTTCCGGCACCATCCTTCGTGGATGCACGCGTGGGTGCGGGCATGGGTTGCGGCGTAGAGGTCATTTTGTAGCCGATAGCGACGATGTCAACAGGCAAGGATCAAGATGGTGGTGGTACGAGAGCAAGAACACGACGTCGACCGCGAGGCGAACGCAGGGGTGACTCGAGCCTCCGCAT
The DNA here is from genome assembly GCA_900536885.1 of Peniophora sp. CBMAI 1063. NCBI lineage: Eukaryota > Fungi > Basidiomycota > Agaricomycetes > Russulales > Peniophoraceae > Peniophora > Peniophora sp. CBMAI 1063. Next base: position 3,188 of record UWZB01000275.1, on the reverse strand, counting down.
GCTTGCAAAGTCAAGAAGTTCGGTATGCACGCCCGACGGCCCACGGCGACCAGTCTCGGAGCTCCTTTGTTCCGCCCGTAAAAATAATGTTCGCCGATGCGCGACGCGCACAATACGCTGGCTCGATGTAAGGCCACTATCGAGGGACCGCACTCATTGGCTCGCGAGCAGTAGCCCTGGTATGTGGTGCTGGATCAGTGGTAGATCCAAGCCTACAACCGCCTGTCAACGTGCCGGGATGATAAGATTAGATGGGCGTCTATCAGTGATGAGCTGATGGCGTCGACCGGTCCGCGCGGCAACTTGTGTGTGGTCGCGCGCTTCCCGTCCTACAGCTTCCATGCGACCCTGCTAGCTATCGTATTGGAGGGAACAAACGCTACAGTAGATGAAGCGGTGCATCTGTCGGTGAGGTATGATACCCCCTAAAAAGTCCACGGCGAAGTTCCTTTGAGTTCAGTACCGATTCTCGTAGTTGCTCGACGGGCGCGACGTTCGCACTCTTTCCCAACCCGGTATCGGTCACCACGGTTACTGTTCAATATCGGATTACGTAGCCGCTACATGTACGTTGCCACTATTCTCGACCCGCTCTCTGCAAGAAGCGAGCGAGAACGGTACGTCGTAACGTACTAGATAACTTTTTCAGCGACCACCCCGCTGCGGTCGTGCCACGGCCAGACTGTAGTACCGGCCACGCTGTTTCTTGGCTTCGAATTACATCCACTCCTACACATATCAGCAGGAACGGATACGAGGTTATTTGCGAGCCGTGGCGCTTTCCAAGAACCCTCGAACCTATTTCAGTTACAGGAGAGCGCGCCATTCTGCGCATCAGCGCGCACAACCTCCGCCGCATCGCATCTGTCCTCGGCCTGACATTCCTTCCCCTTCGTTGTACACCGCGCTGACCGCTTCGGAACGAGGAGCGACCATCTCGTATGGTGGAGTCGGGGAATCAATACCAGTATATTGCGCGTATGACCGGTAAGATGTGGCGTCAGAGTCCAGGCGTCAGAGATCGATGTAACGAGGGACCGGCGTTGTATGCTCCTTGACTTGGCGGAGCGCACCATCCGGCCGCACTAATTCGACGTACCTGTCTACGAAGCTCCCTAAGAGGGGTGCAAAGAGCCTCATGGAATACAGCAGAAGGAGTACAGATATGTTGGACACTCGCGATGGTCGGAGTTGGCTTCGCAGTCCCGTTCACATCAAAGTTGTCGGCGGTGTGGCACCTCGGTCACCGTGAGTGAACCGTCACTGTAAGACCATCGGGGAGATGGGCGCACATCGGAGGGGCCGAGAGCGGGGATCACGAGCGCAATAACGAAGACTTCGTTCCGCGTGTGCAAAGTTGAGGGACGATGTCCACTTGGAGCCTTCAAAATAACAAATATGGGTGTGTTTGAGGAACGGGACTCAGCTATCCGCAGGATGGCATCTCTGCGCATGAATAAGGCTGGGAAGTGCGATTCCAGCTGGAGCTGACGATCGTAAGTTAGCAAGCGCGGCAGGGTCCCCAGCAGTCCCAGCTCTCAAGCTTTCTTTCTTTACGCCGAATGCCATTCATATCTAGAAACCCTATCGCACAGGCTGTCTCATCCTGAAACGCCGATTACCGAATGTTGAAGATGCCTACCACACAGTTCGAGGCCGCATCTCAAGAACCATACCAGATGCAATGCAGTGGATGGCTCAACGTTGACCTCCAGCTGGAGCTAAGTGTGGCGGAGTGCGTGTGGTTCCTGTCATGCCGTTGGGCGTCATGATGTATGATCTTGCACTTGGCCCATCGAATGGTAAAGGCACGACATACCACGTTTCGCATAGTGGCGAGCGACACCCGAGAACGCCAGTCACGACGACTGACGCCACTTTCATTGAGCACCGCAAACAGCATGCATTCTGTAGCACAAGAGTGGGTCGCCATACGCAGCACGGGTCGCCACAGCAGGCACACCCAAATGGGCATCCCAACTGTACACCGCCGTTTCAACATGCTTAGCCCGCGCGGAGAAAGTGGGCACATACGTAGGCCGACACATCCTCCGGGTCGAGAAGTCAACGAAGAAGCTTCGTAGATGCTACAGATGGAACGCAAGAAGCTGCCCAAACCTGGCTGCAGGCAAAAAGCGCGTCTCATGCACGGAGAACAGCAGACCGAAGACCGCGTTTGCGGTGGTTGGAACGTGGTTGACAGGTGAACGTCTAGACATCTAGAAGCGGCGTTCAGATGAACACTCGGAGCATGGCTGATAGATCATCGCAACGGCCAGGGAACATGACGCCCTCCACGCTGCGCCATCGCCGGGCAAGGGCTCACATACCGTTTGTCGGGAAGGAGCAGTGCTGCACACCGAGGGTGTGAGATATTGCCGATCAGGTGGACGCGCAGTCAAGGGAACTGTGTGCTGAAAACGAACTATGAAGTGTGCATTGAGATAAAGTGTCATTATTTGCGCGGAGACAGTAAGATAGGATTCCAGGTGGTCCCATAATCGGGGCCAGTGTAAGAGGGTTATTCGGCTTAGAAGCCCTTGGCGGAAAGCCAGTCTACGACGCTGTGCTTCCACCTCCCGCCACTGAGGATCAGATGCCGGTTCTGGTGAACACGAATCTTCAACCGTGCGGCCTCCGACGAGTCTGCGGGGAATAGTGTTTGTTGGATGTCATCAGCCAGACGCTGTACAACAAGCAGAAGTTGATTGTGATCAGTATGTGCTGGCATTGGGACGGGAGAAGAGGTACAAACCGTTGCGCTGCCTTCCACGTTACGAATAAGCGTCAAATGTCTGGTCCCGCCATTGCGAATGTCCGTATAGACAGGCAGGGAACCATTCGAGTTGCGCGGAACATCGTACGCAAGTTGAAGCGGAGCAGAAGACGAAGACGCCACGCTAGATGTAGTTAAAGCGCGTGCATTCCTCAGAAGACCACGAGGGCGCAGGGCAGCAAGAACAGACATGACTGCACACTTGCTGGAGTGAGCTGCGCACGATAGGCAGAGGCACGAAGAAAGGGCGTACCGGAGTGGATGAGCTGGCAGGAGACGAGAGAGCGTAAGCGCGGCGGCGCCACGCGCGAGATCGAAGCTTGTAATAAATGTAAAAATTCCTCGCGTTGCCGTTTGATATGGAAGCCGACAGAGGTCAGCTTCCAATAAGCTTTCGGCCCGCCGTTTCCCA
>UWZB01000274.1:294-21042 GCA_900536885.1 Peniophora sp. CBMAI 1063 | reverse complement strand
GGCTAAGGGTAGATCGGGACGTGCTTACCGTTGGTACCATGTATCACTGACCCGAGTAATGGATTGAATCCATTGTCGAAGCAGATGCACAAATAATCAGTGCATACGCGTACAGCTGAGAAAGTTAATCAGACGTTATCCGCGAGTGAGAAGAACTGCGCACCCACTCTCACACCTGGAGCATTGACCCAGGTACGCCCGATCTGACGCCTGTGTAACACTTGCGCGGGTACATCCAAAGACAAGGACTACCTTCTATGGGAGCAAGCAGGAGCGCCTAGTACGACAAAGCTCTGCCATAACGAGATCAGTCTTCGAAGAGCGCTTTGGGAAGCACTGATGTGGGCAGTGCGGAGCCGTTCGAAGCGCCCTCGCAAGGACAGCGCTTCGTGCAAGCTTGATGTACACCGTAAGATCCGGCCAAAGAAGACGACGGTTTTCGAGTAGGTCCTAATGTTGCAAGGCTCATACAGACGAGAGGTCTGCCTCGCACTTCGTGGTGGTCTATGGCAGAGAAGCGGCGGAGGGCTGTTGACGATCGTGGGGGTGAAATTCGGAAGTCGGCCCGCAATCTGACGCGATGCGTGCGTTGTCAGGTTTCTCGTTGCTTAGACTTCGACCACCACCGCCACGCCTTTTAATTCCAGTACCTCAGCTACGAGTACCATGCTTGGAAGTATCTCGCGTCTGCGAATGACGACCCCGGAGAGTCAAGCTGCGCCTGTTCCCGCGGAGGTCGCGCCAATATCGCGGATGCCCGATGAGGTATTGGACTTGTTCTTCTCTGTTGTCGCCGTCTCGGAGCCCGTCCGCGGGATCCACGATATATCCCAAGCACACCCAGACACAAGACAGCCTACATACATCGAATGTCTGGGTTGGCTGCGTCTTTCCGCCGTTTGCCGTCGCTGGCGTGCTCTTATCTTAGCTTCAAGCGCGTTATGGGCCAGCGTTGTATTCTCTATTCCATCACCGGAGATGGCTTTGCAAGCCCTGTCCAGATCTGGACAGTCTCCTCTCGATATGCGCATTCCTGCCGAAAGGATCACCGCTTGGCGCCTTTCCGGAGAGAACCAGAGCTCAAAGAAGTGGGGACCACCGCATGCCCATCGCGAACGTTTGACGAACCTTGCCGCCACTCATGCTACGCGGATGTCGCGCTTCTCAGCAGCAGACATGACTCCCCAAAATTACCGAGATATCTTCATGGACGGAGACTTTCACTCGTTGTCGAGCCTATCGCTCACGCACGACACGAGACGTGTACACATACCCATCCGCGAAAGCATCGGATACCTGCGCGTTCATGCACCTCGCGCTTACGAGGCCCGCTTACCGGTAGCTCTTCCCGTCGCGTGTGGCGATGATCCTGGCATCAACTTGTCCCTTCCGGGCCTGCGTTATCTACACCTGGACGCCGACTCATATTGCCAGCCGGTCAACTTCAGTGACTGTATGGGGTGGATATTGGGCCTCCTTCGGGGTGCAGCAGGGCTGGAGCATCTGAGGCTCAATCTGGATTACCCTATAGGCTCCCCTATTGACTGGGCCACGTGCTTGGGAGAAGAGACAATACGGCTCCCTGCACTTCGCAATGTAGGTCTTGTAGGGGAACGCGCCGCTCGCATGGACCAGTTTCTATCGCGCATTGCCGCCAAAGCCCTTCCGCGCACGCGACTCTGCGTTTGTTCACGTGCAAGTGGATACGATGAACTCGATACCAATCCCGAATGTTTGGAAGGGTGTGGAATGATCATTAGCAACGCGTTGCGTGCATATTTGCTTGACTCAGTGTGCATCTCGGTACGATGCGGAGGGAGAAAATCAGGTTTCTGTTTTATGGCGTTCTCGAGCTCTGATGTGGCCAGCGAGCCCGCTTTCATGGATGTACTTTGGGATGACGTCAATCGTCATGCCCGTCATTCGGTGGGGCTGGAAGTACTGAATCTCAGTCCCTTGCACGATATGGGATGGGCCACGCTCGACCCACTATCCCCAGGACTCGTAAACTCTGATGTGGCAAAGGAATTATACCTCGATAGCGCAATGTTTGAGCAAACGCGGGTCAGCAACATGCGGCGATTCCTGCGCTCATGCCTCCCGGGCATCACCACCTTACATTGTATCGAGCAGCGAAACGGGCGGGGTGCCTACGAGGACCACATAGAACCTTGCACTGTCTCTCTCAATGTTCTCGTGGAAGGTGTCAACGACACGAGTGAGGACGCAGATTCAGACTCACAGAATCCCGAACTCGACATCGGCCGCACAGGCGCCACATCGACTGTCAGAGCACACGGTCCTTCGGGACATCCGCGCCGTGGCCCACAAGAGGCAGCGTTGTCCATCCTACCCAATCTGACCACGCTCGTCGTTACCATGTGGGTGACCAAGGATAAGACGGAAAAGCCTAGTGAAAGAAGGAAGGACGTCGGCATCTCGAGCGCCGACGTTACCGTCTGGTGGTCCGCGCTCCACCGCGCATTGAAATACCGCTACAACATAGGCTTTCCTATCCGTACCTTACGCATTATCGGCGGCTGGGCGTCGAAGAAGTTACGAGATCGCACAGCGAAACTGGATAGCGGGGAGCTCAAGAGCGTGACTGAGTTCGTCCAGGAAATTGTCGACGAGCGCAAAGTGGAAGGGAACTTTTATATCAAGCCTGATTCGTACGAATATTAACTATGCAACTGTATAAACCCAGTCTTTACTCCTTCTCGTCCATTATTGATGATCGCTATTATAATATACTTATCGCGCATTAACCGCAGTCCCGCGGGACATCCGCCAAGGCCGCAGACCACCCGGTCCTGCAGCACCGACATAAAGCGCTGAACACCATCGCAGCTGATGAAGAGTAGCAAGTACAGAACGGCCGTCGTCTGCCAGTGCTTCAGTGCTTCAGCGCTTACCGGCGGTGATGGCGGTGCTGATGAAAGCCGAAAGACCGACGTGCGCGTCGACTGGTCGAAAGGTCAACAGGGTTTGCACTTGTACTACCACGTCACCACGCGGTACCTCTGCTACCAGTACCTCTCTATAGCTTGGACAGGACGCGCGCCTAATCTCAACACGGATGGCGATGGCGAGCCTCGAGGAGTCGAGGTCTGTCGAGGTGACATTTGTGGCCGCGACGTTCCTCAAGTTGAAGTTTCCAGTTGGGATGCGGATGGGCTGTATGTCTTCATGATGTTCCCGGTACCTTCATGTGTTGACGCGGAACTATATTCCCATAGTCCACGAAGAGCTGAGAATCCACTGAGTATACAGCTCCCATCGTGAATGGACTAGAAAGCCGTCGTCTGCAACCTCCAACGATGGGTCGATGATTACTCCGAGTCGGACGCATCACATCCTCGTCCTCCTCAAAGTACTGCACACCGTTACACCTTCTGAATATGCTGCGGTCCAATATCAGCGAGTCTACTGCCACTGCTTAGAGCCCGGAAGAAAGTTAATGCGCTAGTCGAGACGTATGTGAACCACGTTCACGCCGGTTCACCCTCCCGGTGCTCACAATTCCCGAATTTTCGGAATGACGTCCCCTCTGCCGTGATGTATCGGTCGCGTCAAGCTCGCGATCCGCCACTCGGGCTGTGTAAGCCAGTTTCTCTCCAGTTTCTATCGGACTCTACTGGTGCTTATAACCCCGCACTGCGCAATAGACAATCTCACATTTTTATTTGCCCCCCTACTCTCAGGATGACTTCGTTCCCGCAGACTATCAAGGCGCTCCAAGTTCAGGACAATAAGTCGGTGAAGGTGGTGGATCTTCCGTTTGCATCGCAGGAGAAGGTGCAGAAGTTGCCGGAGGATCAGGTCCTGGTGCGTAGAGCATTGCATTCGTTATCTCCTATCCCTCGTTGACGTCAAGAGCAGGTGCGTGTTCGTGCGGTCGGTCTGAATCCCACCGACTGGAAACATGCTCTCGGGCCGTGGGGGATGCCTGGCACGATCTCCGGCTGCGATGCGGCCGGCGATGTTGTTGCAGTTGGCTCGGCCGTCTCCCACCTGAAGGTTGGGGACAGGGTCTGTGGCTTCAAGTGCGTGCTCCTGGATAAAGTCTACACCACGATACTCATAATCATCGCAGCTATGGTGGTTCGTGGCAAAAGGACAACGGCGCGTACGCCGAGTATGTTCGCTTCATCGCGGCCGTCTGCTTCGTGCTTCCTCCAGAGATGACATACGAGGAGGGCGCATCATTCCCTATTCCCCACCTCACCGCAGTGCAGGCGTTGTACATGCGCCTGCCCTTCCCTAAGCCGCTTACTCCGGCCGCCGACGAGTTCAGGCAGAAGGGCGAGAAGATCCTGATTTGGGGTGCAAGCACTGCCGTCGGCCACCACGCCGTGCAGCTCGCCGCGTTGTCTGGCCTCGAAGTTTACGCCACTGCGTCCCCGGCCGCTCACGCTGACATCAAAGCTCTCGGAGCGACACACGTCTTTGACTACAAGGATGCGGATGTGGCTTCGAAGATCAAACAGGCCGCTGGAGATAAGGGAATCATCTACGGCCTCGATACTGTATGTGAGAAGGGTAGCACCGACGCGACTGTCGTGAGTATATATCCTCTTTTACACGTCCTACCTGCTAAAGCGCATCTTAGGATGCTATGTCGCCCACCCGTGGCGGTACTATCATCACCACGTTGCCTATCTCGGACGAGACCAAGAACCGCCGGAAGGATGTCAGCGTGGACTTTACGCTCGTGTACACGGAGCTCGGCTACGAAATTAACTTTGCAAACGCGTTCCCGTTCCCGGCCATGCACGAGGACAAGGCGCGCACGCAGACGTACAACGTGGAGGATGCTCCCCGCGTGTTGGACGGGTGGAAGGCGGGTGTTGGTGCACCGAAGTTCAAGACGCAGAAGCTGCGCCTTCTTCCGGGCGGTCTAGAGGGCATCGCGGAGGGCCTCAAGATCATGCAGGATGGCGCATACGGCCGCGAAAAACTTGTGTACAAGCTTGATTAAGCGTCAATCTGTACCCTTATCATCATGCATTATATACGATCCAATCTACTTTCGTAAAGAGCCTTTCCGGATCGACGCGTCCCGCGTCTATATGTCGATAGTCACGGGGCCGTAAAGACTTCCATGCTAAGAGCGCACCGGCCGCCACTTGACTTCTACCTTCATCTCCCCCGGGCCCCGCCTTCTGGACATGCCCGCCGCCATGGATGTGGACGAGAATGAGCCTGTGCTTTTATTCCCTCCCGAGATATGGTCCCACATCGCTCTGCACATCGACTGGCGCGAAGACTTGATCGCACTTGCACAAAGCTGCCACTATCTTCACGACCTTATTATCCCGAATCACTTGCAGTATCATGTTATTCAGGCTCCTTTTCACAATCTGTCTCTATGGAAGCATCTCATCTCACATCCGAAGTGCGCTGGGAAGGTCACTGTCCTCATACTTTACGACGGCACCGTGAAGCGGCATACGGAGAACTGGCGCGTGCCATCTGTCGTGGCGAAAGACGACATGTCGGGCCGTGTCGAAACCAATGAACTGGGCAATGCGATCATTGCAGCATTTCAGGTCATGCGCAACCTGCGCGAGTTCAAGCTCGATGCTCCTTGTGAAGGCAACAACCCTCGCTCGTTCGAAAACGCACTAGACGCCCTACATTTGGCCATTTCCCACCTACCGAAGCCGAAGCTGACGATCTCGGCTCCCTATCGGTACCGCTTCCCGGCATTGACAGAAGAAGAGGCGTCGAACATCGAGGAAATCGCGAGCGCTGAGGATTTACGGGCGGCGGACTTGGTGCGGAGGAATATGGTACGTGCCAAGCGACTCTTACTTTGGGTGGGATGCTGACATCTGCACCAGTTCTGGAAGCTTGATGATATTGTTCGGTTGGATGTCTTGAAGTTTGATGCGATCTATACGACGGACCCGAGGAAAACGCGCCGAGCGCTTGTGGCGGATCTCTTTGTACCCATGCTTGCGAAGTGCCATGCCTTGGAGGTACGTATACTAGCATCAGGATCCATTATTTTCATACTGATCACGTCCTACCAGGAACTCAAACTGCGCACTATACCCTCTTACTTGAGCGCTGGCCTCGCCAGCGTGCATCTACCGTCCCTACGCTCACTATACGTGACGGCACAGGATACCCTTAAGGAAGCCGAGGAGCGCCACATCCAGGACTTCCTACGCGCCCACACCAGCTTGACAACTCTCCAATTCACGCTTCTATCTCACGTCAGCTGGTCCAGTACTGTTGATGGTCCCTTCCCTCTCCTACCCAAGATTGAGCATCTCCTCGACGCACCCGCCGCCTTCGTCATTGCGATCTTCAAGAACAGGCGGGAGGTTAGCTTCGTCCTAGCGACCTTGGGTGACTTCCACCTCTTGCAGATTGTTAGCACCGCAGGCTTCATTGTGCTAAGCCGGTATGAACTCAAACGCCTCGGGCTCTCGCACGTCATCAACTTGTCAACGCTACGACTCGCGAGCAGTATCTTCCCGGCTTTCAACGAGCTACACCTACCGTCCTCCGGAAACCCTCGTCATACCATGTTCACGGGCTCGTCAAGACATCTACATGCGAATCGGGGACAACCGCAGCACGAGCCCAATCCCGCTTGGCCGCTGTGGTACCGCCAACTATACGACATCGAGGAGATCCACGACTCTGTACCGAATATCTTCGAGAACCTCCGGGAGGTATCGAACGTACGCACAACGGCGGGACTGGTGCCGGACTACACGGACTGGCTGCGTGGTGGCTCGGAGGAGCGCCCATACCTGAAGGGAGTTGACCGGGCGAGCGTGGAGAACGCACTCCGCTCGATCTCGAAGCGGTACCCGCGGTTGAGAGTGGTGAATGGTTGGAGGATTGATTAGGGGTGGATCTTGTTGTTTGCTATGTCTTGTATGTTGTGTGGATGGTACCGATTGTTGTTTGCCTGTCCCTTGGGTCGTCTGCAAGAAAGCTTTCCCCTGGGTCACGCATAGTCTTTTCGATTTGTAGCCTTTCTTGCGGCAAGGATTGTGAGGATTGTGGTAGGTAGTCTACGAGTAGTCATATATACGGATGGATGGTACTATGATCATCGGATACAATGCATGCATTGCTATCATTACAGCATCTAAGGGCGGCGTTGACATGAGAAGTTGATCAACGTCGTGAAGACCGTGGGGCGATCCCACGTCGTGCCGCTTGTGCTTCGACCGCGACGTTGACGGCGTCGACACATGCAACAATATACCCATAAATCTGAACTTGCCACCGTCATCCAAAGCTCTACTCGTTCAGACGCCCAGTCTGATACGCCCCGCCCGCGCGCGGTCCTTAATAACCTTGAAGAATCTCCTGTCCATCCGGTGTCACCTCCCCGCGCGCCAGTCGTCCCTCAAAATTCTCGTCTAAGGAAGCTCTGATGGCGGTCCAGTCCTTGCACTTGTGCATGACGTCGAGCCCGCTTGCGCCGTGCATTACTTTGCCGGTGGCGTCCTTCGCAAGCTCCCCGTACTCGAGTGTCGTGTCCGCGCCACACAAGATGATCTCGCGCAGGTACTGCGCGCACAAGGCGTGCTTCAGCAGACATCGATCTCCACATGGCAAAAGATACGCACGACAAGACAATGGTTGACATGATGCTCGACCCCCGTCCCGTTTCCGGGATATTGCAAATACCCGTGCTTCGCGGCGGCGTATCCATAACGAAGGGCGTCCAGGCAGTGCATCTGGTGGAACATGCTGACGACGAAGAGCTCGCGCTCTGGCCCAAGAGCGACCCAGCCGTTCGATTTGGGGAATATGCTGGCCCACTCCTCGTCCTGGTAGATCCCATATAACTCGTCATCCGGCCACTCGATGTTCATGGCCGCTTGAGGGATGTGGACTGGCAACTCCTGCGGCTTATCCTTACCCTGCCAGCCTAGTTGTGCAGGCGTCGTGAGTAGAAGGGGTCACGAAGAGGCGTGTGGAGGACGCACTGTACTGGACGCGTTCTGGATACGCAAGCTTCTCGAGACGCGCCGCATTCTTCCACTTCGCACCCAGATCCAATGTTTGCAGCGCTCCGAGTAGCGCGAGGGCCAGCGAGATCACTGCCCATATTGTCGTGGACTCCGCTGAAGAGTGCATGGTGAGATGAGCAGGACGGCTAGGAATACGCGATCAAGCCTCCGTTGGATGAGGTGGAAGCTTTGGCGGAGTTCAAAGTAGTTGCAGCACGCCTGTGCGGTCACCTCTCGGTCAGGGCCGTACGTGCACGCGCCAGCGCCGAAAGTGTCCAATATCGCTGTGGTCGCTTCATCAGCGACCGGAACCTTCTCTATTTCTACCGTGATATCGCGCGTCGGCGCGCCGGTCGGTACCTTGGAGTCTGGCTGGTTTAGCCTTGACATGCCCGTGTCCACCGGCAGGCAGTCCTGCTGCTGATGGAAGACTGGAGCTGCGGCGGACGCGACGTGCGTAACGTAGGCCCGAAGTGCCGTTTGCCTTGCGCTTCCACCTCGATATCGTGCCGCGAACTCGCGATCGCGCCGGTCTGCCTGACCCTTCATCGATCATCGACAATCATGTCCGCGTCGTACCAGAAGCTCGCGCAGAGCGAAGACGGGATCCCTTCTGCACCACCCGCTGCGAGCGAGTCTACGCTTGCACGTCGTCTACGTCTACTCGCCATCGTGCTTCTTGCACTCAACGTTCTGCTCGCCGCTGCAAATGGCGCCATGACCTTGCGCAACGGTGCCGCACTGCACCGCGTGCTCCCCGCATTCGATGTGCATAGTCTACCTACGCCTGATCAGTATCAGGGTCTACCGGAACACTCGCGTAACAAAAGTGCGTAACTCTTGCGACGAGACATGATACCATGAAGCTCAGTGTTACTCAACAGCCGTTGTTTTGCGCGACGAGAATGGCAATCTCATCTACCCGTCAAGAGAAAAGGCTCAGACCCGTCGCGACTTCCTTACAGATATTCTCGGACGTTGATCCTCTGCCTTCTGCTGTATACATCGGGGCGCAGCAGTGTCCCGACTCCATCCCCTACACACACTACTCGTACTTCTGATCACGCTGAATCGAGAGATACGTACCATCGCGTTCGGCTGGTTGTGGTCCTGGCAGCGGTAGCGGTAGTACCTTGAACCGATGTGGTTGTCGGAAGTACTATGGCGTACATTGGCACACATGCGCTTGCACGCAGCGCGATTCGTGTGGCACCGCTCGCATTCTTCAATGACACTGCTTTCGGAGAGCGATAGCCATTACATACTACAAACCTACTGGCGTCTGACAGGATCTGTCAGTCCACTATATATTCTACTAAGACCCAGGTACCAGCAGGGCTATCACAATATGAAGGGGTAGACTGTAGCTTTCATTTACCCCGGCCCATCTCTTCGCCGCGGCCTACGCGACTCGAAGTTGCGACAAACCATCATAGCGCTAATTCCGACCATTGAAGAGCGCCCATCTGCAGTCTCCGTATTGAACTGCGCTATCCTGACACTTGTAGTCTCTTGACGGGGATTTATTTGTCCGTATCGTACTTCCGAGCGCATACGTGAAGCGGACGCTTGAACAGCATGAGCGTGCATGTGAACATCTCGCCCCCGATGGCCTCCCGGCCCCGTTTGACCGGACACCCTCCCACGTCTTACCGTACATGGTCCTTTAGAGATCGGGCGGGACCTGCATGATGCGTGGAAAGCCTGCGGAAGCGTGTGCACGCTGCAACATCATACATCAAGATCAACATCCCATCAGGCCCCAAACCCAGATGACGGGTTCTTTGTCGTGCCAGGATCGGTACCGCCGGCCTGGCTTCTCGCTGCTTTTATCTCTACGTCGGGGAGGACGTGCGGACCACACTTCTTGCCCCGCGACCGAGACATCGTTCGGCAAGAACGTCCTCCATGCCGGTCCTCGCTTTGAGTCCCTACGCTCCGGATGAGCCGGAGAGCTTGATCATCAAGGAGCGCGGTGTGCTGTCCGGCATAGGTTTGGGGCTAGCTGCATGGGGTGCGTGTATCCAGAAGAACATCCCCAAGAAGTCCTTATTCATCGAAGTCCGGTCTCGCAGGTATCCTCTTCACTCTGGCCGTGCAATGCGTTGCCGCACTATTACCTCGTGCACGGCGGGAGATGGGCAAGGCTACCCTGCTGGTCTATGTTATTGTCATGTTCTCACTCGGGACCACTGCCATCTTCTTGCATCTGCATTGGGTACAAGAGTTCTTAATCGACAACCGTAACTACCCCGGCGGGCCCATGGTCTATGATGCAACTTTCTATGCGAACGCAGTCAACATCACTGGGGTTGTTTGGTACGCGGATATCCTCAGGAACTGAACGGACGATCATGCTCATATTCTCGCAGTTACTTCATTATGAACTGGATGGCGGATGGCTTGCTGGTGAGCTTTACAACTCTTCATTTGTACATTGCTGATATGAACTCATTGCCAAGTAGTTGTATCGCCTCTACGTCATATACGGTCAACGCTTTATCTTTGTTGCATTCCCTCTTTTGATGTTCTTGACATCTTTCTGTGCGTCCAATGGAATGAGTCGCTTGGCTTGGATGATACTCACAATACCATTCCAGCCCTGTCCGTGGTCGACCTTTATACTCTTGCCCAACCCGGGAACAGCATGTTCACCGACTCCGCCGTCAACTTTGGCTTGCTTTACTGGTCTTTCAGTATCGCGCTCAACGTCCTCGTGACGGCCGCAATCGTTGGTCGTCTTCTCGTCATGCGCGCTCGATTGGCCAGCATCAACGGGCCAAAACACGCCCAACTCTATGTCTCTATCTCCGCAATGCTCATCGAGAGCGCCTCATTGTACTCCATTACGGCTATCGTCTTCCTCGTTGGCTACTCCCTACAAGACGCTTTACAGTTCGCGGCTGAGCCAGTCGAGATTCTCCAGGGCGTTGCACCACTCATGATTATCCTCCGAGTCGCGCGCGGAACAGCGATCAGCGATATTACCGTGGGGACGGGCAAGGGCACGCGTGGAGGCACGGCTTCCACGGGGCCGCAACTCACGTCCATGCAGTTTACGCCGAGCGCAAGTCGTGGGACGACCACCCGGACGACGCACCTGAGCACTACGTTCAGCGAGGAGGTTGAGATCGGGTCGCGAGCTGTGCACTGGCCAGACATCTACGATGGTAGTCAGAGTCAGACAAGTGGCTTGGAAATGAGCGCATATAGTCCGACCGACGCCAAGGTCAAGGCCGCGCTGCGATGACAACAGATGCTACACTCTTTTCGATATTACTAATTTGTAGAACATGTACATTCTATCTCCGCAATTATATCCCCGTAACTGGTCTTGCCACACGTTTAGTTGGGCACACAGTACATTCCAGGGCATAGCACATAGGCACATTCAACGCATACAGTCGCGCAACTGAAGTCCTTACGCAATGTACGCATGAGATTCAACAGACGCGACATCTACAAATATCTATATGGCCTGACTCCAGCACGTCGAGTATACCCCGCCAACTTCCATCACATTGTGGTAACGCCATGGATTGAGATTCGGAGGCGCTTCGCGCACGTTCACGCAAGGTCGCTCGTATCGGAGGTAGTGTGCGTCGCAATCAGGAGACCAGGCTCAGGTACAGCACGGTCAGCCAAGTCGCTCGTGTCCGAGGTGGTGTGGGTTGCGATGAGGAGACCCGGTTCGGGAACTGCGCGCGCGGCGAGGTCACTGGTGTCGGATGTAGTGTGGGTGGCAATGAGCAGGCCGGGCTCGGGTACAGCGCGCTCAATCAACTCGCTAGTGTCCGAAGTGGTGGACGTCGCGATCAAGAGACCGGGCTCGGGGACAGCACGGTCGGCGAGCTCGCTCGTGTCCGAGGTGGTGTGAGTGGCAATCAGGAGGCCGGGTTCTGGCACGGCGCGCTCAGCGAGTGCACTCGTGTCGGACGTGGTGTGCGTCGCAATGAGGAGACCCGGTTCGGGCACGGCGCGGCCTGAATATAGGTCAGTACATTGCTCTTGGTCGGGCAAAGTTACAGACAAACACTCACGCGTAGGCGCAGCGGCTGCAAGAGCAGCGAATACAACGACAGCGAGGGATGCAGAGACCATATTGATTCGTGAAGAATGTGCGGGGTTGGGTCGGTGACGATGGTCAGTGCCAACGAGAGGTAGGCACAGTTTACATACTACTTATCCATTGTCCGACAACCGGCTTGGTAACTTATGCCGCCCGCGTCGGAACGCACGAGGAGGGCACGACGCATTTTGAAGCCGAATTGCGAGCGGTCGATGAAGGCACCGGTACCGACCACTATGCTTGCATCAGAAGCGCCCATGTGGTCGAGGGGCTATATATTTTTGGATAGTGGATCGGGGGGAGCCCCAGTTCGAGGCAGCTATCATGGAGCGCTGATGGATAGAGAAGATACCGTACTCGGCCATCGATATCTGTCTCCGTAGTGTTCCAAATGACTGGCCAGCAAACAAAGAACCTCCAGCTCAGACCTCATGCTAAGTATCCAGTACGTTTCCGCATGGTATGTCGAAAACCTTATTACCGTCGATCAGCTACACTTGGCTTCCCAGCGCAGCCGCCGATCCAAAGGGACTGTCCCACCGACAAGGGACCCGCAGGAGACAGGAGAGCCGCTGACGAGCGTGCCGTGCTGTGAGCCGTTCTGTGTCGGCGGGAGAGGTATATCCGCCGCGCATCGCGCTGGAGGCACGAAACTGGATAGTGCACTGGGCAGTGGATTGTTGTGGTCTGGACGATAAACAGAACTCGCGTGCGGCTGTGAGGAAAGTCTGATGATGGTCGTCGCGGTCGACGTCGGTCGGGTCAGCTCCGGGGTGACGCGGGAACGCTGATGGCGCTTCTTGACAAGCACCACCTCCATACTTACCTGGCCCTATTTCATATCGAGTACAAAGCACGCCGTGACTTTGATCGTGTCTATATAGTGATGGGGCTGCTACATCTGGATCTGTGAGATCGAACGAGTGGTCCAAAATATCTGTGATAGTTTTATGCACCCCGGCGCTGCACGTCAAGACACTGGAATTCTGATGTAACTCTAACCCAGACCTAGCGCGATACATCCACGCACGTACCGGTCTGATCTGGATCTTCTACAAGTCCGTCATCGATCACTGTTAGACGCTCTTGCCCTCTCTTTGCGGCTGTCATGTCAGTCACGGAGGCTACGAGCGCTAAGCGCAACGCGGACTATGTGCTTGTTGACGGCCCGCCTGAGATACGTCGGTATGCAGCCAACGCAGCCAGTTCGCTTGCTCATTCTCATGGTGGTGATGCAGTTTAGCCACGCAGTATTTCTACATGAAGCACTTCTTCGACAATGCAGACTTCCTTCCCCCGCCGATCGATATCGACAAGGTTGAAAGCGTACTCGACGTTGCAGCTGGAACAGCAGCTTGGACATTGGACCTTGCAGACCAACCCGCAGCGGCAGCACGCCTCCCACCTCACAATCACCAGCATCCTCTACACCTCCGCATCTGCGACATCTCTACCGCCAAGTTCCCCCCAGAAGACATTCTCGCACGGGCTGGCATCGAGGCATTCCAGCACGATGTGCTCACCCCCTTCCCTGCCGAGTTGCAAGGCACAGTTGACTTGGTGAACATGAATTACCTCGTCTACGCCCTCACGGAGGAAAAGTGGAAGCTCGCGCTCAAGAATGTGCATGGCGTTCTCAAACCGGGAGGATATCTCATCCTCCGCGAAAGCGACCCCGTGTTCTATTCTGCGTCGAGCCCTCCGCCACCAGACGATGGCACACCTCACGACGTGCAGGCCCAGATCAACGGCACGACGTCTGTGCACAAGATGAACTCAATTCTGACAGGCTTCGCTGTAAAGAGCGGTTTCGTTGTCGGGTCTGTATCATCACTATTCCTCCGCAATTGACCAGGCTCATATCATGCTCAGGTTGTCCCATCGCTTCCCGGGATTACTTCAAGGTGCGGGCTTGACCGTGGCTCACCGGAAGCGCCTTCTACTGCCTTCCGGCGAGCTCTGCAATACGTTTCCGACAGCTCGGGGCCGTTCCATGGCGCCAATGAAAAGCAGTAGCGTGGAGAACTTGGACGCAGTCTTCGACATGCTGTCAAAGGTTTGGCTTGACCGAGGGATGCTCGAAGTGCCCGCTGGTACGAAGATCGAGAGCGAGGAAAAGCGGCAGGCTATCCTGAAGGAGTTACACGAGCGTGCAATGGAGGGTGTCTTGGTAGTTCAAACAGAGATAGTCGCTCAGCGTCCGGCTTAGTGTGCCGCATGTTGTACCGCATGGCATGTCGTGCTTGCTCGCCGAACACTCGGATGAATAGCACCGGTTCTCAATATTGACTGGAAACTGGGGCATCACGGATATATAGTGGTTTGAGACTAACACGGCCATATAGTGGCTCTATTCGTCCTCGTAGCCTTGTACTGGCCTCCTCTGGCGCTGCGGCACTGTACGGGGCGTAAATATTATATTCACTGACAGACGCGGGGAAAACGGGATGCAGTATGAAGTCAATTTACGACGTACATGGGTAGGACCTCGGCACTGGCTCTGGTGCAACATATTTCCCACTCGACTTCAACGCATTTCCAACGACCATAAAGACTGGGGCCGTGCTGGCGATGGCAACGGCGAAGAAGAGGGCCGGCTTCTCATGAGCTGCCCATCGCTGTTGTGAATGTTTCAGTATATTATGTGACCTCAGAGCAAGTATATACGCACCATATAGCGCAGTGTACGGCTGATCGGGGTGCCTGCGGAGGCCATGGTTGTGGTGAGCGTTCAAGTTGAGCGCGTCGCGCGCGTGAACGCGTCGGGGCCATTCGGCGGTTCGCGCGCTTTTACATAAACACGACAAGCGCCCGTCCTGCGCACCGACCATAGGTTTGGATACCTGTACGCTCCGGCCTCTGCATTACTTTGAGCTCTGGGAGGTGTTCTTGCCACTTTAGCGCTGATGAGCCATTGCTGCGCTTTATAATGTTGCAGTCGCTAGCACACACATTTTGGGTATATCACCGCTGAAGCTGGTCCTTTGCACCGATACACATGTACTAAACACTATATGCGATTGCATACTCTGAAGGTTCGCAAGCGGATGCACAACATATATGAGAAGAAGTACCAAGTACGTAGATGGTCCAATCAAAGATACAGAAGATAATGATACACAGGCGCTGCTCTGACCCAGGTCAACCTCCCCGCGGACGCTTGTGCGGCGCGCCGTACTGTATGTTCGGCCCTGGTCGCTTCGAGCCTATCGACATCTGAGACCCGCCGTAGTTGTCATGGTTGATATATTGCGACAGCGAACGCGCTGGCTGTGTGGCAACGGGTCGGGATGAAGTCGGTTGTGTCGGTCTGGTGGGAGATTGCGATACCTCCATACGACGGAATTGAGAGGTGACAGAAGTGGACGAGGGTCGCGGTTGCGTCTTGATTTGGGGTCGCGAGACAGACGCGGAAGCTTGAGATGATACCGGTCTCTGCGATGATGTCGAGACGGGTCTCTGCGATGATGCCGGGGCAGGTCTGTGCGACGATGTCGAAGCAGGTCTTTGTGATGATGCCGGAGCAGGTCTCGGTGCGGCGCGCTGAGAGGACGTCGAACCGGAAGAAGCGGGAGCTCGTTTCTGGCTGAGCGCAGGACCCTTCTCTAGTACAGCTGGATTCTTGCTCAGCATCTGAACGGCCAATACTCTGGATATATCACATACTGATCTCAGGTTCCGATGTGTCCTCGTCCTCCTCATCATCTTCGTCCTCATCCTCGTCCGCATTAAGTTGATCGGCCTCATCGTCTTCCTCCGGTAGGTTCAGAAGCGCGGTACCCTGAATCTTGAACTCGTCGAGGAAGTCGACGTATGCTTGTAAGCATGACGGGTTGAAACGCAAGTCCGTGAGATCCGCTCGGGCGCTCTCGCGCATCGCTTTAACGGCAAAACCAAGGTGTCTCAGCGAGAAACGGGTGCGGAAGAAAAAGACCAAGTGTATCATCGAAACCAGATCCGTAGGAGCGAGGGTCTTGGGCCGCTTATCCATGGGTATACACCAGGGTTCTTTGTTCAGCAACTCGATTAAGAGGGTCACGGACTCTTCGAAGTCGTCCAAAAAGTGGTTTGAAACAGGAGGCGACGGATCACCCAGCCATTTCTGAACCGCCTTGTACGTCGCATATAGGTTCGCTCCGGTGATGCGATGTTTGAGCTTCTCGTGTATGGTGAACATTGCGGTCGAGATCTAATGAACGTTAGATCTTGTCATATGGCTAGTGGCGACACACGAACCCATCGGAAATCCGCCTCACGCGCAGGGTTGAAGTGGCTTTCCTTGAGGGTTCCACGATGCTGATCCGACAGCCTCTTGACCACCTCCATCTTGTCGTTCAGGGTCTCGGCCTTCATTTTCTCTGGTAGGAGATCAGCGAGTCGCGCCATAGAGTTCGCATAGCGGCATACCCGACACATTGAGAGCGACACCGAGTTGCACACGCTGTATGGCGTTAGTATACCGCGAGGATCCACCAAGGTATCAGAAACTCACTCGGAATACCTCGCGCTGTTGCTGATCATCCAGTCCCTCGAACTCAACGTACGTCATCTGAGCGTTCTTGAACTGATTGCGATACGGGTTGGGGAGAATGTAACCGGGTTGCTCCTTGTCCGTACTCTTATACCACCACTTGTCCCTGGGTTCTGCTCTGGCGAATTGTGAGCATGAGGGTAATCGGCGAAAGAATAGCCACGAACGGGTTCAACTCTACCTCGGGTTAGGTCAATCTTCCTCATGATAGTGACCATGCTTACGACATATCTAGAACACGCTTGATGAGCATATCAGGGCACGGAGAAAGATCAAGTTTCTGACCTCTCCATTCATAAATCTCCTGATAGACGTTAAGCGCTGTTTACCATCGATGCAGACACGACGGGTCTCTCCCTCCTCGTTTGTGATAGTTGCTGTTACGAGAGTTTGAGCTTGTGCGTATCTGAAGGGTTCTCTTGACTCACCAAATATCAATGGCGGTATGTGCTACATAGTAATGAATATGACATATCGCTGAGACGATAACTGAACGTACATAACGCAAGAATATGCTATCCACGAGCATTTGTTGCTTCTGCGCATTCCAAACAACGTCTATGCAGCGCTATCAATGATCATGCTCAGGGTGAAGGAAGTCAACGCCACACACCTCGCTGGTAATCCGCATTCAGGTCAAGTAAATCTTTCTTCATCCATTCTTATTCCATCAGGGCCAGTCAGAACCAAGATCCGGACGAGTTTACCCACTATGAAGCGCCTCTATGGAGACCGAGCCAGCTTTGAAGGGAGGAAGGGCTTTGCCTGCGAGGCTGAAAGGTACAGGAGCCTTCTGCGATCCCGTAGGCGGCGCCATCTTCGAGAATAAACAGATGTATATATGGGTAAATCCCCCTTGAGCTCCGTAAGGCCGCCACGGGCGAGCGTTCTTGTCGAACGATACAGAAGGTGGTGGTCGGGAGCAAGACCACTTGAATGGCGTGGCGCGCGGTTCACTCGGTTATTCGGCCCGGTTCCGCAAGCTTCTCACGACTCATCCTGAGTCGATTTCGCGTACGTACGCCAGTTCGCCTACCAGATCTAAGTCAAAACACGGACCACAGTGATAGCACGCAGGCCCGCATGAGTATCTAGGAGCACTAGGTCGAGGTGCATCCGATTCGAAACCCAACTACTGTCATCCTAGCGGGACATGTGCGTACAGCTCTACTTCATCATTCCTACAGACCCAGCGAAAACCACTGTTGTACATCTACCACAACCCATACTCTACAATCTCACGCTCTAACTGGCCCTCTTCTACATCCTGCAAAGTATATCCGCTCTTCTTCCCCCACTCCGAGGCCGGAACATCGTCGAAGCGCGTGAAGTTCTCCAGGGTGATGTACGGTTCCAGGGTCGCCAGATTCATATAGTGCGTGTACTGCTCGCGGCGGCTAGAGTGAGAGTGTCAGAAAAGCCATCGCAATAGTCTAGGGAGGCGAATGCTCACTCGAAAGGCCAATTCTCGACCAGAGCGCCGCCGTTCTCTAACGACTCGTTGTTGAGCCAAGTCACCCACTGGCGCTGGAACGCTAAAAGACCGTGAGCCTCAGGAAACATTCAGTGGACATCAAGGACATACCCTCGCTTTGCTCTGTTCCCCAGAGGCCCCAGAACGAGCGGTATCGCGTCGAGTTGTACTGCCGCCACAGCTCCGCCTCGTTGGGCAGGTGCGCGGTGCCTTCCCAGACTTTGGCTATTCCGAGGGCTTGGTAGCGGACCGTTGTCCACGGACGCGCTGAGTATGGGTAAGATGAGAGAATCCGTGGACGAGCCATGGGTGGAACTCACAGTTGGTGAAGGCGAGCGTAGGGTCTGGGATGTAGTGTCCGGTCCAGTGCGTATTGCGGTATGAGCGGAATAACTCCGTCGGCCGAGTGCTACGATATCACGCATAAGCGCTCAAACGCCAGCATGAGAGAAAGAGGTTACGCACTCCTTCGATACCTGAGCCAAGACACGGTTGACGTGAACGTAACCGGTGGCGAAGATGATCTACGCAAGAGAAGTGAGTACGTGTGAGCATAAGGATCCTCGAACACAACGACGCACCTCATCAACACCCAGTTCGAGAGTTGAGCCATTGACGAATGCAATCTTGCCGGACTGAATCCCCTGTCCTTTGAGAGGCTCAAACGACGCGATCTCGGGAACCAGGTTCGTATTGGCAGGTAGGCGCTTGAATGAGCGACGTTGGTAGGGGTGGAGCTTCTCCCAGTCATAGGCCTGAGTACATCCCAATCAGTATTGTGACGAAGGCTGGGGGAATGCTTGTGGCTTACCTTGCGGCTAACGTAGAGAGTCTTGACGTACGGAGCAATGTCACGGGCGATCTCAGAACCGGATACGCTAGCGCCAACGACGAGCACCGTCTGTAACGGCACAACTTCAGCATGCAAGCGTCGCAAAGAGTCAACATCGAGAGCTCACCTTATTGGCATAGTGCTCCGGCCGACGATAAGACCTCGAATGATAAATCCCATACCCCGTCGGGCTCTTCCCATCCACAACGCCACTCCACTCCACAATCCCCGGTATATCAGGAACATGCGGCTGCTCCGGATCCAGCCCGTTCACAGCGACGACCACAGCGTCGAACTCTTCTTGCCACCACGTCTCCTCGAGCCTATTCGACTCCTCGAGCTTGCGCAGACGTTTCAGCGTTAGGGTCCACTGGCCGGATTTGGAGAATCTGGAGACGCGCTCGACGCGCGTGTTGTAGGAGACTGCGGAGGGGTCGTCGGAGGAGGAGAAGCCGTGGAGGGCGGCGTAGCCGCGGACGTGCGCGGTTACTATGGCTTGGCCGGGGGCCCATGGCTGTAACGGTCACATGCCTATTAGTATAAAGCTGCTATAGGGAAGAAGAAGACGAACGGTGTTGGGAGGATAAGGCACACCAGGAAGATCCGTGATACTAATAGGCGAATTCGTATGTAGATTCTTCCACACAGGCCGCGGAACCCAATGTGCGCGCCATCGTTCGTCGAGCGTACGTCCGTCTTGCCCCTCAGTATAGTACTCCACATGCGGAAGCTTGCTCGGAGTGTACGGGTTGAGGTTCACCGGTGAATCACTACGCCCTGTCAGCCTGGATACTACTCTGAAGTAGAGGGGGATATGGCACGCACGGGTACGCCTCGCGCACGGGAATATCGTCCGTGAACCTCCAGTTCCCACCGGGCCCAGGCGCGCGGTCGAAGATGGTAACGTTGAACTTATGCGCCTGCAGTTCGGCGGCTACTTGGAGCCCGGAGGGTCCAGCACCGATGACGGCTACGCGCTTGATGGCGCGCGGGAACGTCGTCCATGGCGAGTTGGAGTCCGAGTCGAGCACGACTTGCTCTGAGGCGGACGCAAGACCGCCGAGAAGCGAGGCAGAGAGCAGGGTTCGTAGCCTCATGAAGAGATAGGCGGGTTCGAGCGCGCAGGCTTATCCATCGCGTTTTATAGAAGTTTAGCGCGCTGCTGAGATAGAGCGTGTACGGTTGAGGTGACCTCGCGCCATCGTCACCTCGCATTCCGACACTCGAGCCGTGGGCGCGCACGACGAGGTAATCACTGCTTCATTGTATAGAGTTTGATCGCTGAGTATCCTTGTCGACGATGTATGGGCATGGCTTCCTCAACTCTGTCTAGAGGAAGGTCTTCTGGGGATCGTCGTGGAGGTTTCGGCCAAGACGTGAAAGCGGCACAGCGGCCAACTCGTGCCGCGTTGCCGAGCTGTGGCACCGAGGTTGGATCTTGACAACAACCGTTGACAGATCGAGTACTCCGCGCTGGGCGTCATTGCATCGGTCAAGTACGCGCGTTGTAGTGCTCTGAACTTGACGAGCCGTAGGGCTATGACGTGCTGCATCGTTATCGATGCTCTCTTTCTGATGTTCAAGTTGCAAACTTGCGCGAGCGCAAAACATCACCGGTACTCATCTACTATGTATACACTCGGTGAGCGTTGAGTACCCGCACATGACCACCGGGTCATGCTAAGCAACGACGGCGGGCATCATAATCAACAAAGTTATACATTCCAATCAGCGCTCCATACTACAAGCAATCCAACATCGTACAGCCCATCCCCATCCATACACTTCCGAATTCCCTTTCAATCCTCACACATCCCCATGGCGGAAAGTCTCCGCGCCCTCTCACCAATCGCG
>UWZB01000273.1:4695-25507 GCA_900536885.1 Peniophora sp. CBMAI 1063 | reverse complement strand
CACATCGACGTTCTCACACTAAACTCGCCCTCGCCGTTCCGACCGTACTCCGACCAACTGCAACGGGAAGACGGTAGTTACACAATATTACATATCAACGTCATACACTAGTACGTTAAGGACTGTCTATGATGATATCGGCTAGCGTCACACGTGGAAGAGAAGGCTGTATATGGACGGGAGAAGAGGTGCCCGGGAGTATCAAGGTACAGGAGTTTTGATGTTGAGCGGAAAGTCCGACATGGCGTACATGCTCCGCATACACAAGAGACAGACCAGCCATGCAAGAACAATCACAATAACACGTAGCTCTCGGGGGTCAACAGGCCGGTAATACGAAGTCTTGAGGCCAATTGCCCATGATACCGACAGGGTCGAAGTCGAGATTGACGTCTTAGCCTGCGACGTTATATCAAGAAGCCGACCAAGAGTCGGTATCAGTCGCATGATCCACCCATACACAGTCTTCTCTGCGCCGTTCACTAGGAGAGATGATAGGCGGGAGCCGCGGTGGTCATGTAGGGCGTAGAGTAAATCTGGTGAAATATCAGGACGCGTGTCACGGGAGACAGGGATGAGCATTCCTTACAGAGTACATCTAATAGCCCGCTATCATACTCCACACGAGGGTCCTCGAACCCTGGTTGTGCCTCAGGCTGTTCGGGTGCATCGTGGGATTGATGCTCCTCGTGGGATGTCCCAGTTTCTCCTTGATCGCCTAGTGTCGCGATTACTCGTGCAACGGATCGGAGAAACCACAAAGCGCTAGGTAACACACCCTTCGTAGATCTTGCCCAGAAATCCGACGCACGCTCGCCGGGAGGAGATGCCGCATAGCCGTCGCCAACTGCCGCGACAGCGAGTTCGAGTTCTTGAACGCGCTTGAAGATGACCACAACGTCAGCTACATGTTTCTCTAGGTCTTGTGACAACCGCTCTAGATGATGAATAGCCAAGATTAGGTCATAGTTTAGTCCTCAATGAAGAGATGACGCGCCATATACGGCCTGAAACTCTTGTTGAGTCTTCGAGATGTTGTCAACGTCCGTCTGGAGGGTTTTGAGCGCACTGCCTTGCATGACAATCCCTGTACACTGTCTTAAGCATGGACGCGAGCGGAAGCGAGGCACATACGATGCGAGTTTAAGTGTGCAACATTGCTTGCAGTAGTTTGTCCCGTTTCTGATGTCGCGCCCGCTGGTGTATGGACACCCATGGCACCTATCAATGACATGACAGTGATAATGCGCCCAACAGATAACATGGGATATCAAGTACCTGGTGGAGTCTCGCTAGGACGAGCGACTACGTCGTCAAGCTTCGCATACAACGCAGCTACTTTGGCTTCAAGTCCCATCAACGTATACTCGTGCCCTTCATCTATGCTGCTTATTTCCGCTCTGACGTCGCTCACTCGGTCTTCTACAAATTTCCGGACGTCTTTGAAGCGAGCGGAGAATAGTTTCGCTTGTTGACCAGTCTCCTGATCGGTGTAGTTTCGCAGGGTTTTCTCAGAGTGGTCAAGCTTAGAGTCAAAGTCGTGAGATAGCTGTTGAACTGGCGGTCTCGTGAGCAATACTTCGAGTCCTGTCGGGAACAGCGCTCACCTTGGGCAAGGAGTTTCCCGGTATCAAGCGTGGGTGTCGTCGAGGTTTCTTCGCCTGTGTCGTCTGAGTCGGTGAGGATGAAAGGCATGACTAGGTCCTGCTCGGCCGTCGCATGTAACTTCGGGTCTGAAGGCGAAGGGGGCGGCGTCCTGGGAACGATGCTGGGGGGGAGCGATAAGGTGTGTGGCGGTATAATGCAGGTTTCGTCGGGTTGGCCATCAGGGATTGTGACATGCGTAGCCAAAGCCCCATTCCGTGCGTTTACGAATGGGAATGGTCCAAGTCTCTGCGTCGAGGACGAGGATGATCGAGGACGGGTCTGGAGTATATCAGGCATGGTGCGCAACCTCGGTGCGAGACAAGTAGTAGGCACGAGCGGGCCACCCTTTTATACCGTACAGCTCGCGGAAGCAAGTCCGCTCATTCAACGCCTCAGCCGGGGTTTCATGCTGGAAGTTGTCGCGAGTCAAGGAAAAGAGAAAAGGTCTGGAAGACGCAAAGTCGTTGCCGTCGTAAAAGCGCGCTGAAAAGACGTGGACGTGCAAAGAGTCTAGTTGCGAGCCGCATTCCTAACCGCTTGCAGTGGAATGAAATCCAAAGAAGCTTGAATGTTGAACGTTGAGGTTCAGAGTGTAGTTGTAACGTGGTGAGCTTAGGCATCAACGACGCGTCACGCGTCACGTCCCATGGTCAGTCTAAGACCAATGGGTGCTCTCTTGCCCCGTTCTCTCACGAGGCCACTGGTATGCTCGAGCGCTTCGACAAACCATGCGTCCATTATTGGGCAATGCAGACCTCTACTCTACCGCGGCGCGACTTGTCAAGTCTGGCCGTGACAAGGCTCTTCCTTGGAAAGGCGTTATCGGTCGCCCATTCGTCTTTTGTCGGCTTTCCGTCTTTGTCGTCAATCTGGCTTTTGCGTCTTTGCGTCTTTCCCCTAGACTACTCTTCTTCAGCTTCCCGTTACGCGAGAGCATATACATATATGGCGCTACTGGCAGGCGGGCTTAAAGCTCAACCACTTGTGTCCACTACGAAGCTCAAGATTGGTCAAGTGCGTACTATCAACCGTACATCCCGCCAATCGCGGATACTAACGTCATTGATGCAGTGAAACGAGCAAACAGCGAAGAAGGCTCTCGGGATGGTGATGGCGAAGAGGCGTTGGGTGCCGGGCAAGAGGTCTCGTCGTCGCCCAGACTCACGAAAGCTCTTCCGCGACGCGTGGGCACGCTCGTTGACACGCCTGCAGCAGTCAACCCTGCGAAAGACGAGTCTGAAGGCATGGAAGATGCCGACCCTGGCTCGCTCTCTACACTCTCTTCTTTGTCGAGCTCGACCAGCGCCCAGAGCAATCGCAGCGACACTTACGCGTTCGCCAAGTCCATCGTCAAGGGCGATGGTACACGGTCCTTTAGGCCAACCAAAGCCGTCGACGTTCCTGCCGTTCATCAGCACAAGAAATTTCGACTTCGACACCTCGTCACCAGCGAGTCCTCTCTACATATCAAGCTGCGGTCCGGGTATTACGACAAGTAAAGACCATTTATACGCTGCCGGTGTCTGTTGTTAACGTTTACTGGGTGCAGGATCCAGTCTGGGCTAGATGCGAACGCAGAGAACGTCGGCTTTCTCGACGACCCCTCTAAACCCAAGGAACCAGAAGTCGAAGATAGCGCTCTGGTAGCCGAGGATAGCACCTACGTGAGATAGTGTTAGTATCTACGTTCTTCCTTTGGGGACTGACGCTAGGAAACAGCTAAACCCGATCTCTGATGTTGGAGAAGACCACGAAAACGCTGGAGAAAATGAAGAGGACGTCGGAGGGAATGAAGAGATCGTGCAAGAACCTCTTGTTCAGGACTCTCGCATGGATCGTTCTGGTACTCAGAGCCCTTCTCCCAACGTGAGTTACTCCTTATCCTGACTCTATCGTCTCATTCATGCCGACGTTTCGTCAAGATCAACCTCACATCAACTGCCGAGGATCGCGAGCATGTTACTGCAGCGGACCCTGACTTGGAACACCTTAGTCCTGAGATATCTGCTGTGAGCACCATCCGGCATCGACGCTATGCAACTCTCTGACTTGTCACAGCAGACCCCTGCGAGCGGAAGAACCCAGAAGATCAAGGGCTCTAGAGCTACGAAAAACTTAAAGCCACGCCGGACCGCCTCGAGTCGGCAGGAATCCCGCGCCGCCGCAAACGCTCAGCGTGTCGCCTCACTTCGCCATACCAAGGCCCGTGTCGTGGGAAAACGCCAGCAATGGACCATGGACTCATCTCAGGAGATCTCTAGCGCTGGTTCTCGTCGTTCTACACGCCAAAGCATCCCGCATTGGAAGCTACGCGAAGGCGTCACGCGGGACGAGTTGCCCGACGACGTCCGTGACATGGATGTTGAAGTGCACGGTTCAGATCGCGATGACATCATGTACGCCAGTGTCGAATATGACGAAACGATGGACGAGTCCGCATGGGAAACCCAGCTACTCCCGCATCTACCCGTGCATGATACTGAGTATGTGGAGCGGACCGAGGAGCAGTTTGGGAACGATAACCGGGAGATGGATGTCAGCAACGTAGATCAAATCGAGCAAGGCATCGCTGAGGAGCAAGTGGCCTACTCGCAGGAGGAGGGAGACGTTACGCGCGAGACCGAGAAGGACGCTATGGGCGAGTGGGAGAAGCAAGACGCGCGGTTCGATGTTGAGAACGAGCGGATCGACCTTGAGGTGAAGGAACGCGTCGAAGGGATTCCAAATGAGCTTCGGCAGGGTGATGGAAAGGCGCAAGAGAAGGATGGACAGGAGGTACTGGTGCAGGAGCAGGCCGAGAGCGATGCTGAGCGCGCTGAGCGGGAACGCATCGAGAAGGAGCAGACTGACCGCGAGGCAACGGAGCAAGCTGAGCGAGACGCGAGGAATGCTAAACGCAGGGAGAAGGATAGGGCTGCACGAGAGGCGAAGAAGGCGGCTGAGCAAGCTAAACGGGAGGCGAAGAGGGTGGCTGAGCAAGCTAGACGGGATGCGAAGAAGGCGGCTGCGAGGGAGAAGGCTGAACGCGAGGCGGCTGAGCAGGCTGAACAGGACGCGCGGGAGGCGAATGAGCAGGCTGAACAAGATGCGAGGGAGGCGGCCGAGCAAGCTGAACGCGAGGCGGCTGAGCAGGACGAACGAGATGCGAGGGAGGCGAAGGAGCAGGCCGAGCGCGAGGCGGCCGAGCAGGCTGAACGCGAGGCGAATGAGCAGGCTGAACGCGAGGCGGCTGAACAGGCCGAACGAGATGCGAGGGAGGCGAATGAGCAGGCCGAACGCGAGGCGGCTGAGCAGGCCGAACGAGATGCGAGGGAGGCGGCTGCGGCTGCCAAGGCCGAGCGCGAGGCGAATGAGCAGGCTGCACGGGAGGCGAAGAAGGCGGCTGAGCAGGCTGTACGGGAGGCGAAGAAGGCGGCTGAGCAGGCCGTACGGGAGGCGAAGAAGGCGGCTGAGCTGACTGTACAGGAGGCGATGAAGGCGGCTGAGCAGGCTGAACGAAAGGCGAAGAGGGCCGCTGAGCAAGCTGCGACGGCCAAGGCCGAACGCGAGGCGAATGAGCAGGCTACACGAGAGGCGAAGAAGGCGGCTAAGCAGGCTGAACGAGAGGCGAAGAGGGCGGCTGAGCAGGCTGCGACAGCCAAGGCCGAACGCGAGGCGAATGAGCAGGCTGCACGGGAGGCGAAGAAGGCGGCTGAGCAGGCCGTACGGGAGGCGAAGAAGGCGGCTGAGCAGGCTGTACAGGAGGCGATGAAGGCGGCTGAGCAGGCTGAACAAGATGCGAAGGAGGCGGCTGCGACGGCGAAGGCCGAACGTGAGGAGGCTGAGCAGGCAGAACGAGACGCGCGGGAGGCCGCTGAGCAGGTCGCACGAGATGCGAGGGAGGCGGCTGCAGCGGCCAAGGCCAAACGAGAGGCGGAGGAGCAGGCTGATCGTGACATGAGAGCCAGGCTCGATGCCGACGATGAGCGGATCGACCGCCTAGTGCAGAAGGCTCTGGCGCAGGCGAAAGCCGAGATCGCACAGGAGCGGCGGCGCATGGAGGCGGAACTGGCGAACGAAAGGACACAGCTACAAGGCCTTCGGGACGCGGCACAACTTGAGCAAGAGCTCGCAGAGAATGCCAAACGCGAAGCTCAGCGCAACTTGGACCAATTAACGACTGAACGCAATCGCTCCAATACGGATCAGGTACGACCTTCAGTTCTCTATGCCGTCTACGATATTAAATCGTTGTCATTTTAGCGCATTCCTGATGCAACACCCGTCTCGTCGTCGACAGAAGCTCCAGTACCACCTCCGGCACCGGCGCCGGAGCCGTCTGCACAGTCTCCAGCACCGCCAGCACCGTCTTCGGCTACCCAGCAGCGACCATCGCCCAATCCTCCTTTGGGCCAGTATTCTCGCTCGCGGACTCGTGCTCGACAGTCACAGACCCAGCAACAGCCGACGCTGGTCATCGAGCGTCTGATGGCTCCTAAGGAATTCCATCGCCTTCTGATGATGGACGCCAGTTTGCTCACCCCGGACGTATCCGTCATCTCTCACGGTTCGACGTTAACGTTGTCTGGGTCGCAAGAGGATGTTCGACGGGCGCTTCTTACAACACAAGCTCTGGTCGACAACTTCCCCAATTTCCTCCCCATCACAATCAAAGGATGCGAAGCCACCCTTACACCTGAATCCATCCGCACCATCTATGCAAAGACCAACTGTCTTGTGTCTGTCATCGAAGGCTCGGTCGACATCTGTGTGCAAGGACAACCCAAGGATTTCAGCAAAGCTCTCGAGATGGTGCGCGAACTAGGCTCTACAGTGGTGAGTGAAACGCTGCGTAGCGTATCAGTGTATCTCTAGTAACTGGCTCACGATTGAATAGTCCAGTGAGCAACCAGTACCAAGACCGTCGCCGTCATCACATGCGCATCGCACGCCGCCAGTACCCCCCGCTCTTTCAACAGCCGACACTCCCCCACAACCTGTTCCCACCAGCCCTCGGCCTATCTCCACACCGACTGGGCAAACAAGGTCGCGCCCATCGCTAAACCCGGGCGAACTCTTCGGAGACTTATTCCCCGCCGAGGAGGAACTGATCCCTGATCCGGCACCTGCAGTCGATACAACCGTGGAGGAAGACCAGGAGATGCGCGATGCTACTGAGGGAGATGAGCTTCCAGGATCAAACAGTAAGTTACATCGGCGTATCGATGAGACACTACTGGATATCATCATTTCTAGCCTCGAATTCTTCTCAACCCGCCGATGGTGACCCTGCGACTTCTAACCGGACTCCGGAGTCGGCTGCGCCGGCGCAGGAGACTCGATTACCTCGAACGGGCACGCAGGATTTCGTACGTAGGAGTCGCAATGAGTCGGTCTCTTCATACACTGACTACGCCCCATCGCTCAGGTAACGAGAGAAGAGTTCCAAGCGTTCCAAGCGCGCGTTGACCCCGATCGCCGCGCTGGCGAAGAAGCTCTCCGGAAAGCCACTCTCAAAGCGCAACGTATTGCGCTTCCGAAGTCTCGACGTAAACCTCGAGGCTCTGCGGCGAATCAGCTTCGCGTATGTTGGCGTGGATGGGTCCAGACGTTTTCAGCTGACACAGTCCCTCATATAGGCTGTTTTACGCGCGGTAGTAGCAACTCTGCTGGAACGTACAGACAAGCAGGCACCATTTCCGGCGCATAAGGTACCGACCCCGGGTCAAATAAGTGCGTACGCCAAGCACGGGATCGGCGGACCTACGATGGACAATTGGAGAGTGGACCCCACCACGCCGTTCAGTTCAAAGTGGAATCAGGAGGCTGGTCTTGTTCTGATGAAGCTCCTGCTCGAGAACGGACACATCACTCAACAGGAGCGCTCGGAAGCTTGGAAATGGTTTGCTAATCATCACGACGGTACTCTCAGAGAGCACTATATCGCGTACAATCTCGGCAATGAGCGACGGCTCGCGGTCAACAGGTATAGGTCCGCGCAGACTCAACGCCGAGAGACTGTGAGTATTTCGCGCCGCGGATCACGACAAATATGGCTGACTACCTCGATTGTAGTTGGGCCGGACTCGTATCACTGTATGTCTGGCTCACGCGGACCTCGCCGAAGTGGGAGCAGCCCTTTCCGAAGCCGGCCCGAGGTCCAATGTCCACAGTGACGATGAAGAGGATCATCAATCCACCACCGCTCGTTATCGAGCCAAGGACAAGTATTGGCGGTCCAAGAAGGCACGCAGATATTTCCGCTCGTGCGACTTGCTCCATTTTAAGGACAAGTACGATGAGAGCGGCCTCCACCGTACGGCGCCAGGTAATTGGTTCCGAGAGCGCGTACCCGGAGCTATCCTGGACGTTGAGGTTGATGAGCCTGAACCTGGTCTTCCCGCCAACTTCTATGAGCCGGAATGGGTCGCGAAGCAAAAGCCTGAGCGTTTGGCAACGTTGGAGATGAAAGCCGACGTGCCACTAGACTTCCCACTGGATTTGCGCATGTGTGTGGCCCTATGTCCTTCATCGCCGCTTTCAACTCATAAACCTTCCAGACAGGCCGCCCGGGTCTTGGGTATCCTTCGTGTGGATGGACCCGTATCTGACTGGCGAACTCTTCGTATCAGCCAGGCAGAACTCGACATGCTGGATGTTTACCTCGACACAGGTCGCCTCCCGCCCGCAACCTATGGGGAGGCAAGAGCACGGTGAAGACGGTTGGACGGATATGTACGGGATACAGCAGCAGGCTAACGGTAGACTTGGTCTCAAACTTGTACGATACGTAGAGTATGTGTTCATATCCCGGCCTTGTGCTTTTGCTCTGACTGGCCCTCGATAAACCGATGCGCGACACGAGTAGTTCCCGCTCAATACATTGGCCGTCTATTCTTAGACAATTCAGCTCTCTGCGTGCGCCCGCACCACGGGCCGTTATTCCGTGGCTGCATTTGTCTCGACCTCAGCCGCAATATTCTCGCATTGTGCACTCCCGCTCATGTGGCCGCTCCGCTCCTCGCCCTTACATACACCCCAGTTCAACTGTGCTTGGTCTCGCCCGACCCGTGATCATATCAAAATGTTTTCGTTTTAGATTTGAATTTTATTTTCCAAAATGTTTATAATTTCCTAAGTCCGAGAGTGATAGGTAAAAAGTCTATGAAAATGAAGCCTTTTTGAAGTACACTTTTAGGTCCGAAAAAATGTTATGGGTGTGTTGGATTTTTCACGTCGTAGAACGATTCCTTTTTGAATTTAAAAAGGAATTAGAAAAGTTATTGTTCATATTCTCGACTTTTCAATGCACAAAAAGTTGTCGAAAATTTAACTTTTTTATTTCACTTTTCGACCCCTTTTCGGTCGACTAAAAGAAGCCCATGCGGGCGGTGCATGAAGAAGGAAGACATCTCATCGTTCGATCTCGTGTTTCTTCACGGCAACTCGGTGAGCAGACACTCGTTAGACTCCTCATCTCACAGCTAACCTGTTCACAGTTCATAGGGGTAAGCAGCGTGGTGGTAGTCAATCTTAGCAGACGATCTCACCTGCTCGATGTAGCCACCGGTCCTCCCTGCGAAGTCCACCAAGGAGCTTTCTTCGTCGCTCCAACATTTGTACATGGGTGTTGTATTCTCTCGTGACGCTGAGACGAGCTTCACCGCCAGCGGCGGGTGGATTGATGTCCGCGATATCGCTTTAGCGCACGTGCTAGCGGCGCAGAAGCCTGAAGCGGGCGGAGAGCGCATTCTCATATCTGCCGGTGACTTTGTTTGGCAAGATCTGCGTACGTCTTCCTTTGAGTCACTCATCGTGCGGGTGGCTCATCTGCGTTGCCTGCAGACGACCTCGCGCATACGATCGACCCGACGTTGCCAGCAGGCGACCCGAAGGCGGAGAAGAACTACTTCATGCGCTACAACAACGAGAAGATGAAGCGCATCCTCGGCTTGCAGCCGCGATCCCTCGAAGAGACGATGCGCGACTCGCTCGCTTACTACAAGACGGTGCCCGACAAGACCTTCAGTGCCGCTATGTAGTTCGCGCGGTGGACAAGAACCAAAGCTAGTTACACAAGACGTCTCGATCTCATGACCCAATAAACAAATGCCTAGCTGCGCGAGAGTCACGAAGACTGACATATTGCATCGCAAGTTTCAGGCGCATCATGTATGCTTGCTGATCTCATGCCTCTGCTTGACCCCGCCTCAAGAGTTGAAGCGGTCATGTGCATCGACTTACGCACGCTTATATCATCCACGAGTAAGAGCGAGCCTCTTCACGTGCAGATCGCTAGAAGTATGCTGCGTACAGTCTATTCCAGACCACTAGAGCTCTTCTTCGGCATTGACAAGCGTGCCGACGCCGGACTTGCAGATAACCTCCGCCTGAACATGGCTGCGCCTCCGGATATATGGGGTATGTCCACTCTGCTAGGTAGATGCCAAGCGCTTTCTGATTCATAGTGGACTCGAGTCACGGGCCATCTCGAGCTGTCCATTCGCGTACTTATACTCTGACACGAGCTGCACCTGGTAACACTCATCCACATCTACTATCCACCTCTCATGACTGCCGTTCAAGCTCCCGCTAAAGCACTCGTCACTGGGGCGAATGGCTATCTCGCTGCTTGGATAGTGCGCACTTTGCTGGAGCAAGGCTACCTCGTTCGCGGCACTGTACGCTCTATCACGAAGGGCGAGTTGCTGAAGCAAGCCTTAGCCGAGTTCGAGAGCAATTTTGAGTACGTTCTTGTCAAGGACGTTCTTCAGGTAACGGTTCCTCGTGCCAAGGGCGGCGAGAAGTAGTTGCCCAATCTCTATAGGATGGCGCGTTCGATGAAGCCGTGAAGGGAATGGACCTGGTCGTACATTCGTTGTCGCCTGTTGCCTTAAGTGCGTACCCTCTCGCTCCACTCATGTGTACAGCTCTCTAAAACGCCATTACAGGCATCATCCCTGACGGTGAGCGTTCCGCGTCCTCTTTGGTGTATGCATTGCTCACTTTCATCTAACCCGCGCACGGTAGCGGTGATCAAGCCCGCGGTCAAGGGCACACTAGGCATTCTTCAGTCGGCGAAGAAGTCGCAAGATACTGTCAAGCGTGTTGTCATCACAGGCTCTGCTGCTGCCATCTTCAAGTATCCACCCGAGCCCGCGCTCTATGATGAATCGATCGTCAACGAGCCGGCGGTTGAGGCAGTCAAAGCAGGTAGTGTAGACCCTGGTCACATCTACTGTGCGTCGAAGACTCTGGCTGAGAAAGGTACCATGTCTTTGCCTTCGATACAGCCTTCAAGTTGATTGACACAGCGCAATAGAGGGTTGGGCCTTCATGAAGACCGAAGGTATCCCCACGTTTGACCTCGTCTTTCTACACGGCAACTCGGTAAGACAGGACTTCAGTTTGATATCGTTGTGGCCTGTGTTGACTTGTCTGTAGTTCATTGGCGTACGTACAACACTCTACGATATTTCACGAGGCTGATTGGTGCTTTGCACGACCGTAGCCGCCCTTGCTCCCCGCGAGCTCTCTGCAGGACCTGTCCGTCTCGCTTCAACACTTGTACCTGTGCACCGTGTTTGCTCGCGACAAGGAGACGAGCTTTGCGGCCAGTGGTGGCTGGATAGACGTGCGAGACATTGCCCTTGCGCATGTACTTGCAGCACAGACACCCGGTGCTGGTGGAGAACGCATCATCATCTCCGCCGGCGACTTCGTACACCAGGATCTGCGTGAGTCCCCGCCTACCTCGCCTCATACCTCACGGGTAGCTCAGATCTCATATCCCACAGACGATGTTGCGCATGCTATTGATACCAATTTCCCAGCTGGTAAACCTGAGGCGGAGCGGGTATACGTTACTCGATACAACAACGACAAGATGAAGCGTGTTCTTGGGTTGCAGCCACGGTCGTTGGAGGAGACTGTTCGAGACTCACTGGAGTTCTACAAGACAGTCGCAGACAAGACTTTCAACGCTGCCATGTAATTACATATTTGAGTAGTAGAGTGGGTACGCTGGTGTAGATAGTACGACAAGATTGTGAGGAATCACACGGTGTTTCACTATCGCGATTGTCGAGCCTATCCGACTGATCGCTTTGCCCTTCATCCTTGCGGCGTTCGAATCGCGCGCATCCAGTGATTGTTGATGCCGCAGAATGAGATGGTGACTGCTGGGTGTTGGATGACATTGAGGTAGATGGAGGCGTGGGGAGGAGGAAGTCGCCAACTCAAGCGTAAACGGCGACTAGCACTCTTGTGGCTCAGAGCCTGAGCTTCCCGGTGCCTACGCCTGTTGTCGAGTGTTCTCTCCACTGTATCTGTCGATTCCGCCACCTATACGCGACCGTCTTCTAAACCCAAACCCTGCCCCATTTCCTCACGCGTCCGATTTCTCCAGGTCATTTCGTAATGAATTAGCGCCAAGGACGAGCGTCAAGAACTTGCTACACAGTCAGGCGTGCGACAAAGAGTGAGGTAGTGGAGGTTGGGGCCAGAGGTCGGAACGAGATTGATGAGAGTCGGATGCGGATCGGAGGCGCGGATCACAGCCTGCTCGGAAGCGTCTTGTTCCGAACCCCCATCCCGACCTCACGCATCGCTTACGATCTACGTCCTGTATCTCAATTCATTACCTATCTATAGTCGATTATCCTGCCAACATGCTACTGTGTGACATGGAGATCGCAAATTACACCGCCACCCTTCACGGGCGGTTTCCGACACGAAATTGGATATTGTTCAAATTAGAACTTTCGTTCTGAACAACAGCGAAAGCTACTTATCACGGCGGGGGGGTATGGCTCACCTTCTTGCCATGATACCCAAACGAACTGCATTCGAGCGCGCCTCAGAACCCGTTGACTGGAAGCCCAGCTTCCTTCGTCTGATGGTGGCACCCGTCGCCTGACCCATCTCGTGTCCTTGAACACCTCGCCGCTTCATTCTCAGAAGTTGAACAACCTACACCAGTCATCTGATACCTACACGCACGCACACAATGGAATAAGATCCGCTCGGTGATGGTTGGACTGTAAGAAAAGCTGGAGCATGCCCTTTCTGAATCAGATCTGACCATTCTCAGCGCCTTTCGCCTTCAAGACGTCTACAAAGACCAGCGCGTAGCGGCCTATATACGACTGCGGCACCTGGACGCATTCTCAGGCTACTCGGCATTTGCCAATCAACATGCTATGTTTCACCGGCGTTCGCTCCTACGTCCTGGGTCTTACACTGGCTGCTAGTGCACGCGCAGCTACGTACTGCGTCACCGACACCTTCCAGGGTACCGACTTCTTCAATGACTTCGACTACGAGGCAATTCCAGACCCTTCTCACGGGCTAGTGTACGTTCTGCGTCACTTCCCTGAGCCTTAATCCACCTATTGACGCATACTTGCCAGGGATTACGTTGGTCTCGCCGACGCTCAGAGCTTAGGCCTCGCGACTGTATCTGGAGACAACTTCTTCTTGCGCGCAGACCACACGGCTGTCCTAACAAACGGTGAAGGCCGCAAATCTGTGCGCATACAAAGCAAGAAGCAGTGGGACGACCACGTTTCCGTGTGCGTCTCCAACCCGCCTAGCGGCCTCCCGACGTCCGACCTCGAACTGACATACTTCGGCACCAGCTACGATGTACTCCATATGCCGCAAGGATGCGGTACATGGCTCGCGATTCGAGAGAACGGCGAAGACCTACCTATAGGCGTACGGCGCTCCTCAACCTCTCATCCCCTGATACTGACCACGACCTCGGATGTGATAGGGCCAAGTGGACATAATCGAAGGGATCAACGACGTCGCGCCCGACGCAACAACTCTGCATACCAGCGCCAACTGCACAATGCCTCCCTCTCGCGCCATGACGGGCAACATCACAGGACTCGACTGCGATACCGCGGTGGACGGAAACGCCGGGTGCGGCGCGCTCATCACGGAACCGAACTCGTATGGACCGGCGTTCAACGCGAATGGCGGGGGTTGGTACGCGATGGAGCGAACAGACACTTTCGTCAAGGTCTGGTTCTGGCAAAGAACCGACACGTCTGTACCCGCGGATGTGAAGCACGGCGCAGGAAGTATCGACACAGGCAAATGGGGCACTCCGGACGCGTACTTCCCGAACACATCGTGCGACATTGGTGCCAAGTTTGGGCCTGCAAACATCATCATCAACTTGACCTTCTGCGGCGATTGGGCGGGCGCTGAGTACAACGCGAGCGGTTGTCCCAGTACTTGCACTGGTACGTTGAGGTGACTGTATCCCTGCGACCATTAGCTAACGGGACTGTCCAGACTACGTGAGCAACAACCCGAGCGCTTTCGCGAAAGCGTTCTTCGAAATTGGGTCCGTTCATGTATACCAGTAGTCACTACGGAGTGCAGGCAGCATGTGTCAGTTACGGTCATGATGTTTCATCATCGATAAATTTGGGTATCATAATGTTATACTGGGATTCGCGGGTTCCCCGTTCGAAACCCGAGTTACTCGGCTGCATCTTCAGCGGCCTTGCGGGCAAGCTGTCTCCGTTTGATTATCTTCAGCTCTGCGACCCTCTTCTCCCAAGCCTCACATAAGGATCCCAGCTTGCCCTTCACCAAAGCTGCATGACATGAGTACTTATTTCGTCAGTCTCGTGTTGTGGAAAGCCTGCTCACCTTGATGTTCCCGCCTCAGCTCGCTATTCGGCATCCACTCAGCATAGTACTGGGCGATGGCGTCATGCGCATCGATCAGCGCATCGGTGGGGGTATAGTGGGCTGGTGCCTCAAAGGCGATGTCTTCAGCTCTGTCAAGGTATGTTAGGTCGAAATACAGGCCGTAGCATTCGAAGGCCGCTGCGCAGAAGCAATTGTATCAGCTGAACGACTTGATAGTATGCGCTATACCACGCACATGGTCTCCATGCACGCAACTTCTTCGCGAGCTCGTACATCTCTTTGCAGGGGAAGTCGTCGTATTCGGGCGCTGCGTCTTTGCCGAACTCATGGATGCTCTCACGGTTGATCTTACACACGTGATTTTGTCTTGCGCGACTGAAGTCGATGAGAATGGGCCACCCGTCCTTCTGCATGACGTTGCAAGGTTCGAGCTGGCCGTGTACAACGTGCTTGTCCTTATGAAGCTCGTTGACGGCGTTGAAGAGGCGTATCCTACAACGGCCATCAGCATTCATAACCTCGAAGAATTCAAAGAGAATCAAACGCACCGAAAGACTTCATCCATGCTGAAAAACAACCCCACATGTTCTCCATAGTCCTTAAGGATCAAGCAACCAAAAGCAGACTCCTCGTCCTCCGGATCGCGATTGAGCACCTCGAACATGCCATAACAAGTGGGCACGACTCTATCAGCCATATCACGCAACGGCCCGGCGTACAGTTTCCCCTCGCGTATGAGAGCGTTGTACGATTTCGAGTCCGACGCAAGTTTGACGACGACCTTGACACTGTCTTCAGGCTCCGAGTCGGATGTCGACCTCAACTCGCCGCGGTACACGGTGACGTAGTTGTCGGTCATACCGATCGTGATCCGGTCATGGGCAACGAGTTCGCTTGCATAGAAGGGCAAGGCAACGGCAGAGGTAGCGTATGTGAGATCGAGCTGGAGTCCGCGATGGAGAAGAACTTCCTCTTCGCCGATGTCGTCCGAGCTGCGGACGTCGGCGATCAAGGATACTGGCATGCTGCTCGGGATGCAGAGAGGCGTAGGGCGCAGACAACCGCGATGAGGGGCGGAGAAGAGAGCGGACGCAACGAGGAGAGGGCGTGCCATACCACGACGATGCCATTAGGCGCAGTGCGCTACTCGGTTTTACGTAGTTGTCTTGCTCGTCGACCCACCAATGAGGCGTTCCACATGAATTCGTCACATATATAAATACACAACAATGAGATCAGGTTCCGGGTCTAGGGCGATGTATAAACGTTAAGAAAGTTATCGTCCTCGCGAGTCGTTTGTATTCACCGACTCTGGTGTCCATGTAGGTGGACTGCTCGTTCCGCAGCCTACGCATCAAAGGGGTTCCGAGCGACCTCGTCCTCATACGCCTGACAATACCGCTCCAAATTAAGATCAAGATCATCTATCGCCGTATAAGCATGCTTACAAGTCACAGATACAAGTGACATACCTTCGTACGCGGCACCGCGAGCGGGAAGATGCTGCTTATAATACCCGCAGATCGCTCGGTGCACCGCAGTCAAAGCCTCACGGGGCGACTGCCGAGGAGCCAGAGCGGGGAGCGTAGACTCGATGTCGAGCATCTTGTTGGCTAAAGCCTCAGGGTTCTCCAAGAAATAGCGCGCGCTCCAAGGACGACCTTTGCATATGAACATGGCTATCATCGATGACACAAAGGACAGTCAATCAGTGACGGAGGAAACTAGACTGGGCAGCGACGAACCCGGCAACCACGCCTGCGTTTTCTCCATCAAATTGTAGATCTCGTTGCATCCGAATTGCTCGCGTGCGGGCTGCACGAGCTTGCCGTACTCGGCGTCGGTCGGGCGGTCTGCATTGCGCGGGCACTGGTGGTCCATGGCGCGCGCGAAATCGACAAGATACGGCGTGCCGTCCCTGTGCAGAACGTGGTACGGCGACAGCTGTCTGTGCATCAGACCGCGAGCGTGGATCTCGTGGACAAGCGTCAGAAGGCGGATACTGCGCGCGTGAATGAGCTGTGCTGTATTCCAAAAATTGACATGAGACGTACCGGAACGAGACGTCTTCGGCGTTGTCAGAGTGCACGAAAGACCCGACGGGATCTCCACAATCCTCTAGCATGAGAAAGCCGACGCAAAGCTCTTCGGGCGCGTTCACGGGTGAGGCGACATGGTACACGCCATACGAGCGAGGGATGCAGTCTCCGCCACTCGACAGGTCTCGCAGTTTGTCGTGGTAGACCTTGGCTTCCTCGATGACTCTACCGAGCGCGGCAGTGGTGAGGGCCACCTTGACGACCACGTTGAGTGGGCCCTTTTCCGGGGACTCGACACTACGGAGTGCGCCACGGACCACGACAATACCATTCTCTCTCCCACGGCCCCCAGTTAAAAACTCTTCAGCCTCCAGCTTGCATTTCTTGGAAGGAAGTGGCGCGACGGCTGTGCCGGCTACGGGTTGAAGAGCTAAGCCATCGTGGATGTAGACGTCGGAATCGTCTTCGAAGTCGTCGTAGTGCTTGACATCGGCTATGAGGGACATGCTGTAGCGACGGCCTGTAGTGTCTGTTGAAGAAGAGGGGTGCCAGTGCGAGCTGGTACGTTGCCGAATGTAGTAAATGGTGGTCGCTATCTGGCGAAAGCAATGATAAGGGTTGGTCGAGGAGAAGAAGCAAGCATGGTTGAGTGCACCATGGTGGCTCGGAACGAGGCCCTCACCGCTGGCGCTGGCGTGGGAGTAGAGCACGGACCGCTCTTACGTAGTAGTGCTCGACGACGACGCGTAGGACAAATCGGTCAGAAGCGCGCAGATTTGACTGAGGTTGTCGACGGCTGAGACTGGAGGGATGAATGATCCAACGGACGGCGCGCAGGCGCGTCGCTTGCCATTCCCCAGGGCAGCGCCAGGACCGTCTTGCGTGATTCTTGACTATTTGCGGGGTCAAAAGGGATGTAGTGTTCGTCTCAAAGATGGCATCTTGTGCTCCAAAGGCGTACAGTCGAATTACGGAGTGACCTCCCCTCCCCTCCCTCCTTTCATTCCGCGCTAACCATTCGTGATCAGGGCTGTCTGCTTCGGAAGCCCAAACAGAGACCAGCGAGAGCTAGGTCTGCGCAGAACATCAGTATAAAAAGCAAGAGTCTGGACGGAAGTGGGCGTGCCTTGGCCCTAGAGGCGCGCCTGAGTGCAGGAGCCCGGCTGCGGCATGCGACGTCTAATAGAGGCGATGTCTAGAGTGGAGCGTGGGCTAAGAAATGCACGCGGAGTTGGTCAGGTCATCCTTGAGCACGGAAAGGTATAAGAACGCACGTATAGGCGCATCCTCCTTGTGATTTATTACCGCAGCCTTCCTTTCCAATGCCAATATCAACGGCCTTCTCTACCAACGCGGCGGTGAATCTTCCCATGTCGGGCAGTCTTCATCGAATATGTCAAGGTCGAGGTCGTGGTACTACTCGTCTAGCGCAACGCTTATGTTCATCGCGCGATAATAAATTGTGTACACGAAAGAGCGAGTAGTGAAGCCGGTCGATCATGCTGGTCGGGACGAAGAAGCGATCCTCATGACGTTGCGCGTTCAACGTTGATGTCCCATCGCGACGCTTGTCCTCCTACCCTCATGAGCAGAGATGGTCTCCATTACCCATAGCTAGAGCCTTTACTATTCTATTCTCCTTATATTCTGTTGTACTCATATCCATACCGACTCTCACCGTGAATCAAGTCTCAATCGTCGACGACCGACTCGGAGACTGCCGGCCTACAACATTCTCCTCACCATGTCAATACCCTCATCCTTAACCGTCGACGCCTGTGCTGAGAGGAAGAAGTCGTCATCCACCACAACCTCCAGCTCCGCCCGATAGACGGCACATCCCGCGGTGGAGCGAACAGCGCGCACACATGCGCGGGTAAGTACCGGGGTCAGTGCGCACGGCCTGCGAAGCGTCTCCGCGTAGCCGACTACAATCTAAAGCAGAGTTGCATGGCTTCCCGTGACACATATCCAATGCAAGCGCATAGTCAACCAATCTCAATGAACCATTCTAGACGCCGAAATGTACAAACGGAACCCATCGCTCGAAGTTGTTCTCGCCGACCTTATCCTTCAGCACCATCGTCGCATGATGCAGTGCACGCGCCGCGCCGGTATGTCCCAACGGTAGATCCCCAGACGCGCGTAGCTCCAGCAACTTCTTGTAGAACGCCTCGACGATGATCGGGGCGTCCATATCTTGAATCGACCACATAGTTGCCACTACCCCCTTGAACCCGACCGCCAACATCCCTGCCGCCAGATGCGCCGACTCCTCCGGTATCTCCTCATCGCCCACGGCCGTTTCGCACGCCGAAAGAAATGCCAGCTCCGCATTCTCGACGGAAACGTTGTGTATCAGCGTCCCCAGAGTGAGAGACTTATTGTGCAGCTCGATCGCGGTCAGAGTCGGGTCTTCCGTGTTCTGAGAGCCGTGGCACGCGAAATGCACCCAACTGTGCTGCTTGATTGCGGCGAGCGTATGCTCTACCGATGCCTGCTCGTCCTCGAGGAACTTGTGGCCTTCCCCAGGCATGATCGCGCGCAAACGGGCAGTTTCATCGCGTACACATGGCAGAGGCGCCGACCCGAGACGAGGGGTATAGGATTGCGCGACGACCAATATGCTGGGAAGAGCCGCGGGCATGTCCTTGCCCAGGCACCTGAGTAGCGCTGAGAGGGATGGAGTGTACGACGACATGACGAAGTTGAAGACTCGGAGACGTGGCTGCTTCTGGTCATAATTCCCTGCCGCGTGCAATGGTAGCTGAGTGAGGGGACCCGTGGGGCACCAGACGATGTGTGATGACGGTACTCCCGTAGGTTTCGTGATCTACGTCCGCGTTCATCAGTCTCTCTGTCGCGATGACAGACAATAGCACTCACAAGATCTAATGCAGATAAAATTGGAAGTACGACCAATGACCACAGCCGACTTAATATGCGAACGTAGATGTTCGAGTAGGTGCGAATGTTCCGCGCGTCCGCCCGAGACGTCTCTCCGCGTCTGTGACCTCTGCGAAGGCCAACATGCTCCGTCCATAACGACCGTAACTTCTCTGCGCGCTTCTGTGAGAGAGCTGGAAGCTGAACCAGTTTCACAGAGCCATTCTTGGAAAGGACGAGAGCATCGCAGGATGTTTTGGCAACATTGATGAAGACAACGGCGGTTGCACTCAAGCGGCGGAATGCAGGTGCCGCAACGAGGTCTGCCAGCTTACTGGGCCGCATGAAGTCCTGGAACCCATCTAAAGAGCGGATCTTCTTTAAAAGTGCATCATAGGCGATAGCCGCTCGCTGATAGTGGTCCGAAGCCGTTTCGATAGGGAGGACATAGTGACTGGGAGTCGTGGGGTCACTGTGTGCGGGACGCCGAACGACGGCGGTTGGCGCGTGCATACCGATCTGAGCAGCTGTGCCAAGTTGCTGTAGTCTCTGTCGAGCTTCGCGCAGCTCCTTTGCAGTGTCAGGGTGGCATTTCTCG
The DNA here is from genome assembly GCA_900536885.1 of Peniophora sp. CBMAI 1063. Classification (NCBI taxonomy): domain Eukaryota; kingdom Fungi; phylum Basidiomycota; class Agaricomycetes; order Russulales; family Peniophoraceae; genus Peniophora; species Peniophora sp. CBMAI 1063. Next base: position 5,686 of record UWZB01000273.1, on the reverse strand, counting down.
AGATCGTCCATGGGGCTCTGTAAGGATGAGATCTGTGACCAGATGAGGCTCCTGCCTGCTTCCAGCCATCCCACGGCCATGTCGAGTTGCCTGTTCTCGATAGCGACAGACACGGCCGAATTGACAAGCTCCCCAACGTCAGCAGAGTCTTCGAACCGACGTTGGACACTGTGCCCGAGCCAGACAAGTTCAGGGAGGGCGTCGACGACGCGCGAATGCGCGGAAAGCAACGCGACAAGGGTACAGAAGTGAGGGTTCTCCGCCAAAAGGTGCAGGTGCTCTTCAGCACAATTGAAACGCTCCTGAGGACTTGCCACAGGCTGATCCAGTGCAGTTTGATAGAATGAAATGGCTTCGTCGAAGTCTTCTTGCGTGCGATGTTGTATGACGCGAGAGGCACAACAACGAGCTAAGTGTTGGATGTGTACTATCTTATCTGGATGGCCGTCGGGGGTCAGTTCAACGGCACTTCTACTCGCCTTCAGTGCACTATTAAGGTCGTTGCCGTCACGAGAGTACTCATATCGAGAGCCAAAGGAGACCGCGAGGTTGCTCAGCCGCCGCGGGAGCTCAGGATCGTCCGTCGGCGTGAGCTCGACCGCACGTCTGTCTGTTTCGAGTGCGCTCTCCAGATCCCTAGAGTCTCCGAAGCGATTGAATCGAGAGTGGAAGGAGATCGCGAGGTTGCTCAGCCGCAGCGGGAGGTCAGGATCGTCCGCCGGCGTGAGCTCGACCGCGCGTCTGTCTGCATCGAGTGCGCTCTCCAGATCCCTGGGGTCTCCAAAGCGACCGAATCGAGAGCGGAAGGAGACCGCAAGAATGCTCAGCCGCCGCGGGAGCTCAGGATCGTCTGTCGGCGTGAGCTCGACCGCGCGTCGATTTGTTTCGAGTGCACTCTCAAGATCACTAGATTCTCCAAAGCGATTGAACCGGGAGCGGAAGGAGACGGCGAGGTTGCTCAGCCGCCGGGGGAGCTCAGGATCATCCGTCG
>UWZB01000272.1:7238-20383 GCA_900536885.1 Peniophora sp. CBMAI 1063 | reverse complement strand
CTAGTCAGCCCTTGAATCGTACGCAACTTGTGGCAGGTACCGTAATGAGTGCAGGAAAAGCAAGAACTTGAAAGTAAGTCTCTGCATCCTGGCATTAGAGGTCTGCAATGTCATTTCATGCGCGGGGTAAGCTGCATGTCAGGTAGTTTATTCGCGTAGCGGGGCTGAAGATGGTGGTGGAGGGAAGAGGCATCACCGTCGGCCGACGCGAACGCGCCGGTCACGGGAATCGGCGGCAATGCGGGATTGATGCGGGACTTGAAAGCTTGAACGTTGAACTTCCGAGTCGTTTTGCTCGCCGTGGTGCCAAGCTTCGGTCGATCTCTTCACGAGCCGCCATGACGAGCAGTCCGCAACTTCTCCGAATACAAATGGGGTTACCACGCAACAAGTGACAGTACCGAACATCTACAGTTCCGTTTTCTACGATTGCCGCCAGGTTATTTAGCGCGCGCTCACACGGCGGCACAATGGACGCGCCGCCTTTCCGAGCCCATCCTCCGCTCTATCGACGCACTGGCACCGCGCTGAGTTCTACTCTCGCTGGGGCCCTGTGATGCCGTGTGCTTCCCTTGTTGGCCTTCTGGATCGCGAGAGCTATCACTGGACCCGTACGGAACGCCTATACACTCGGCCTAGCACGTTCAGGCTTTTTGGTCATCCTAGGACGCTCTACGACCGCCGCCCGCATTGCCTCGGAGGCTGGTGGCCGTGCTTCCCTGTGTCACCTGCATGGGTAACGCGTGTCTCGCAGATGCACTCACGTCGTGCCGCCGAGGTTGTCTTCTCCCTCAAGCGCCTTACCTCCCTCCCGACATCGTGGTACAGTCCTCTGTGGTGTTCATATCCAACACACCTTCGCACCTAGCCATTTCTACATGACCTAGGAGTAGACTCCGTGTCTCCCAAAGTGTGACGAAGGCTCTTGTAATATCGCAGAGGGGAACAAACTCGGTGTAAGTCTCGGAATTGATTATCAAACATTGTTGAAGCTCAACTGGCGTCTTTTCTCGTGTAGGATCACGCACGGGCCATAGTTGACTAGGATCTTCTCACTATTTGATTGATGCTGTAAGCACGCGCGTTCGCCAAAGCCTCTCGTTTGCCTATCTGGGATCGCCGAACTTCCTGGGCGCATCAGATCTTTTGTCGCCGGTGTATTGGTTGAATGACAAGATGCCATCGCTCTTCTCGAGGCTCTGCCTAGCCAATTCGACGCCTCTCTCGGTCGCCTACACACATGCTCGCATGCGTTTCCGTCAAGTTTCCTCCCGCTTTCTGCATATCCTCGGTGATGAGGTCCGCGACAATGAGTCGTGATGTCCGTACCTCCGCGCATGGACACTGCTCTATCTCGCCCCTGCACAGGCAGGTCTTCTACCTGATCATCTCGCTTGGCTGTACTTGGCATCGAATGACGGCTAGCAAGGTCTGCTGCCATCGACACCTGGATTCGGTCCTGACCTCAAGATACTCGTGTTCCTATTCAGACTTTACGTTCCACGCGGATGACTGTGTTCGTACCACCTGTCCGCGTGCATCTCCGTCCTGACTGCAGTATCGTGACGTACCCGCATGGTACTCAAACTGTTCGTCAAGTACACCGAGGCTGGCCTATCATCACATATAAAAGCGCCTGTCTCGGCAGACGGCGCCTTCATCAGCTCACCAGCAGATCTACTTCTCTCGCAGAACTATGAAGTCTACGTTCGCCACTGCCATCGTCCTCGGCGCGCTCTCGAGCGGCGCGTCGGCGCGTCTCTTCACGGTCTACAACCAGTGCCCGTTCACCATCTGGCCAGCTTGGTTCGCTCCTCCTTCACTCAACGCCGGAAAGCCCACCATTGCCTCGGGTTGGGTTCAGAACGCCTACCAAACCGTATCTTTCGGTGTTCCCGACAACTGGGTTTCTGGCCGTATCTGGGGTCGCCGCAACTGCGACTTCTCTTCCAACCCCGGCCCCAACTCTTGTACGTTACTCTTATGCCATCATATGGTTACATTTGTTTGATTTGTACCTCCAGGCCTCGACGGTGGCTGCAACGGTGGCCTTGTTTGTGACGTCAACAACGGTGGTACTGGCGTTCCTCCCGCGTCGCTCGCTGAGTTCACGCTCTCCGTCAACCCAAGCGTTCCGGACAACTACGACGTCTCCCTTGTCGACGGCTACAACCTGCCCATCAGGGTGAGTAACTCCCACGGATCCATGAACACTTCTAACGTGATTCGTATCCAGATCGACAACAACCGTGGCTGCCCGGTGGGATCTTGCCCGGTCGACCTCGGTCCGAACTGCCCGGCGGCGCTCAAGGGTCCCTACGACAGCAGCGGTTTCCCCGTCGGCTGCAAGAGTGCCTGCGTAGCGCTCGGCGGCGAGAACAACTGCTGCTCTGGTTCGCACAACACGGCCGCCACCTGCCCGCCGTCGGGTGTTACTGACTACTCCTACTTCAGTGAGTTGCCGCTCCTTCTTGTCATCTCCCGATCATTGCTGATGGTATTACAGAGAACAACTGCCCCGACTCCTACGTCTACGCTTACGATGGTAAGCATCCGCGGTAGAATCAGTCGTGAACCATCGCTCATCTTCTCTACAGAGTCCAGTGGCACCGCTCTCTTCACCTGCCCGCTCTCCAACGGTGTCGGCGCTGACTACACCATCACCTTCTGCCCTTGAACGTAACGAACGCAAAGCTAACGATTGTCGGAACGCGATGCTGAAGTGATTGCGACGATTGTAACGCAAAATAATGGGATTGTGTACATGTCTATCTCTTTTCTACTGGGTCAATATCGGTGTAATTGCAATGAATACTGTGACTGTACCTTTCAGCGCGTGCTATGGGCGAGAACGATGCGGGATCCTGGCATTGCGATAATATCTTGCTAGGGTTAAGGTTAGGTCCACAAGATGATAGACGCCGCGACTCGTGGTTGAGAACCGACCACCATTTAGAGTCGCCGGGGCTTCGAACCTTGTGACAACGCTGAATCAAACCTTTTGAGGGCATGCAGCTACTCAGACAGAAGCGTCTTTCCTGGACTCAAAGATGCCGATGAAGGTATAGACAGCCAGGTGGATGCCACCTGACTGCTCGTACAGCATGGCGCTTCGATTCTTGGAAGGCGGCGTGCCCTCCATGCGCGGGTATAAGTCTCGGTCTGGCTCGCAGATCCTTTCTCTTGCCTTTTCTCCTCAGGAGAAGCCTAGATGTTATTCTTCGGGTTCGCGCTTTTCGCCAGGGCCGTCCTCGGAGTCGGGGCGCAGGGCGTCCCGGCATGCGCAACATCGTGTGCAAACGAGGTCGCTACTCTCGTCAGTTGCGGGTCCATGTATGTGCGGCCATTCATGGCTCCCCAGAGTTCCAATGAAGCTTATATTGCGTTAGAGCTAATACCACATGTATCTGTTCTACACCGCAGTTTCCGAATCTTGGCGGCCAGTGCATCGCCGAAACATGCTCTTCCACCGATCTCCCTGCTGCAAAGACGTTCTTCATCGATTTGTGCAGCATGACCGCGACCTCGAGCTCTGCTTCGACAAACGCTGCATCCACCTCAATAGATGGCTCGACCCTGTCGCCTTCTTCCGTCCAACCGACTACGTCTAGATCGCCTTCGTCCATTCCTACATCGTCAGGGACAGGGAGGAGTAGCATACTCATACGTACGTAGCACGTCAGCCTGAATCTGCCCATACTGACTATCAGTACTGACAGCGAGCTCATCGTTCTCAGGCTCGACCCCGGCGATATCCGCTCCAGCGACGTCTTTGACTCCCTCGACTAGCTCTCCTCTCGCGACCTCTTCCGGGCCCATCTTCACGCCACTGCCACCGCTGACTACGGTCCTCTCTGTTCTCTCAACACCACTGGACAGCACGTCGACATCGACTGTACCTTTGGTGATCGTCACTATCACAACCCCAGTGCTGCCGATACCGAGTTCGTCTCCGAGCTCTGGGGCGTCTGCGTCGCCAAGCTCGACGTCGAGCGCATCCCGTACACATAAGATGGTCGCACATGTTTTTACTGTATGCTTTGCTTTGCTTCTTGTACTACGATATTGATGTATTCTATCGCTTTTGTCATGTATCGTGCAAACGGTCGGGGCCGCAGAGTACTGGGAATCGGTGCTCAATAGGTTACATACTGGGACGACGTAGTAATCTGGGTGTAGGGATGGTCACTTGCGTGTAAAGAGTCTTTTGAATGTCTCAACGGCCACCAAACGAAGGCCCCACCCAACAGTCGAAAGTACCAATATGAACATCGTGAAGTGGGAGGGAGATGGTGAAATGATCAAGGTGAAGATAGAAAGGTAAAGCCCCACTCGCGCTCGACCATCGATATAGTCACGATCCATCGCCATCGCGCGCGCCATAACCTGCTCGGAACAAGTCTCATCAAGCTCGATCTGGGCGGCATATTGAGCGAGCGCAAGCGACTGGGATCCTATAGACAGCTGGCTTGGAAGGATCGAATAAGACAATTCTGCCATAGCCACGAGCGTACGGGCCGTCTCGTCATCTGCGTGCAGATCGCCGTCTATGGTAATGGCGGAGACGCCGATGTTCCACTTCCTGGGCAGCTCACGAGAGAGCGCTATAGTTCCTACTTCCAAGGCTAAGCGCACGAGTCAGCGATAGCTCGCTCCCTCGGAGAACTAGGTGCTTACCCTTGTTCATAGTGCTCACGATCGGGCCCACTCCCGACTCAGTGGCGAGGATGTTGAAGATACGCCCACCGGCGCCCGTCGGATTGCGCTCGCGGAGAGTCTTAACACCCTATGCAAGAAGGTCAGTAGTGCGTAGTAGGAGGTGGTCTCAGGTCACATACGGCTGAGCTCGTATTCATTGAGGACCAGAAGATGCGATCAACGGCGCCGTGCAACAAGTCCCATGAATCTCCTTGAGACCCAGGTCCGCGAGAGGGAGCATTCACGACTAGGTCGAGCCGTCCAAAGCGTTCCACAGCCTCGTCCATTGCAGAGGTGATGGACGCGACGCTGAGATCTTGCAGGCGTACGAGGAGAAGGTGATCATGAGCGATAGCCAGAGACTGTGTCTCGTTTGCAGGCGTAACAGCGGCGACACGAGAACCTGCGGCGAGAAGCACCCGCACCAAGGTCTGTCCAAGGGTTGTGTTCGCATTCGACACTACTCTCCCTGATTAGCATGCTGGTCGTCACTCGACGATGAACGAGAGCGCGCACCAAACCATACGCGTGCGATTGAAGAACGAGTGCTTGCCGTCTTGACGCTTCGTAAGATATTCTGGCTGTGCGAGATGTGCGCGATCTGTTTCAACGCCATCGCTCGCGAGACGCCATACGACTCGCTGCCAAGCAGAATCGCACTCTGGAGTTGATTCCTTGGTTGATCGGCGATGGCGACTAGCTGCGCTACCATTTTATGAACGTCTCCGATACCAGGAGGTTGATTGCCCATCGCCGAGCGCAAAGTCGCAGATACAGTCCGACCGAGATCCTTGGCGCCATACGCTGGAGGCTGCTCTTTCAAGTCCGCTTGGGGATGTTCTTCGAATCCACCTGGACGGACGTTGACAGCAACGACGGAGGGAAGTCCACGGGCGCGAGCAAGAGTCCAAACCTCCGAAGCTTGCGAGTCAGAGGTCAGCGTATTGCGAGCTGACACAGACTGAAATACTTACCAGCTTTCGATGCGCACATGATAGTGCCTAACGGCCCTGGGAATACAGCGGCGGGAGACGTGATATTGAATATTAGACCCTGATCTCCTTGCGCGGTGAATATTTTTGCAGCCTGGTGACCGCTGTCAGACAGGCCACAACATAAGGTTGAATAGGATCACTTCTTCCTGTACGCGCGCCGGTCCCCAGAACTGGGTGGTAAAGATACCACGAGCCCTCTCGTCTGACAAGGCCTCCAATTCACCGACTGCATTGCTCCCCGCTTTGTTGACCACAACATCAATACGCCCGAATCGCTTCTTCGCCGCGTCAAAGGCCACGGAGATTGAAGATGGGTCGCTGACATCCAAGGGCAGGATCATGAGTGCATCTGACTCCTCCTCAGTAAATGGGAGCTTGGACGGGGAGCGCGCAGTGGCAACGACGCAGTGGCCAGCTTTGAGAAGTGTCCGCGTGAGCGCGACGCCGAAATTGCTGGTCGCGCCTGTCAAGAACCAGACTTTGCTCGTATCGCTCATTTCGAAGGCGGGAGTGAAGGGAGGTGTGTTGAGCTGTATGTGCGGCTAATAGCTGTATGAGGTCAGCTCTTATATCGTCTCGAACGCGTGGCTAGATCACGCACCTGCGGGAAGCGCCGCGCGGCCGGCAACATCGCCACGCGTCCCTATTCTTGCTATGTGCCGTTCCTGAAGAATCTTGAAAGTGTTAGACATCATTAGAGTAGGGAGGGAATGTAATCCCTCGTACATGTAAAGCAAGAGGTGCACGTCTTTGGCTTCATCAAAGCGAATGCCTTGCAAGGGTCTGGGAGGGAGGGGTAAAAGACACGCCCTGCTCGTAGATGCGGTCCAATGATATACTCAGACAGACGCAGTGCAGCGCACGTCAAGAGTCAAGGTTGACTTGTAATTGCAGTATATCTTGAGTGCTCTGGCAATCGGTGTCATGTCGCGCAACCGGAGTCATCACCCCGCGCGTCGTTGAAATGCGATTGAGTGCACGCAGCGCACCATATGACCGGAGGCGACCTCAACTCGTGTATTTCACCAGAAAAAAAATCCCAAAAAAGATCTGGGCTGGTATAAAAGTTGGAGGATGAAAGTTCGCTCTGAGCCTCTGACAGGTCGATGCACAATGGCAAGAGAGAACTCGCGAGACCCGGAGGGCGCATGTCAACATGGCATCAGTAACGCATCACAACATGTGACATGTCGCGTTTAGCAGATCCAGCCTGATCCTCGCGTTTCTTGCCGACCACGGTGATACGCATGATATTTTGAGCAGAACTATCCTACTGTTCGAAACCCAGCAGCAATATACATATGTTTGTACACTACAAGAGCTAGCTACGCGTAAAGGTACCCCTCAACGACTCGAACATCACCATCCGGATGCCCCAGCCCAGAGCGCTCAATAATAAGAAAAGCTTCGAGAGTACGGACGGAGATGGTGAGAGTACCACAGAGAGAAGGGAATGAAAGAGACCAATACGAGCCCGGCTGTCGATGTGGGCTCGGTCGGTACTCATCGCGCGTTCCATTGCGTCCTTGGAGCAGGCTTCCGACAGCTCGACCTGAGCTGCGTGCAGAGCGGTCCTGATCGCGCGATCCCCGAAGTAGAGCTGGCCTGGAAGAGATGCATGAGGCAGGTCGACGAGTTTCATGAGTACATGAGCTGTCTCTTCGTCCGCGTGCAAGTCCGGATCAATGATGATTGCGGAGACGCCGATGTTCCACTTCCGAGGGAGCTCACGGACAAGCCCTGTAGTCGCTGCGGTCACGGCTTGGGGTGCGAATTCGTCAATACTTGACTGTATAGCAATCGGTGTAAGTCTTACCGATGTTGAGCGCGCTATGCAGGGAGGATGTGTTTGTGTCGTCTGCATCGACGGCGGTGAGGACGTTGAAGATGCGCCCACCGACACCGGGCGGATTGGTTTCTCGTAGCACCTTCACAGCCTGTTCAAAAGAGAAGTAAGCAAGAGCTCGATGTACGCGAAGAGGATACATACCGCCGACGCCGTATTCATAGGTGACCAGAAGATGCGCTCGGTAAGTGCGTATGCCGTATCCCAATCGCCAGGTTGTTGGGACTGTACACCGCCAGGAGGAGTATTGATGACCACGTCGATGTTCCCAAAATGATGCGCAGCTTCGGTCAGAAGTTTGCTGATGTCGGATACGCTGTTCGTTGATGCACGGCGCAGGACAAGGAGTTGATCCATGTTGGTACTTAAGGAATTGACCACATTGTCAGGTATGACGGCTGCCACACGGTGGCCCGCATCAAGGAGCAAGCGCACTATAGTACGGCCAAGCGTAGAGTCCGCACCGGTCACTATCGAATCCCGCAATTAGACTCTTCTGCTAATCAACAGACACGGGACACGTACCAAACCAAACGCGCGCATCTTTGGACTGAGAGCCTGCTTTCTTGAGGTCATTGATGATACGCTGTCCGTGCTGGATGTTCGCTACACGCTTCATCGCGCCAATGCGAGAGATTGCAAATGCCTCACTACCGAGCAAAACTGCTCCGGAAAGCTGCTCCTTCGACAGCTCGGCCAGAGCAATCAAGGCTCTGACCATCTTGCGAACGTCTCCTTGGCCAGGAGACTGACTGCTCATTACCGTTCGCATAGTTCCAGCCAATGTGCGACCTAGGTCCTTAGAAGTGAAGGCTGGAGGTTGGGGCTCTAGAGGAACCTCTGGATGATCTTCGAATCCACCCGGGCGAATGTTGACGGCCGTTACGAAAGGAGATGAGCGGGCGCGGGCAAGCGTCAGAACTTCGGATCCTACATAGGCATAGATGCAGTTTGGTCAGAGATGAAGGTCTCGGAAGGGGTGGTAGCGGACGTACCGGCTTTCGCAGCACACATGATAGCTATCAAAGGACCGGAAAAGACAGCCATGACAGACGTGATGTTCAGTATCAGACCCTGGATCTTCTGGGCCTCGAAAAGCTCAGTGGCCTAAACGCGTCGGTCAGACCTCATATCCAGGTTAAAATCGTGCAACTCACTATCTCTTGGACGCGCGCAGGCCCCCAGAGTTGAGACGCGAGCACTTTACGAGCTTTATCCTCCGATAGGGCTTCCAGCTCAACGAGCGTGGTGAAGCCTGCCTTATTGACAACGACGTCGATGCGTCCGAAGTGCCTCCTCGCGTCTTCGAAGGCTTGCGAGATCGACGAGAAGTCCGTGACATCCAACGGTAGTACCAGAAGCGCATCGTGGGTCTCGAAAGGGAGCTTGGAGGGAGTGCGGGCAGTGGCAACGACTTTATGACCCGCCTCAAGTAACGCGCGCGTCAATGCGATACCGAAGTTGCTGGAGGCGCCGGTCAGGAACCAGACCTTGCTGAGGTCGGACATGCTGCTTGGGAGAACAGATGGGTGCGAGTGTCAGCGCATCGGCCTTTTGTATCCTTCTGGAAGCAAGTCGAGGGTTTAGGTTCCGTGTGCGTCGGGCGACTGTAGAACAGGGCGGGGACCTCCAGCGCGGCAACATCGCCGCGCTCCCCTGACCCTTCGATGCATTCAATCGCGTTGGCTCCCGAAGCGTTGATTGAGCATAGCTTTTCGGCATGTCGTTCATCATGGTATTCAGTTCGGGTCCCGAAAGCCTTTCGTATGTCGCGCGCCTGCCTGATGATGCAGTGATTCGTCAGTCTATTGGCGGCGCTCATTTCCTGTCAAGAGCAGTCAGCCAGCGAAGCCACCTAACTTTTGCCGTAGTCGCTATGCAGCCCGCGCTTGAAGGACTGGCCTCGAGTTCGAGATGCTTTCCACTACGAGTGGCGTAGAGCTTTGCAAGAGTGGGTACCGTTCATGGGGTTGACTGTCGAGACGGGGAGTCCGGGCGTGGTATACTGCTTCGGTCGTGCTGAAAAGCCTGGGCAGCATGACACTCCAAGCCGCGCGGGTATGATATCTGGCCATACAATTCAAGGCATAGCATAAACAGTGCGCTACTCGATGAGCGAAGGCAAGAGGTGGGCTCGCCGATGGCTCGATAAACATTGTCCATCACGCGTGACGCTTGGTGACTTGACGCGTTGATCAGATCCCTGTCCTCACACCGCAGCGATTGCTCTTGACGGCCATGCAACAGCTCTTGCACATGCAAGCCTCTCTTATGCACGGGATACCATTAATTCCACCGATACATGCGCTTCGAATGAGGCATCAACCGGACTCTCGGTCTCGTCTGTATAGGCGATGACAGCAGCATTCAACACGACGCTTTGACGCCACAACATTACCCTTCACTTCAATTTTCGACGACGCAAATTCTCTTCTATGCCTATTCTGCGATGCCCGCGCCCTACGCTGTGCAGCTCTGCAGCACAACCGAGTCGCGATGATGTCTGTTTGTCCATGGCCAGGGTCTAGACCATCATATTGAGTACGCGCGCGTACCGCGCGGATGTACTGTAGCGACGCGTCAGCGCTGAGCGCAACTACGACCAATACCGCCGGACAACGGATTCCATCATGAGAAGCTGCCTCTCGGAGGCGTCTGGAGGCGCCTGTACTGTGCAGTTGCTCCACAGCCGCGAGCCCATTTTGCGTAATTTCTCCATTTCATGGGGCCCTTTCAGGTGTATGGCTCGCCACACTCACAACGATGTTTCGACGACGGAAGCCACAGTGAGTATGATTACGCTTGGCCCAACTCTTGTAACCTGCGGAGGTGCTGAGAGGTGCTGAGCCAGCGCAGGCGAACTTCAGAAAATAGAACGCCAACAACGCGACCACGTGCGTTTTCGTACCGCCCCTGCCAAGCGTGTCTCCAAGCCAGCCGCCCCACTCCACTCCAGACCCGTCTTCGATCAAACCAGTGACGCAAAAGGCCATCTCACCTCCGTAAAACCCGCGTCCAAAACTTGCTGTTCAGACGTTGCAGGCTACCCAGCTACCATGTTCGCCTCCTCATCCTCACTCAGACTATACGCGCTCGCCACTTCGGCTGCTCTTGCTCGCGCGTCGGCTCTAGGTCCGCGCTCGTACGCCGGGGACGCTGTTGACGCCAACGAGCTGCATGCGTATGACGGGGTCGAGCTTGTACATGTGCGCCGACAGGTGCCGGACGCGGATACCATCCACTTCAACGTCCTGCACCACCTCTCCGGCATCGCACCCTACTTCGACTCCCCTGGCGTCGGACTGCAACCGCAGGTCCCGGCAGGATGCAGCGTCGAGGGCGCGAGCTATCTATTGCGGCACGGCGACATCTACGCGAACGACTTCGACTACGAGTCCTACCTCGGCCCCTTCGGCTCGAAGGTCGCGAACTACACGTCCAAGTCTGACTTCGCCAACTTCGCGCCGTTGTCGTTCCTGCAGAGCTGGAGCTCGCCCATCACGAACGAGACGGAGCAGGTCGAGAAGCTGACGCCGACGGGCGCCGCGGACGCTCAGGCGCTTGGGAAGCTGTTTGCTAAGCGCTACGCCTCGCTGCTTGCGTCCACGTCTGAGGGCGAGAACGTGACGCTCTGGGCCGCCTCGAGCGATCGCTCCACGCAGACCGCGCAGAACTTCATTCAGGGTCTCGGGTCCAACACCTCGGCTTCGCTCGCGCTGCAGATTATCCAGGAGGAGGAGGATCAGGGCGCCGACACGCTTACGCCGCACGAGTCGTGCGACACGTACGAGGGCAGCTCTGGCTCCGAGCAGAGCGCCGCGTGGAGGAAGGTGTTTACTGCCGCCCCGATCGCACGCTTCAATGCTGCTGTGCCGGGATTCAACTTCACGGAGACGGACATCGTCGCGATGATGGAATTCTGCGGGTACGAGATGGTGATCAATAACAGCAGCAACTTCTGCTCGTTCGACATCTTCACGCCGGAGGAGTGGTTGGGCTTTGAGTACATGAATGACATCATGTACAACTATAACAGTGCGTCGTCTCCCGTCTCCCGTTTTGCCCCTCCCTGACCATTCGCTATAGTCGGCTACGGCTTCACTGCTTCGCCGTCGCTTGGCACACCCTGGCTCTCAGCGACCGCCGCTGCGCTCGGCCTTGGCAACGCGACGCTCAACGCGACCACCGAGTCTCAGAAGATCTACCTCTCCTTCTCGCACCGCGAAGAGCCCGCCTTCATCGCCTCCGCCCTCGGCCTCTTCAATGACTCTGGCGTAACCGGCGCACCCATCAACGAGTCCCTCCCCACAGACCGCATCAACTACGACCGCGCATGGCGCACCTCGCGCCTCCTCCCTTTCCTCGGCCACGTTGGCCTTGAGCGTATAACCTGCACCAACGCAACGGGCGCGCAAGAGGGCACATACGTCCGCGCGATCGTCAACGGCGCGCCGATGCCGCTGCCGAGCCCGTGCAACCAGGACGGACCGGGCGAGAGCTGTGCGGGCGCGGACTTCCAGACGTTCGTGCAGACGCGCGCGGAGATGTATGATTTCGCGACGGACTGCGCGAACACGGAGGGCGAGGACGCGATCTCGTTCTTTGCGAACATCACGACTGCTATGACTGCTTGAACACGAACACGCACTGCACGGACTAGGAACGCTTTTGACGGACTGTTGTACTCTGCTTTGATATTTGCAACGCTCTACTATCACGAACTTTTGCATACTACGCATTCACACCCTAATACACAGATGTACCTACGACAATATCTCAAGCCAATGTAGTGATGTGACCTATCCACTGAGATACAAACTGAGACTTGGCTGTAATGCGTACACTATACGGATATCTGTATCGGTACTTCGAACCGCGAGCAGCGATCGAGGCGCGGCGAACGAGTGGCGAAACCCTAACCCAACCTCGCCGAAACCTGATGACGTCTGCTGATCCGAGCCCTCGACTTGCTTTCCGGCTTTCAACGAGCATCTCAGCACACCCGTACCTTTGCTCAGATCCTTTATCCTCTCCACGCCTGTCTTTACACTCCTCGAAATGGCTCCCTTGCACCAGAAGCGCGGCGATCGGCAGATATCATTGGTCGACGAGGACAAAGCAGACGCCGCCGCCGTCAACCCGGCGCTCATGTTCCGAGCCGGCATCCTCAGCTCTACCTTATCGTACCAGCCAACTCTTGCTAAACCTGCACACGCACCGTCTCCAAGATTCTTCAAAGCGCCCTACACGGAGCCCTGCGGCTCAGCGAGTACTTGTAGTTGCGCATGTGCTGCGCTCAACTTCTACAGCCGGTCCGGGTCTCCCTGAAGGCGTCCTCGAGGCCCTTCGACCCCAGATTAGATCGAGGGACGGTTAAGTGAAGTTGTGTGTCCATCTACACGTTGTGCCGCCTTGTGCTGCTACACGTGTACGGTAGTTCCCGGACACGCGAAGTGTTCAGTACCTGACGACGAAACTATATAGTACGCGCCGCTCGTCCAGAGGCGGCGCACTTTTGTCTCCCTCCTCACCCTTTCCCCGCCCCGCATCGACTGCTCGCCAGCTGTGCTCGCGAGCCCTCCTGGACAACCCTCCCAATACAAACG
>UWZB01000271.1:0-27855 GCA_900536885.1 Peniophora sp. CBMAI 1063 | reverse complement strand
AATACATCAGTGAATGATTGACCAAGACCAACGTCGAAAGCCTTGATCTCATTATGTAGCATGCTGCCTACGCTCTGGGTAAGCAACGAGCCCTTCTCAATATCACCCTCAAACCTCTCCCTGAGTTTCACGGAGAGAGCAGAGCGAATGCGATCTGGCAGGACCATGGCAGCATAGTCGGAAGTAGCCGAACCTCCATGCCCTATGGATGCTGACGTATGAGTACCTCAGGAGAAGAGCATTGCGGTCTGACACTGACCGTCTAAAACAGCAAGGAAGAGCCAATTGTAACCATGTACCTCCCAAGTCTGAGTAACGAAGCGTTCTTCGTTGTCTTTACCGTGGCAAGGTTGAAAGGAGACGGTGTCGACGACGCAGTGCGGGCCGACCAGACGCGAGTTCGTGCAGTACTCCGTAATTTTAGCACGTAGCCCATTCAATGAGAGCATTGTGTATAATTTGCTAGTATTCAGAGTCGGGATGGTGGCCGTCAGGACGTTAGTTCTGACGCGACGCCACACTTATATGAGGCGAACGAACAATCACGCTCACGCTCACACGGGTTTCTCGGCTAGCGCGCCTTGTTCCCAACTCCGATGAGCTTACAGAATTGCTGCACTGCCGGCGCCTTGCCAACAAGGAGGGACAACTACTACCCACTTCTCATGTCGACTGAACCTCCTTCAGCCGGGAAGCACGACCTTTAGACCGATATCACGCGGGCACTAGTCCTGGGACTTGTAGTCGAAGTTGTAGCGGCCTTAGGGAACAACCCTTGTATTCGACCTCACTCCTGACTACACGAGACGGACCCGCATTGTTTCTTCTCAGTGGTGATGCTGGAAGAAAGGCTCTGCGGCTCATATCGTATTTGTCGTAGCTGTTTTCGTCCTCAAGCTGCCCTTTTGTTAGTATTGGCCGCGTCACCCGAAGTCATTCTCTTTCAACTACAGCTACTTCTCCCGACCGCTTTCTTTGCTGACTCGTTCTGTCAGTATATAAGCATGGTATCCTCGATCTCCACTCCTCAGCTCTCATCTCTCCAGTACTCTTTCACCACACTCCACGCTACACTCTGCACTGCGACATTCATCAAATGGGACACCGTGCTTCAGATCTCATCGTAAGCGCTCTGGGATCTTTGGCAGCGAGGTGATTTATACTCACATTGGTTTCAGCACGGTCGACGCCGTAGGAACCGCTCCAATACCGCCCGTGGTTCCAGTACGCCACATGCATCGTCTGCTCACACTCAGGGCGGCCCAGCCCCGCACGGCGGGCATCCTTCAGTCCACCCACAGCCTCACGGCCAGTACACAGGCCATATAACGCCCGCGCATCAAGCACAAGGTGGCTTGACAGGCCATCACGCACCGCCTGCTGCTGCTGCTGCTGGTCCTGGCCCCAGTACTCAGGCTTACCGGCAAGCTCGAGCGTCAAGATATGCGGCTCCCAGCTCTCACGCTCATGGCTCTTCTGGCTCTTCATTTTCGGGCTTCACAGCGTTGGCAGCGGACAGCATCAGTCTGGCTCAAGTTACGCTACGCGAAGAACAACCAGTTCTGGGGTCAGAATATTCAACAGGGTCGCCCACCTCACAGCAACGGCAGTGGTAGCGGTAGTGGACAAGGAAGCGGGCACGCTAGTATCTCCACGTTCACCAACACCGGCTCTGGCTCTGGCTCTGGACAGCACTCTGGCCCTGGTCATCACTCAAACTCCCACTCGCAGTCTGGGTCGAGCTCGCCCAACCATGGAGGCATGTTCGAAAGAAGGCGCAGCGGCAAACCCTCGGCCTCTCTCCCCAACATACACGAGAGTCCTCGTGGGTATGAGTACGAACGCCACGGCAACTCGCGGTAGATGTCAAGTTTCGCACTTTCCTCTAGTGCTTTGGCATACGGCCCGAAGACCATTACTATCTCGCTTCTTGAACTTCTTGCATCGGTTACCATGCCACACTAGGCGCTTGCCTCAACCCTTTCAACACATCCTCCGACTTCGCGTGATGCATATGCTTTAAACTCTACCTACCTTCACCGTGAACTATGTTGTATGTATGTAAACCAATATGAATCTGCTATTTCTCTGCATGCAATTGAGACGCAAGAGAGGGCGCGGACTCAGTGGAAGATGCCAAAAGTCTCCAGTGTGAACCACTCGACGTGCATCGTAAGCGTGACATCCAAAGCTGAGCGCCTATAGCAGCTTGGATCGCCGTAGGAAGATCTCGCGGGCCTGCTTCACTACGCATTTTGACCGTGAGTGGCTAGCACCGCTACGAAATCGTTGAAGGAAGGAATGCGAGGCACTATAACGCGGGCTTTCCGTACCACGTCCGAGGATCTGGTTTTCAACTTTCCAGAACTCGTAACGTATCAATATGCGCTCATACCCGCAAGAGTTCATCTGAGCGCACAAAGTTGGGCTGTACCCTGATCCCTAGTGATTATAATCATAGTATTCCTCAACGAACGGGTTCTTGCCGATGCTAATGGCCAGCGTTCTTGACTCATCGTGCGTCGCGCGCTACCACTTCTTCCATGCCTACGCCTGGAAGCTCTCCGCGCGCATACCACTCATTCATGCGCTCTACCCATCGAGCAGTGTGTCCTGGTGTGGTGCGTCTGAACGTAGCATCGTAGTTGGCGCGAGAGGTGGCTGCGGCCATACTATCAGGGCATCAGCAATGAGCTTGAAACTAATCCAACGCAAAGTAATGTGTCGATCGAAGTGCTGAAATCGCGAGAGGCAGAGAACGTGTGCTCACCGTACGATGCCCATAGCATGGAAGTCCTTGATGCCCGGTCCATCTTCTCCCTGAAGCCATTTCTGCTTCTCCAGGATTGCGTCGAGCTTGTCGACGATGCCGACGTTGACGCGCCCGATTAAACTCGCCTTCGAAGCAGGTTCATTGTACGTAGCCACACAGCTGCCGTATGTCCCTTCTCCAAGCCGTGCAGCAGATGTCCAGTACTCGAAGTCCTGCGGGAAGCGATCAGTATGTAGATAGCGTGTCATTCGAATTAGGAGGCACATTATCTTCGCCGGTCTTGTCGAACATCTCGCATACGGGAACGCAATATAGCGTCCAATGCGCAGTCCACGTCTCATCGGAGATTTCACGCCGAAATGCAAGAAACTCATCGTATGTACGCCTTGGCGTACTAGACGCGGACGCGCCCGTTGTGGTCAACGCGTACTACAAGGAGTTGTTGACAGTGAGAGGTTCGGGGAAGCTCAGGGAAGGAGAGACGGGCGCGGCGTATGCGCTGCATGAGGCGACGAGGGTGCTGCGGGACAAGGTGAGAGAGAACAACTTCTTGCGGTGGGTTCCGTTTGTGCATTTCGGCGTGTAACCAGATGGCGCTCCTATTCGTGTCATGTTCGTCTTGATGTCTGGACTCTTGTACTGGTTCATGTAGGCCATGAGTGTGTGCTGTTATAGATCTTGAAATTCCGTCTTGTACAGTAGGGCTGGCGGGTCAATGCATGCACTGGGTTCGTGCACTCGTGCTTTGGCTACTGCGGATGCAACGAAGCATATTGTATTCACGTATATCGTGACACCAAAGACAGGGGGTCGTGGCGGAAAGGCAACTTGCGCTACATGTGCGCAGCCCGTAAAAGTAGCTGGGCGCGTCGCAATCACACGGGTTCCCGCCCTTTTCCTACCATCACCTCTTCCTCTCTTCTATCCTATTTGACACGAAACCTCCGGATACATACCTGAATGTCAACCCCCAGTAGAAGATTGCCTCGAGCTTTCACGATACAGTACACTCTTGCTCACGGTCTACTATCACATATAGCCGCTCCTTTTTATCGCGCGCAACTCCATAGCCACCCCTCGTCTTGTGCGCGGCGTCCTCGCCGCATTCTGAGGATCGGTGCTCACTCCCGCCAAGTGAACACATAGGCGCACCGCTGTCACAGAGAACACATGCTCGTGACAACACACGGGTGGGTCTTAGCTGCCAGACTTCGCCGCCGACCTCGTATGCTCAGTCTACCATTGCACAGATCCGAGCACCCATCAACGCGCAAACCTTGGCGGCCCCACCCATATCCGCGTGCGCCCCTCCGCGCTCCTCGATTCGACGCACTCCTTGTGATTCAAGTCTTGGGTCTCACCCACTGCTTTGCCGATGCCGGTATCGGAACGGCGTTGACGGTCATGAACATACGGCGCATGGCCTGCTCGCGGGATAGCCTTGAGGTCATGCTGGCTGGGCATCGGAGATGTGAGAGATGGCTGAAATATCTCCTTCACATGGAGGCTACATTGCTGGTCATGATCGCAGTATGTGCTCTGCAAATATGGGTTATCCGTCGATACTCACATGCACACGTAGACACTTTATGCATGATGCCTCGAACGTCGTCGCACATTACAAGTCGAGCACTTCTTGGCCTATTCACTCGCGAAGGCTCGACCTACATGCGTGAACGGGCGCTCAGCACACCCACAGGAAGCTCGGTCCCCGAGGATAGTGGCCACGACACCCTGGACGGCCTACCGTCTGCTCTCGACCCTTCGTTTTCATCTCGAGCGTCAATGCCAAGCTCAACGTTCGCTGAACGCTGAGGTCCAGGCCCAATGCTATAACCCTTCACACCTCTCCACCTGCTTCCATCGCGACTCCTCGCTGTGAAGTGCGTACCACCTATTCGCCTCTATACCATATCCTCATTGTTGACATAGGTGATCTCCATCGCAGCCCTTAAGACAACTCGCTTGGTGAGTGCTGTATTTCCTAACGCTATCTTTCTCGTGATTTACAGAGAAGTTTCGACAGATCTCACACCGTCTCAGGACGCAATATGAGCACTCCCGTCGCCTCTAGCAGCTCTTCGAGCGCGACGTACTACGCTATGAAGGAGGTGTCTGATGGGTCCTACGTCGGTTTCAAAGATTCTGAAGTCGCTATCGACGTAGACTGCGAGTCTCTCAACGCCCCCTCAGCCCCGACCCTTCCATTCGAGCGTTCTCAGCTTCGCAAGATTGTTCGGCCGCCACTTGCTCATGATCATACCCTACCTCCTGATCCACATACCGCACGGATCCATCATCCTCATGACCCTCGCCTTCGTCGCTTTCCACATCGGTGTCATCGTATCTGCGAATAAAGAAATCGACTGGACATCGTTCGCCGACGCCGACGCCGCTTTCGAAGAAATCTCCATCAAAGCCGAATACGACGAGGCTGGCCGTTTCCTTGTCAAGGCGATGTATAGCGCGGGAATCCCGTTCTCATGAATGTTGGTACACGTTCCGGCAGTTCTTGGGATGGTCTTCTCCGTCAAGATGGGAATAAAAGCGTGAGAAGTGCTCATTCTGAACGCCGAATTTCGGTGCTACCTAACATGCCTATTGACGGCGCACGTTAGGCCGGTGATGGAGTTGTGGAAAGGGAGTGTCGGTCAATGGTCATGATTGGGCGTCGGTATGTTTCCCTCGTTGAGATGTGGTGTGTCGGCTGGGCTGACTACGGCACAGGTTGAAGCCCCGACATTGGACGGACTCGCGCACCATATTCTTGAGTTTGAAGAGTATCACCAGAATGTACACGGATACCGTCTTGAAGAGTGGTGAGCTGGGCTCACGACCACTACTGTTCTGAGTTACAGATTTCCACCACGTATCTCCCACGAAAACCATGGGCGAGCGCTGTCGTTATGTTGCCAGTTGCAAGAGTCCTGAGCGGACATAAACGAATATACGAAGTACAAGCTACACGCTGTCCAGGTCCTAACCCTGCCGATACTTGCTCGCCTGTCGTGGCTCAAGAGACCGAGCGGGAGAGGTGCAATACGAGATGGTCCTGATAAGCGAGGACGATCTTTATGATATATGCCACAATCTTGAAGGTGCGCGCGAGGCAGATACGGACAGATCGTTTATACTGATTTAAGGCTTTGAACAGTAGCGATATATGTACTACTGTGGCTGTAGTAGTAGCTAGCCACCAAGATGTGTACACAATGACAGGCATGCCAAACTTCAGTAGTATCATGCTCGCCGCGAAGAATGAGCTTGAAAGATGACTGGAGCATGGAAAAAACTAATAATAGCCTCGGATGGAAAATATCGTATAGAGCGCGCGGCGGGCTTGAATCTGGTCTGTCTACGTGTCACGATCGGCGCGCAGCTCTCGAGCATGGCTGGTAGGAAGAAGTTCCTCCTGTGATCGTCACTGCTTCAGACGTTCGCACTAGAAATTCATGCATTTATACCGCCCAACTGTCACAAATACTAAGTATAATATTATATTTCACATACGCGCCACGAAACGACCCTCTCAGCAGAGTGGTTTTGGCGCTTGCTTGTCTCTGACCGGTAATCCCCGTCTGTGACTCCAGTCGGCCCCGCCGTGCTGGGAAGAGTATGCTTCACCGACAGAGATGGCGGCGGCGACTTTGGCTCCGAACGTCCAGTCGAGTACACACCCCAACGCCAAGACCATCCGTATGAGCGACCAGACTATCCCATAGGCAGGTAGGGTCAAAAACACCTTGAACGGACTCGGCGTCTTCGACGTTCTGCGCCTTCGTATGGAATAGCGATACGGCCATGAAAGCTGCAGGCGCGTCGTCGAAACTGGCGTCTAGTACCAGATGCTTCGTGTGTCGTCCGTCGGCCCTCTAGACGATGCCAACGCAAGTCAGGACGGGCTATTCGAAGGATTGTGGTATTAAGGGAGATGGCGAAAACGAGAAGTTGAGATCGAACGCGATAATAATGAGGCGACTGGACTCCTCCAGTGGCGAAGGCACGCAGCGCCGCAGAGATTGATGATGATCGAGCGACACCGCGCGAGGCGCAGACGGTGGAGGGTTAGCCGTGGGCTGGCGTTGTTGGGCAACACGGGCGAGGAATGGGCGACGGCCTATATCATCCGCCATCCTCTCCCCTCTCCGTAGGCTGCTACCTCAATGGCGCTTGCAAGCGGCGGGAAGGTAGCAGGATTGAGGTGGGAGCGATGATGCACCGAGGACGTGGTCTTGAGCGTAGTTGGCGGGTGGCGAGCGTAGAGAGTGCGATAGACTGCCGGCGGTAGCCTCCGTACCCGGAAAATCTTGTTTAGCGCGCGAGTGATCTGGTGTATTTGCTGTAGCTGTTGGCCCATGCGGATGTGAACAATGTAGCTTGCCGTCTCGATGCCAAGGACGCCTTGTCGAAGCTGGCTTCGGGTGCGAAGCGAAGGAGCGCAGCATCGACCCTGTCGTACGTCCATCCAAACGATGTCGATCCGCTCCTCCTACGACGAAGCGCACGCAGCGCTGTGCAAGCAAGATCGCTCTGGAGTCGAAGTTGTCGAGCGGAAGCGACCTCAAGTAGGAGTGCGATAGGCCGGTGGTCGCTTTTGTGCCCTCCTTCCGTCCCCAGACGCGTCATCGTCCCCGTCGTCGGTCCAACTGGTGTTGATGTCGACGTGCGCCGGCTGACAAGTTCACTCCCCAACCGCCTCCGCACCCGTCTCAGCCTCTTCATCCTTATCAACGTCTATGTTGTCCTCCGGCGCGGCGAGTCCTGACGCGCTACGAGTCGACACCGCGAGTGTGGAGCATCTGTTACATAGGCGGCGATGCGCGGGCCTTTGTGGATGGCGAGCTAGGGATGTCCTAGGGAAATTGTATCCATGGCGGTGTACAGGTTCTTGAGGTGCGATGTGAGATGGTGATGGAAGTGGGAACGATAGACGCTCAGCGAGGCACGCGCGCTGTCATTTATCCGCGACCACCATGTCCTCTCACCGCGTCGCGTACATCACGGAACGAGATGAACGATCATACCTATGAGTGCCTGGGAAGGCGAGAGCTGTGCGTATGAAATGAGTTCCCGAATAGCGCAGGGAATGCTCACAGCTGTTTCGCAAGAAGAATCCGCGTCATTCAATGAATATATGCACTCTCAAGAGTTAGCCTTGAACCTAGCCTTGTGTGTGCGCGGAAGGCACTGCGCACTCTGGCCCAAGAGGCGCGAAAGCTCATGTGTACGTCGTGATTCACCATGCTCGTTGAGGCCGCGTAAGCTAACACTAGCTGGCAGGGCAACCATCCACGACCATATCCATGCTTTCGCCGCTCGGCCTCGCATTCGGCACCGCTCTACAGGTGAGCATCTTCGCCAACTTTCCAGCCTATAGTGTGACTTATCATCGCCGACAGTCTCTCATGCTTTGATATCGATGCTCACTCGCCTACCGTCTTTGGCTTGACGCTCTCCTCTTCGGACACACTGCATTCCAAGCGCCAATTAGCGGGCCTTGCCTTACCATCGGCTCACGAATCTCAGCACCCAGCACGCCGTAACCTTCACCGAGCGTGCGTCTACCAACCATCCGCTGGATTGGTGCGCGCCTCCTCAGCATGCTTCGACAGAGAGAGGGCGATGAAGACGTGTACATCCCCAAGCGCCATTCAGCCGACGTGGAGCCGTGCTCTCCTGGTGTATGTCCTGACTGGCAGGTTGGACATTTCCCATGCCATTACGAGTGTCACTACGGCGATAGCGACGAGGACGTGTACATTTTTGCGCGCCAGCATCAAAGTTTCAGCCTCAGTGGCTGCCCGGCTTCGTACGCAACTTTTGGGTCAAAACAGAAACCCTGACGCCGACGCTGTCCTTTCAGGATTATAGGGAGGCGAGGTCGGCACCGGTGGAAAGTCATGCGAAGCGCCTCGCACGCCCAAGCGCGCGTGTGCTAATTCGAACCGCGACGGCGATGTGAGGGTCTGCACGCCACACGACTATGGAGGGACGTTACATACCATGCAAGGGTTATGCGAGCAGTATGCTGGAAACGTACTTGTACTGCTGTACGCGTGTACGGTCATGGGAACGAAGTCGTGCGTGATTTACTCCCTATTTGGCCACCATTGACTGACCTCCGGTATTCTTTGCAGGTTTCGACACATAACTACATGTATGTCGAGACGGTAGATACTCAGCTGTCCGGGACGATTAGATATATCACTTTTGCCGCTTCACCGTCGACGTGCTCGCCAGGTCCTAGACGAAGTGCTGCGCGCAGCCTGAAAGTATCCGCCGAAACGCCACCAGTGCTGTACTAACGGTACACACCCGGTCTACAGTTGATATTACAAGCGCATATTGTCACGAATGTCATACAGCGCAAGCAAGGGCGAAATAGTGACCAGACGATAAGACCCTCCCATAGATGTCTGGATTCCGAAGTGCACAAATGGCGCCCACCTCACGACGTTCTTCTCCCCGACCTTCTCTCTCAACCGCTGGGCTGTGTGCACGGCGTACGCCGCGCCCGTCTCTCCTGCGCCAAGTGTCCCGGCCGCGCGAAGCTCGAGCAGCTTCTTATAGTACGCCTCGACGATCAAGGGCGCGTCGTCGTCCTGAATCGACCACATCGTCGCGATGACGCCTTTGTACCCGAGTGCGAGCATGCCCGCTGCCAGGTGCATCGACTCCTCGGGGTTCTTCTCGTCCCCGACGGCGGTCTGGCAAGCGGAAAGAAACGCGAGCTCGGCGTTATCGGCCATAATCATCATCAGATCCGACAAGGACAGACGGCCGTTGTAAGGCGAGATGCAGCCAGGAGTGCTCTTTGAGCGCGAGCTTCACGACATCGGGCGTCGCTTCGTCTCCATTCAGAGCCAGGGAGGGTGTTTGTGAAGCAGCGAAGACCTCGCGCAGCCGCGCGCCCTCGAGCGTCGTTCCCGGAAGCGGCGATAAACCGGGTGTGTTGGGCTGCGTGACTACGAGGATGCTAGACATTGAGCACTGCTGTGTGAAGCCATCGATGCTTCGCGTCACGGCAGAGAGCGATGGCGTGTACGAGGAGACGACAAAGTCGTACACGCGCGGCCCTGAATCATCGTTGTACAGGCCCGCAGCATGCAATGGCAACTGTGTCAAGGGCCCAGTGGGGCACCAAGTGACGTGGGGAAGGCGGTCGGCCTCTGCGTCCTGTGCGTATGAGTTAGCTATCTGTAGACATGACCCGGGATGTTATCCAACTCACAATGATGTCCGCTTTCAGTGCTTTCAGTATTGGGCCCACAATCCACCTCCAAAGACAGCCCAGGATACCATGAGGAGACATGGCACTACTAGACTGAGGCCGATATTGCGCCGAGGTGGCCCGCTCACGAACCCTTTCCTGAGTGAGATATGCAGTCCACTGAGTGCGTAGCTTCTCTGCCTTCGTGAGAGAAAGATCCGGCAGAGCAAGGGTGGTGATATCTCCATTGGGAAGAAGAAGCAATGCATCGCACCGAGTGCGATCAGTGTTGATAAAGACCGTCGCGCCGCTGAAAGGCGTAGATGACGCTAGCAGAGCGGAGAGCTTCTTCGGGAGTAAGAAGCTCTCGAAGCCAGGTAAACGACGAACTTCTGCGAGCAGATTTCCGTGTTTGATCGCAAGCCCTCGATGGCGATCTGACGAGTAATTGTCCTGCCCTGTGACAGGAACTACATTCATCAATCCAGTAGCATTGCTCCCAGACGTTGCATTGATAGAATTCCGCAGTTGGACTTGCACATCCTCGAGAGCACGCGCGAGATCTGGACGGACTTGCTCGAGCTCGTAAAGAGGGTCGCGCAATGACATCGTCTGCGTCCGTATGAGGCCTCTTCCTGCATCGAGCCATTCCACGGCTTGTTCCAGAGCATTGACACCAATGGCAGTGCTCACAGCAGAGTTGACGAGCTGACCGAGCTTCTGAGATTCTTCTAGGCGGCGTTCCATGGTATGTCCAAGCCAGACGAGCTCGGAGAGAACATCGAGGACACGAGCGTGGGCGGATAACAGCATCTCGGCTGCGGTGAACTCCCGATTGCTGTCCAGGAGCCCTACAGCAGACCTGGCTGACCCGAGACGGTCCACTGGTGAGGCTGATGATTGTGTGCTCGCAGCCATGTAAAACGAAAGAGCTTCTATGAAACAATCTCTCTTTCTTTCCCGGTGAAAGTCAGCCGTCAGAGCGAAGGCCAAGTTCAACATCGCGATGGCCTTATCAGGATCATTGTCCCGAAAAAGCCTAACGACCCGTCTCTGTTTCACGGTAGCACTCCGGAGATCTTCAAGCTTTCCGAAGCGTCGAAACCGATTCCAATACAAGCCGCCGAGGTTGTCGAGGCGCCTCGGCAAGTCGGGATGGCCATCTGGAGTGAGGTCGAGCGCGTGGCGTTGAATCGCGATGGCGCACTGGAGGTCGGCGGGGTCGTCAAGACGCTCAAAGCGATTGCCCAAGAAATGAGCGAGGTTGTGGAGCCTGGACGCTTTATCGGGATGGTCGTCGGGAGTCAGCTCGGTTGCACGCTGTTGACTGGCAATGGCGCTCTCGAGATCTTCGAGCTTTCCGAGGCGTCGAAAACGAAGCAGCTGCAAGCCTCCGAGGTTGTCGAGGCGCACTGACAAGCTGGGATGGTCGTTCGGAGTGAGCTCGACTGCATCTTGTTGCATTTAAATGGTGATTTTGAGGTCTTCGACTGTACCGAGGGATTCGAAGCGTTTTTGCAAAGAGAGACTGAGATTGTTCAGCCGCAAAGCCCTGTCTGGGTGTCCGTCTGGAACGAGCTGGAGGGCCCTTTGATCCGCCGCAATGGCACGTTGAAGGTTGTCAAGATTTCCTCGAGCTTCGTAATATAGACATAGACAACATCCCAGTTTGCTTAGCAGATCCGCTGTTGGTACAGGTGCAGTGTCCACCGCTCGTTGAAACAGAGCTATGGCCGTTTCAAGATGTGATAGGTCCCGCGTCTGCTCGTACGAAGCATATGCACTCAGGGCAGTCTCCATATCATCAAGCTCTGGGCTTCTGGGAGTTGAAGATCTCGTATCCGAAGGTTCCTGTCAGCTCGTTAACAAAACCGCTTGGAGAAACGTGATCCGCCAGGTGTTGGGGAACTCACCTCGGGAGGCACGGCGGCTTGTTCTTCGACAGTGTCTGGTTGTTCATCCATCGTAACGCAAGCAACCTACAGCGGGAGATGATCACTTTTGGATCGAGGATATCATCGAGAGGAGAGAAAACTTACGGCGAGCCGCGCGGGTAGATGCCCTATAGAAGGGAAGGAAGCCAATCGATGAGGCCAGGAGATATACAGTAGTTTCAGTGAGAATGCTAGGACATCAGTACTTCGCTGTGTCCGTGAGGAAGCCGCACGCGAACACAGCTTTGCAGGCGCTCGATGAACCCTTCAGCTTACGAGTGGACTTAGACAGTGCCTCCAGTAGACTCGAAGATCGCACGTATTGGTTTCGTTCGACATTGGCGACGGAGACAGCTTGTGGACTCAAAAACACCCGTAGGTCGAAGCAGTCATGAACGATGATAGGATTTACTATCAAAGGACAAACAAGCTGTGCAGGCCGTGCCACAGGTACTTGTACACCTTCGGAACGAGGCCGATGGGCGATGGATCGGCAACGCAACCCTATGCTCTTGACGCACTGCCCTCCACACAGACTATGACTGCTACCGTGCGTGGACGGGCGGGAGCAATGGCTATAGCGGGCCTCGCGGTGGAATCCTAGTACCCCCACGGCTGTGCTGGAGACGCACACCACAGCCTGCGATGCGCGAGGCAAACGTGGAGGTACATGGCGTCTCACGATGACCCTGTGCGATACGAAAGCGGCTTGGGCCTGCAGATGGATGAGTACGCGCGATACACGATGCCAATGAGCGCGCACCTCTTTGCTAGCCCGTATACTACGTTGGATACTACGCGTGGGCGCATCTTCCTAGCGTCTACACGAGCACCAACTACTACAATGCTTGGACGCGAGAGCGACGGGTGCAGCGGGTGGACGCACAGCACAGCTCAAGGCAGATACGGGGACATAGGGCATCCCAAAGCGGCCCTGGGCCCTCTGGCCTAAAAGAACAGCTCAAGTCTGAAGATGTATGAGCATCCGGAACGAGATGATACGATGACAGGGTGTGCGCACCTCCACTCAGAGAATAGTAGGCGGTGCACGACGACACATTCCGCGCGTAGAACGCGCGAGGAACCCACTTAACATTCTTCGTATGTGTCTCTTCCCATCATATCGGTCTTTCGAACAAGCCGGGATTGAAGTTTAATGAATGAAGCCCATCGCGATCATGGCGGTGCAAGCCAACCTTTGACGGCGCAGAATGCGCCTCGCCACTCGCGCACTAGGCGCAAATGCTCACACGCTCACGTTCACTCTCTAGCACCCCACGGCGAGATGCCGTATCCTTGCTCTTTGTACCATATGTACCGAGGCTTGGAGAACACTTGCTCAGAGCGCTCAGGCGGGTGATTATGCGCTCATCAACGTTCCGACGATACAGTAGTCGAGACGAGCACTTTGCCTGGCTTCAGACGTAGATACTACAATGTTCTATGCCCTGCGTCTCAATGTATTCATACTGCCCATCTCTCATATCTACTATGTACATAACTGCATCCCTCACACGCGCCACGAAACGACGTTGCTTATCTCTGACCGGGAGTCGAGAGCGTAGTGAATCCTGGTACCGTACTCCACTACGCCGCGCGAATGCCAGACGAGGCTTATCAAGCATGTATAGTTTGCATGCGCCGTATCTGCACAGACATATCAGGACGATATTTCCGAAGGGCATCGTGATAGACGAACCGTCGCGCACGTCCTATCTGAGGCGAATGACCAAGCTACTCCCCTGGATCACGACCTATGCAACTTGATCGTTCGCTCGCGCGCGTATATCCTCTGCGGCCCTCCCTCGTGTGTCCTTGATACCATGAGCGGCGCGCCTTCTGAGTGCGACCAGCACACAACGTAGAGGTCCCAATAAGTAAACGGCAGGATCGTTCGACTGGGCCCGTGCTGTGACTCGCGTCGGTCCAGCCGTGCTGGGAAAAGCGCTCTTCGCCAACAGCGATAGAGGCGGCGGCTTTGGCTCCAAACGTGCGGTCGATTACACACGCCCCGACGCCAAAACCATGCGTATGAGCGACCAGGCTATCCCACAGGCAGGTAGGGTCGAAAGCACCTTGAACGGATTCGGAGTCTTCGACGTTCTGCGCCTCCGTATGAGGCGGCGGTGCGGGTACGGGAGCTACAGGCGCGTCGTTGGAATTAACGTCTGGCGCCAGGCACGTCTTGATGCAAGTCGGTTTTGGACAATGCCAGTATGAGTGAGTCCCCGTGACACGAAGGATCATGGCGTTGGAGGGAGATGGCAAGGGTAGGGAGTCGAGATCGAGCGCAATAGATGGGCGTTTGCACGTACTCCTCCCGTGACGCAGGCGTGCGGCGCTGAAGAGGTTCGTCGTGTGATGATGATGAAGCGACATCGCACGTTTTATAGACAGAGGAACGGCAGATAGTGAGCCGCGGGCTGGTGTTGCTGGGCAAGACGGGCGAGGAACAGGCGCCAAGCACGAGCGTCTTGGTTCTTCTTTGATATACGGCATATACCATCCGCCATCCCCTACCCGTTCCGCAGGTTTGCTTTTCTTCTTCCTCAAGGACACTTTCAAACAGCGGGGTGGGGATCATGATTGGAGTAAGGGGGATGATGCGCCGATGACGCGGTGGCGAGCGTAGAGTGCGATGCTAACGCGTGGGCCACCAGGCATCTTTGCCGTCTGTGGACGCGTCGTCGGAGCCAGCTTTGGGCGCAAAGATGTTCGATGGAGAGCACGGCAATGAGCGCGTCTTTGCTGTCGTACGTCGGGGAGCAGCAATTCTAAGGATTGCGCTGCGTCCGCCCGCAGCGCTGGGAAAGTAAGATCGCTCTCGAGCGAGCAGGAGCAATCTTGGGCCACGCAGGATCGCTTGTGTGCCCGTCCGGTACCGGAGACGCGCCTTTGCCGTCGTCGATCCAACAATTGCCAATACCGGCGTACGCCGGCCCATCTGCAACATCCCCCGCATCAACATCCGCGTCAGTCTCTCCGTCCGCCTCCTCTCCCTCGCTCTCATCCTCTCGACCACCGTCCTCATCGACGTCGATGTCGTCCTCCGGCGCGGCGAGTCCAGACTTGCCACTGGGTTTACATTGCAGGGTCCGCGCCAAGGATTGAGCCCGCGTTGGGCGGTGATGCGATAGGGGTGTATCGGTGAAGCCTGAAGCTTGAAGCTTGAAGGGCCAGGTCATGGAAGTGGGAGGAATAGGCGTAGATAGGCGTTCGGCGCGGCACCCGCGCCGTGTTTCAATCTCGACCACCATGTCCTCCCCACCCATCACGTTCAGTGAACAGCCTAGACCTATGAGCTCGGTAAAGGCGGGAGCTGTGCGTATGGGTCAAGCTATCGAGTGGTGCATGGAAGGCTCACGAATATTTCGCAGGACAACATCGCGTCGATAAGCTCACCTTGAACCCAGTTTTTTACGCGCGGACAGTACGACTTGCTGTAGCAGAGGCGCGGAAGTTCCGATACTGGACAGCAAGCTACTGCAGGCGCTAGACTCGTGCGCGTATTTCCACCAACCTCACGCACAAGCTGACACTTTGCTGGTCAGAAACAGCGACCACTATCAAGATGCTTCCGTAACTCGACTTTGCACGTTCGTCTGTCTCGTCGCGCTTGCGCTCGGCTCGCGCTCGGTGCTGTTTCTGCTAGGCGAGCATCTTCCCCGACTGAATACACAATATCGCTTACCATTGTCTACAGGTCCTCGGGCGCTTACTTCGATGCTCTCTTACTGGGCATGTACAATCTCACCGGTGGCGCTGGCACTCTCTTATCCGGGTTACTTTGAGTACTACGACGGAGGACGCGACGAGGGCGCCTACATATCCAAGCGACGGTCGGCGGGACATGCGGCTTCGACACGGATTTTGGCATCCAACATATCGCTGCCCTCGCCGTAGCCCGCGGGCGCCAGTCTTATCGCCGACACCGCTTCAGTTTGCTCGATACCAAGTCGAGAATTGCGAGACTTGTCCGGCGGTTTCGGTGCGTTGCTTTCCGCGACGAGGGTGAACGTGGCTCTGATGACTACATTCTCAGGTGGTGTCAACGGTGTGTCTGGTTTCATCCGACCTATCTGGTCCTAGTTCGTCGGCCATGAAAAGGTCGACACGGAGAACGTCACTGTCAAGTGCAACATCTACGATCTCCCAGGCGTATTGGCGCACTGCTCCCTGCTTATCCCGAGGGTGGACATGGGAACGCGTGCATTTCAGCGTCAGTCGGTGGGCCTCGACAGTTGGGTTCCACATGGGCATTGAGGCGCTATCCCGCCGCGCGCTGAGGACGACCGCAGTCTCGCCGAAAACGTCGCCAGCGTCATAAAGCAGGACCGAGGCGATACAACCGGTGGCACCCGCGCGCTTCTCCGCGTCGTATCTAATGGCAAGGTCGGGGAAGCAGCGAAGACGCGTGCGTCCTGGAGCGCCTACCTCAGCTACCTCAGCTTCAGCTCCCGATGGTGTCCCCGAGCGTGCATATACGAATCATCCGCGGGATCGGCGCGCGCTTCCTCAGAGTGGCAGGAGGCTTCGACGGATTGGGCGACGAGGACGTACATCCTCAAGAACCATTCAGTCAATGTATAGCCATACTCTCGCGGTGTACGACCTTACTGGCCTTCTCGACAAGCGCCTCTCTGGCTATAGCGAGGGTTACAGTGGCGATAACGACGAGGGCGAGTACGCTCTGGTGCGCCAACTGTGAAGTGTCGGCTTCGGGGAGGGGCTGCCCGGCTGCGTACGCGACGTCGTATCGAAAGAACAATGCCGACGGCCCTTCGCTCTTGGTGCCAACTCAAGCCTCGACGCCGGCACTATCCTTTCGAGCTAGGGAGGCTGCTAGGGAGGCGATGTTGGCGCCAGAGTCGGGCAAGCGCGCGTGTCCCTATAGACGGACGTCACATACCGTGCGAGGGTTATGTGAGCAGAATGTTCGACGTGTACTTGGAGTGCTGTGCGCGTGTACGACCGTGGGATTGAAATAGTGCATGATTTACTCCCCTCCTGGCCAGACCATTGGTTGACCTGGCATTCTCTGTAGGTTTAGATGCATGCTTACCTTCATGTCGAGACGAGAAGCTCAGCCGTGTAGATGAATAAATGTCTTTTCTCTCACCACTGTCAATGCGCTCGCCAGGTCCTATGATCATTACCAGGTCTACATATACAATTGCCGAAATGCTGATGGTACCACACTGACAATCTACCCTCAATCTACAACCTCGATCCACAACAGAAAGCACAGAAGTAAACAATGAATACTTTACATGTTCAAGGACAGACAAAACCCTAGGCTAGCAAGACCGACCATCCGATTCGACGTACAATTATATTCCGAAGTGCACGAACGGGGCCCAATGGACGACGTTCTTTTCCCCCACCTTCTCCCTCAAGCGCTTTCCCGCCTCATGGAGTGCGTACGCCGCGCCCGTCTCTCCCACTCCAAGCGTTCCGCTCGCGCGAAGCTCGAGCAGCTTCCTATAGTACGCCTCGACGATCACTGGCGCGTCGTCGTCCTGGATCGACCACATCGTCGCTATAACGCCCTTGTACCCCACGGCGAGCATACCCGCCGCGAGGTGCATCGACTCCCCAGGGATCTTCTCGTCCCCGACGGCGGTCTGGCAGGCGGAGAGGAACGCGAGCTCGGCGTTATCGGCCGTGGTCCCCATCAGATCCCATGAAAGCGCTCTTCAAGGGGTCGTCAAGCTCTTGACAGCCGTGGCAGGCGAGATGTAGCCAGGAGTGCTCTACCAGTAACTCGAAACATCAAAGCTTCTGGTCTCCTACGGGGACGAGGACAGGCCGTGTGGTATCTCCAACGCCCGCTCGCGTTGCCCAACCGGTCGAGGTATGCGGTAGATGGCTGATCATGGAGGGACGACGCTTCGAGTGTATCCGATTTTCGATGACGCCCCACCAGTGATCATCCTGTACTGCTCGGTTGTGCGTGGATCGCTCCGCCGACTTCAGGAAGGTCAGCCAATCTTGAAACCATTCCTCGTGGACAGCTGTCCACAAGCCATTGCTAAAGATCGTATCCCACAGATCCTGCGGTGGCCACAGGCCGAACTGTCCACTGCGTCCGCTCAACATATCGTAAGCACACCCGGGTGCCTCATCCCAGACGTAGTCCGCAGGCCACTCCAGCTCGTCGCCATGAGCTCGCGCGCTACCCGAAGGACCTTTCGCAACAGCGTTGACGTAGCTCTGACCTCCGATTAACATGGTAAGGCGCCACCCGATCCCCCCAGTGAGCGCGAAGGCTCGCGCCCACGGCTTCTCTTGTAGTAATGCAGCCACTTGTAGACACCGCTCATCATATGTAGGAACTGAGCGCGATAACGGCAGCGGCAGCTCAGCCACAATATCCAATTTAGCGTATCCCTGAGTGTGCTCAGCCAAATGGGGTGCCATTGCGTAGCATCCAGGCCACGAATCCTCGCACGGTGATATCCGGAACAGCTACACGCATGAACTCCCGCATGATTCTCGCCGGTAGGCTGAGAAGCACCATCGAGCCCTCCGATTCCTTGCCCTCCGGACAGGGAATATGAACGGGGTAATGGCTGAGGTTTGAACTTAGAAATAATAGTGCTCGAACTTCTTCTGCCAGCACACCAATGGCACCGTGACCTCTGTGTCGCGCCAGCGCAGTTCGAGCGTTGCTTGAGTAGGAGGGTGGGTGAGTTTGCAGACCGCGGGCGCTGTGAGAACTGCACTGGCGGTGAAGACATGTGCGACCACGGAGGTGGGAACAGAAAGATGTGCGGCCACGTTCCGCCGCGCCTCCATAGACCCTGATCTGCCTGCAGGACTCGTTCCTCGCCCTTTGGCAGATCGACACTCCATGCTTTGCCCTCTAACTGTCACTCCGAGCGATTTCGAGTAGTGTGGTGCATCAACTGACATACGTATATGGTAGTCTCATGATACGCAAAGCAGTAACAATTAGATGTAGCCCGAGGGGCGGATGTAATACAGAGTACGAGATAGCAAGGATAACAGGTGTTGACAGTATAGTGTACATGGATACGAAGAACAGAATGGGAGGTCCACGATAGGTACATAGCAGATGGCAGGGAGTAAGTCGCGTGTCGAAGGGAGCAGGCGGTAGCTACTGAGTCGCTGGCAGTCGTTCCGCCTCCTCGCGTCGTCGACGCTTCAACCGCATTTCTTCGGCGTGAACGCGCCAGGTATGCTTGTGAAGTTGTGACGGGTCTTTGAAGATCAAGTCACAGTGAGGGCATTTATGAGGAAGCTCGCCCGTACTGCGGTGAACTCAGCGCTAAACGACGGCCAGAGAACAAAACTTCATGGACTTACTGCAGATTGACATGGGCTCGCTCCGCGTTGCTGCGCTGAGTGAATTTACTGAATCCGTGTGAGATGTTGCGGGCCAATCAGATGCGAAGATGCGTACCTCCCGCACCAGCTGCACTGGAAGCGTCTGCGCAGTAATCAGTATGCGTGATATTGCAAGCTAAGCAGAGGAAGCACTGACTTGATCTTCAAGTGAGTAGATTCGACATGGCGCCGTACCATGTTTCTCTGGGCCGTGTAGTTGCATAAACCAGGCTCACCCGCATGAAATGTAGGGTAGATGCAGCGCCACTGGATCTGATCGTTCGATATGGGTTCTGCAAACTTGCGGTAGTCCTCCTGGTCATTCGTGACGTCGATTTTAAGGATCTCGAGTTTGACATTCTTCTTGTTGAAGTAGATCTTGAGGTCCGGCTTTCCCGACCCTTGCGGGACTTCAAAAACCTTATAGACCATGGAGTCGGTATAGACAATCCCGTCGATCTCTTGATCGTCATCGTCACAGTACGACTGAAGCTCCGAAGATTTCTCTTCGTAGAAATCCTCTGCGCGCGCATGCTTGCCAAGAATCGACGTCGGCAGCTGTACGCGCTGCTTGGGTGACCACGAACTTCGCCTGCATAGGCATCAGAGCCAGAGCCTAGGCAAATCCAGGAATTCGATCTCGACATACACGCGAACTTCTTCGTCATCATTGGATGCGGTGCGTGGTGACACGGGCCGATCGAGCGAGACATTGAAGGAACTCGCCGAGACCGGGGAATCCTCCCTAATCGGGCAGACATGAGCTTGTCGAGACTAATGGACTAGTTCATACACATACGGACCTTTCTGCGGCGTATGAATCGGTACTGTCCACACGGGACGAATTGCTTGTGACTGAGGATGACGGAGAGGACTGTTCGCTCGAGCGATCGTGGGAGGAGGGCCACGGCGACCGCTTCTCGAAACGGCGCCTGCGTGATGGATGGGCTCAATATCACGACGAGCGGCAGCAGCAAAGGTGACGCACATCAGGGTACTCGCGGCCGCCAAAGTATGGATCATCAGTGCGGCATGCGCACCCTCTGGATCTTCGGGCGTGGCGGGGCGCGGATTGAGGGGACTAGCATTCTCGTCTGATAACGAAGTCCAATGGCGCTCACGACCGTGATATCTGTAAGATACGTCAGCACAGAGGTTTCCTCTTGCATTGCAAGACAACAATCGGACATGCTGCGTACCCTGCCTCTGAAGACGGACTGTTCACGAGTGACGACTCGATCTTCGGCGAGGATGGGAGCGGCGTCGAACTTCGAGTGCGTGTTGAATGTCCTGCCGAGCGTAGTAACATAGGGCGGGACGTGGATACTGAGGCGTGGGGCGGCTCATGGGTCATCGTATGAGGTGCCAAGAAGGAAGTCGGGTGGGAGGCGCCTGTTGCCGAAGTTTTCCATGTCATTGACAACGCGATGATGTGTCAGTGATCGCGTGTTGAGAGAAGATCCGCCTGAAGCCGTTCAAGGAGGCACTGAACAAAGGTCATTGACTCTCTTCGCGCGTGACCCTGAAGTGAAAGAAAGCCCTTGGATGTGACTCAGTTGTGCACCGTTTGGGAACGATCTGTGGGCAGAGTCGTTGCGATGGGATCGCTCGAGTGGAGTACTTCTTGGTGTAGGCAGACGCCGGCGAAATACTGAAGTACCACCTTCTCGTATCTTCATTGAGGACCGCTGACAGGATGGTTGCGCATTCGAAAGTATGTACTAGCGACAGCAGAACCGCTGCAAACTACAGAGAGGACCGACATAACCAACTCCCGAATATCCATTCTCCATCGTCTCAGTCAAGCCGCCGATTCGCCGCTTGAGACTATGACAACCGAATCAGTATCAAGACCCCCGTCATAACTTGAAGTGGTACGCACAACTGCCTAACAAGGCATTGCCCACGAGCATCCTTATGTGCGGATGGAAGCGATCAACGCTGACGTCTGCGAGTACGATGGCCTGTGCGGTTGTTGGTACGCGTACGTTACAGAGACGGCCAGTCTGCCAGGAAAGTTCTTCCTCGTTCGATGCCGAGAGGACTTTGACGTGATCGGCGATCTTAAGCCCTAACTCTTCCCATTCGTTATCATAGTCCCGAAACCATATGGTGTGCACGTCAAAGACTGGTTTCAATCGGATGACTTTCGGTGGCTCGTTTTCCTAGAAATGATACAGCAACAGGAGCGTTCAACAATCGGGTCTGCCAGCGGAGGATGACGCGGGTATTCACCTTTAAGAAACACCACACAGTGAGCACTGCGCAGGCCGCAGGCGTACGCAGGAGCTCCAGGCTAGGACTTCGAGAGACAGGCCGCACGGTGCGTGGAGAAGCTGAATCCGAGTCCGAATCTAGAATCTCTATACATGGAATTCGAGATGAAATCCGATGTTTCGAGGGATTCCGGGCGGAGGTCGAAGCTGGTGGACCGGGGATAGCGCGATGTGGTGAAGGGGGTTGACGAGACTCATAAGGGCGTGTGGAGGTATACGCTGAGCTTCGCCATCGAAATCCATTTACATGTAAAGTAGGACCGGATCTCTACATTGACGGTCAGACTGCGGATCAATACGCTAAGACTTCGACGTACTTCGCTCGTTGATGAATGAGAAGGGAGAAGCTGCTGAGCCTGCACTTGACGCGCAAGCATGTGGTCTCGCAGCTCCTGTAAAACCCTCGATTCTAGAGGAGGAGAAATATACAGGAATACCGGTCCGTTAAACTGGACGTCGCCTGGATGGTCGAAGCCACACTACACCGTGGTCAGTCCTGATACGATGGCCAAGGATGAGAGAAAGCGGACCTCAAGAAACCAGCGTCCGTCATTTGGAGTGTTCGTCAAGCATTGTAGGTCCTTGCGAATGTAGTGTCCCAGAGCTCGACAGCACTGACGACGGTAGGAGAGGAGGGCTTTGTCGACAGGGCCTGCGTGAGCTTTGAGTTCCCGTTTGTGGTCTTCCTGAATCGACTTCAGGACGCTGGTGCGGAGGGCCCCTTTGGAAGGAGACATGAGGGAAGTTTGTGGTGCAAGTTGGAAGCTGGGACAGGGACACGGTTTTGTTCGCGGTTCTGACAAGTGCCCGGAACACCCGGTGAAAGCCAACGTCTCGAGGGAGTGGTGAACGTGCTTGATAGCCCTGTCGGGCTTCGAGAAGCTGTGAGATACTCTCCCAGCATGCGGCACTGTCATGCGGCGTGTAGAGTAGCCCAAACGAACAAACAGGATCCATGTATGGTGTTCAAAGACCCGCCGCCTTGTCAACGTTGTCTGCGCAGGCGTTTCAAATGCATCGTGCTTCTGTTGGTAACAATATGCTTCTGTTGTGAGTATGCAGCGCACGAACATGAAATTGCTAAAGAGGGTAATAATGAACAGGTGCCCAACCTTAAGGGGCTGACGCAGATTGCAACATGTGCGTATTGGAGCATGGAGCGCACGATAGAATATGAGGCGAGGCAGGGCCGATGGTGGCGGGCGCGGGAGATGCATGGTAACAGATGCATGGTAAGAATGATGGGGCAGTAATTTCAGCATCTTCTGAATTGGATTGTGGCTTATCACTCTTCCACAGAATGTATTCTGTTCTCGCACGGTAAGGCGCTATACAGTTGGTGAGCCGGACGCGATCGAGCGCCGTGAACGGGGTTACTCGCACCGAAAGTATCTTGCTTGCGTCTCTTGAGACTCGCAGTCGGTACTTCCGTGAGAAGAGGGTTCGGTCCAAGTTCATCTAGAGTCTAGATAGAGATAATCTGATGCCGAGCTGAGGGAGGGAGTATCGGCGTCGACCAAGCAGAATAGGACGAATTCATATCCCACCCCTCAACCCCCTCTCGTTCCTAGCCACAAGGGGCATGCCATTTCCATAGGAATGACGCGTATTCGCGCCGAGCCCTCAAATTCACGGCATCTCCGAGTTGTTGTAGGCCGCGTAGAACGTAAGAAGCGCCGACGTATCTTTCGAGCGACGATGAATTCAGGTCCCTGCGCGAGCAGATGCTGAAGAGCGACCCGGATAGACTAAACGCGTGGGTGAAGACGCTAGGCTATGACTTCGGCCCATGGGCCACTGACCATCCCCGCGTGTTGAGGTTGAGAGTGCGACGTGGCACAGGGCCGCCTTCGACGTAGGCGAGTCAGGCTGTGCCAAGCGTTGAATAGCCTTCCTACTACCTTTCTGGCTGTAGACGGGTTTGGGTATAAAGAGGCGATCCCGAGCGCAAGCGAGCGAGTTCGGAACTGACATGATGGTGGTGTATAGGTTAGAGTGTCAAACGACGCGTTCATCTTTGATGCGCCACGACTTGCAAACCCTAACCCTGCACAGCTTGCGGTGTTTGATAGGCGAGTGTGAATGAGACAACGGCCACAGCGGGCGCATGCATATTCGGAACCCTCCACTACAATGCATTGAGACAGCTAAGCGAGGGTCTCCCTTTGTCCGCATATCAGATAAACCGACCGACTACTGTGTTATGTATAGTTGAGAGCTATCGCCGCGACTCTGTGTCCGACGCCACCCTTCTCCGTCCTCCCAATTGTGTATCTGTTCTTCAGCAAGAGCTAAACGTTCTAGAGCCTTGTCGTCCGCTTCCTTTCGTGCGAGCATGGTGTCGTACACCCGATCATGATACTTATGCCCGGCCGCCAATATGACTGACGATAGGCATTGCGTCAATGTTCGAGTTGTGGTGAATGATCGATCAGCACCGACAATACTACCCGGAAGGCTGAGCGACCTAACCAAATCGTACTGCATGGTACGAGAAGCTTGACGCGCCGTCGATAGGTCCTCATGCACCAAAAAGCGAGTTTCGTGAGCCCATCGACGGGCCAGTACTGAGAGCGAGAGCTGCATGGCCTGCCGCGCAGACTCC
This sequence comes from Peniophora sp. CBMAI 1063, assembly GCA_900536885.1. NCBI lineage: Eukaryota > Fungi > Basidiomycota > Agaricomycetes > Russulales > Peniophoraceae > Peniophora > Peniophora sp. CBMAI 1063. The sequence continues at coordinate 3,707 of UWZB01000271.1, read as the reverse complement.
TCATGCTGGCGCGCCCATATGCCTTCTATCGATTTCGACCCCAGAACCTGATCCAAATTCGCATGTTCCCATATGAAAGACAGCTGAGAACCGTGAGAAGAGGTATCAACGACGCAGAAAGGACGGGCGACGTACGTAACCTTCAGGAGTCTGTCCGCGAATCAAGCACCGCAGACCAATGTCTTGCAGATGGGACTCATAATGACGTAGGCCTACGATGTCCACGACGTGCTTCGCAAACTCCCGACGCGCGCGATAGTGCCCGTCGACGAGCATGGCGAAGTCGGAAGCGAGTTCGTTCGCAATGAAGGTAGAATCCAGCGCAGAAGCTGCGATGCGACATACGAACTCGCCTGCGGCCGGAGAAAGATAAGCGAGGTCTTCGGAGTAGCTACAGCCGGCCTGAGGGCATCTCCATTTGCGTAAGTACGGCGTATACGATTGCGACGGTCGCTGTACGAGAGCGGGATAGAGAACTGCTACAGCTTGCACGATGTAGTGTGCTGTAGCTGGGTGACGAGCGTGTGTTGGTATATGCGCATCTTTATTGACGAGCACGATGCGATGCACAGGTGAGGGGCCCTTCGCCGGGGAGTCGACGCGAGGCAAGTTGCGTGGCCACGCGAGACCATCCAGATCTTGCGGATGCATAGCAGGCATTGTTACCCGTGAGATGTGATTGAGGGCAATGTCCGTCTAAAAGCATGTGAGTGCAATAACCTATGTTGACTACGTTAGCCCTCACAATTGTAGCCCAGGTAACCTCGTCGTCGGGAGCAACATCCACGTTACTCAAAGCATGCGCGACAGGAGAGTCCCCGTTCATTACTTCGCTGTCGATACGGGTATCGTCCATGGTGCCCTCCAGCGTATGCGGGATCTCGAAACGATGGCTGGCGGTGGAGGTACTTGAGAGGGAAACAGGAAAGGCGCGGGGTGGACGAGTCTCAATATAAGAGAGAGAAGAGATCAGGAGTGGCTTTGAGAGGGTTAGGGAAGGCGGAGGGAAACGACCCCCCCTCCAACTGTCAACCGTCAGAAGAATTGTGGCAGGCTATTGGATTACCAGTATTACAATGCAATGCAATGAAACACCCGGCGAACCTAAAGAACATCATGCGGCGCCACCCACGCGATCGTACGACAGGATGTTGCGCTCAGGGCTCAGGGTCGAGAGGTTGTACAAGTCTTCCAAATCGGTAGACCGGCGAAGATGCTCCGATGTTGTACGTTGATCATCGTGTCTTCACTGGGACGACGGTACTGCGGCACCGTGAACGATACTGTGATGGTAGACTGCATCCGCTCCGCGCGTTCGTATGACCTGGTGAGCACGCCGCAGTAGTGATTACCTGTTACTTTCCCTTCGTGTTGACTGAAAGAACTCACAGGGAGAACGACGCCCGCGCGCCTGCGATCGAAAGTCCAGTAATCCCGGCGCATCAGGCCACACTGACTTGCTTTTCTGAACGTGGGAGGCGTCTGATGGACAGTAGCGCGTCTCTTATTGTGCGGGTAGATACGGCGGCGTCGCTGAGCATCTCAAACGTTTAGTAGTGATTACTCAACCAATAGATAACGCCTGAAGCGTTGGCATGCAAAGAACACTCCCATGCGGTATATAGCATATGCGGGGATGTCAAGACAGACGCTCCTAGTCCATTCTGTTCTAAACGTAACAGCGGCTAGACGCCCGAAGCTTCTGACCAAGTGGCGTATCTAGTTGGCGATAGATGAAGGGTCCCCTTTTGGCCAATTAGTTGCTCCGCTCTACTTGGTATTAAAAACGGCTGGGGACGCACGCATGAGACGGGGCTCGCCTGGTAGATTTGGCAATAGGAAGCACGGACCGGTCTTAGTGCGTTACCACGCGAAATCGCACTACACTTCTCGGTGCACCGCCGTATTGTCCACGTGTCGAGACCTTTGTGGGGCAAAACAAGTAGGATAGGCAATCTCTCACGCAGCGCGCCGGAGCTGAAGATACCCCGTGATGATTTGTTCGAGGCACTTATGGACGGCGAGCATGCGGGCGATTCAGGCAAATACACCCGAGCAGTGAAAGAGTGAGTGAGATATAGTGTGTTACGTATGAGGAAGTCGTGTCCATGATGTCCTCGATGGCAGTCGAGGTTCTAGTCGGCCGTCGACGCGTCGATGAGCCTGCCGCTTCAGGCGCTCCGAAGCCGAAGTGCGACAGCATCTTCATGTCGATGGCGTTGACGCTGATAATACGAGGCTTGGTACGGAGAGCGGTTGGCAGGGCTCTTTCCTTTCAACAATGAGTGAGCATGGACACCTAGTCGGCGTCTGAGGCAACCCACTTTGTCGGTCTCGTCATAAGAAACATTATAGAGATCAAGCAGGCGACGCAGAGGTCAGAGATTCAGGCGATCCTTCATTGCGGCAAGAATGGCGCCGTGTTGGGCATGAGATGAAGCTACTGGCAACTCGTCAACATCATGGCGTTCATGGCGACCATCACACGAACCAGATGATAAGTGTTGCAGAAGGAAGTCGCGTAGGGCATTGGCGGTGGCAGTTTCACCGACTCGAACATCATGGGAGGATGCGAGAGACAGAAGACCGGGTAGCTTCATCGTCTCAATCTGGTTCACGAGAGAGGCGAAATCGTCTCGAATTCGGGAAGGACCCGATACAGGTTGTGTAGAAGTGCTCGATGAGGAAGAGGCACGAGCAGGCATATTGTGCACTGGAGCGCGAGCGACAGCAATCGATTAATATAATCAACAAGATCGGATCATATATACTCACGACAGGTGAGGCGAGGCAAGTCTAGGGCAGAGGCAACTGTGCGTAAATGAACAAGGGGAAATTTCGCGGCGCAGATGGTACTGAGCGGATTATCCATGTAGGCGAGGAGAGATGTGTATGGTTTGGACAAGGAGATGGAGTCGGGGGGGCATGAGGGAAATGGAAACATGCACCAGACAGGACGTGCTGTATGAGGACGGCACGATCGGAGGCAACGATGGACGACTGAGTGCACATGATGTCATGTGAGAAGAGAGTGTTGCGAATGATTGTGTCGGGAGCGAGAAAGAGGGAGCGGAGGGGAGATGCAGATGACAGAATATAGTTTATGATGGGAGGCAGAGCGGCAGAAGCCGAGGAATCGGCAGTGGCTGGACAGGACGCGGTCTGTGTTGGTGAGGAATGAGACGGATAGACCATGATCGAGTGGGCATGCACGTACGTAGGTGGTGTGGGCATTGAGCGACCCGCATGAGTGTGCGTAGAAGAGCCCGCTTGGGTGTGCATGGGAGGCAAGGTAGTCATATATAACAAGAGTTGGCAAGTTTGTCGCGGCTCAGGGGGCGGAGATGGAGGTACGAAGACGACAAACGACTCGAGGTAGCTCGAGGTGAGCGCAAGCATCTGTCAGCGGATCCCATGACCCCGGCAGGAGCCGAGTACAGGCACATTTACGTGGGATGTGAAACCTGAGCCATTTTCAAGCGTTGAATCCACGAGGGCAAGACCCACTACTAGCGTAGCGGGAATGTTAGATCATTGTACACCTGCCGCCCACCCGTCCGTGATGCAAAATTATCAAGATAGGAACGGAATCAGGCGGGTTTGATCCCGTTCTAGTTCGTATCCGCCGCGCTTGTAGGGCGTATACCATACGGTATACACATTATAGCACGACCCGTTTCAGTGTCTCGGTAACGGGTGGGTAACGG
>UWZB01000270.1:0-29497 GCA_900536885.1 Peniophora sp. CBMAI 1063 | reverse complement strand
CACGTGCTTAGTGTTCTGTCTACTTAATCGGAGGGAACGTGATCAGTTGCGCTCTCTCATCGTTTCCTCACAACCATGGCTGGCTCGAAGGATCGTATCCTCAACAAGGCGCAAGTGGCGGCGGTTGGCGCCATCCTGCGGGATGAATTTGGGCCCATCGTTGCGACATTAGACCCCCAGTTTACGGGTTACGCTGCCGTCTCGCTTTGGGCTTCCGTGCGTCAAACTCGCCTCTTCGAGGAGAACCCGGTCTTTTATGCGACGGCGAGATTTGGAAGGTCTCAATCTCCTGTCGGCAGGGTTTGTGCACCCCCTTCCCTTGTGTTCGTCTCGCTGAATTCCTCTTCAGGCAGTCGACCGGAAGTTCCGCAATTATTATCGCAGATTGCGGTCTGCCCACGCAAATGCCCTTGCCGAAAATCAAGATTGAAGCGAACCATCGGTATGCTCTTCATGCACCCCAGCCAGGTCCATGCCTTACCATTTGACTTGCAGTCATTCACCTTCACCGTGTCCCCCTCGACCTGAGGGACCTGACCCGCTCGTCCCATAACATACTTCGTTGTCGTCTCAAAGAGTCGTGATCTGCCTGTTTGTACTGTTCATGTTGCTCGGCTATCGCATGCTTCATCTGCAAGCATTCTTGACTGTTATACTCAATCCTTTGCTCTCAACTTCACAGTCTACTTGATTAGTGAAGATGCGGCTGCTATCATGTCTTCGGACAGGAAATCAAAACACGACGTCGTTGAGAACAGTGAGCTTGAGCTGATAAAGTCTTTGCGGGTAACCTTTGCTGTCTGGGCATCGTGGAAAATAGCGCGAGCTAGGACTTAAGAAGCCACGCTTCACTCGCCAGGAGGGGACCCCGGTACCCATCAGAACGGACCCTTTCTATAATGTAGCGGTTCTTTGATAGTCTAGTGTTCAAGACACGAGAGTGTTCGCGATGATCAAAAGAGCCAGCGCATAGGCCCGTCTCATGGAGCGCTGTAACCCTTCAGGAGCTGACGGGAGTTTACATACCGAATAAGCGAGCGGCACCGAGAGCTCTCACCATCGCTGCGCCACTTACAAGTACGTGAGGTTGATCAATGCGTTTCATAGTACGCACGCTCATCAGAAGACCGCAGGGTCCCGCTCCAGCATCGAACACCAGACCTTTATGCTGATGATCCAGGCCGTTGCTGGTATGATAAAGTGAGCCACGAAACATCCTTGATCACAAAGACTCCTTCTACTATGTCTCCCTCCAAGGGCGCTCTTCGCGCCCATGTCCTAAAGTCTATAGAAGAAGACTATCGTCGGGCATTGAAGTCACTCGCGGGACCTATTGACATGGATCTGGTCGCATATCGGCGTCGTCGCTGCAAAAGTCTCGGTCATTATCTTCGGAAAGACATCCAGTGTCTTACTGGAACCCCTGACGACGGACGATGGTTCGTCGAGGCGCGTCTTTCGGTGCTATCTGCAGTTAGACAAACACTCACTTCGACGGCTGCGTAGTGCCCTTTGTCCCATCCCGGGGACGTCACAGGCAGCGGCAGCGTATTTATATACGTCTCTTGTCGTCTTGATACAAAGGATCTACAGGAACTACGAGATGACATGCTCGCTCGTAAATTACAGGCTCAACAAGTATTGCCTTCTGGATCTGAAGCCGTCGCTCAAGTCTGTTCCGCTCAAGCGTGTAGCATTGGAAAACGATAAGCTGAGATCAACCATGCAGAGGGCTGGTGCCACACCCGCTACGCGCACTCCTGGCCGGGAACTGCGCGCCGAAGCAGCGAGACCGTATGCAAGCCGCGCCGGCTCGTCTACAGGCGCTCTCCGTGCACTCCTCTTCCCGGATATCCCCAAAGCCACGGTCCCAAGCTCGTCTCAAATACCATGCATTGAGATCTCGGATTCGGATTCGGAAACAGAGTCTCGTCGGCATCAGAACATCCAGTCGCGCAGTCCCAGCTTCGAGCTTATCACGGTGCCGCCGCCACTTAGATCCACTTTTACGGTGTGGCTTTTCTTGAAGGTGAGCTCCAGGGTCACGACACACTGCCTACTTTGCGCCATTAATCAACCTTTGTCAATCCAAATGCAGAGTTGCGAGCCTCCCGAAGTTGTTCACATTAAACCGCACCATGACGCCGACGTCGTACTCTTCCGGGAATACGATAGTCAGTGGGAGAAGTTAGGTCTCAAGATATCAGAGCGGGTCAAGATTCTGGCAGCCTGTGCCGGGGGGGGATACTTGTGGCAATTCGGCCGTCTTTGCAACATAGGTGTTCCTGTCCATGTGGGGGCTATTGTTCTCGCGGGATTGGATGTGGAAGATGACCATACACACATGAAGGCTCTCGCCAAGCATGCCTTCACAGGAGGTTGTACGTCCGATTCCTAATCATACCGCGATTTGATACTCAAATGCAGCCGGCAGTTATGAAGGATATTGATTAGGTCACTTTATGAACGATTAAGCTCGTCGACCATAAGGTCGAGGATATGTTGACGGCCCTAACCACGGTTGCCAAAGAGATGTTTGTCCGTCGAAGGCAGCTGAAACGATGTAGATTAGCTATTCAGTTTCCACATAGCCTCTCTCCGTGCATGTAGATCAATTTCACGTACCTGTAACATCTTTCGGTCATTAAAACGATCATGCGAATGGTCTCCGATGCTGGAGGTTCCGACTTGAGCGCCTGAGCTTGCGAGCGCCGCGTCGTCGGGTCGGGGACTTCCGTGGAGTTCCCACGATGGCTTCCCCATCAAGCTTAGTGATATATGGCTAGGACGACCATGGGCGACGTTGTCCTCTCCTCGGCCACCACGCCTAAAGCTGGGCGTCATGGTGCCGCGAGGTCTCGCGTCTGACTCCATACCATCAGCTTGTCGCTGCAGCATCGCATCTTGTTCAAGCGCCTGATGTGCCCTTGCCGTCTCGCTAGGCACATTCGAGAGCGGCTGCCCGTGTGAGCTATACCGTTCGGCCTCCAATCTCACGCTCTGCAACGCTATGCCTCAAGATTGGAAAACGATGCTCAGGTTTGCACTGCCAGCGCTCTTGCGACCATCATCATTTATCCCGTAACCATCAAATCATATATATCGCCATTGAGCACTTGAGCATGGGTCGCCCGACATTCGCGGACGTGTCACAGCTTGAGCGGGGAATACGCCGTCCTACTATTTAGCTCACCAAGTGGACATACCCACGGGTCGCACTCGAGACACAGGAGCTTCTCTGCCTCACGCTATGAAGAACAAGGACGACACTGGCACGCGCCACTGGGATCCATTCGTGCCGTTCGCCGCTCGTGTTATAGAGGAGTTACAGCATTCTGTTGGTGACGATTATGGGCCTATCCTGTCTCCTATGCGGTCAATGGCCTCCTTGAAGACAATGGCTCCTGTTATCGGGCAACCTACGTTTCCTAATCGCGAGATCCTCTATCTCAAGGTTACCAGTGTACTCTGGCTGCTTGCTGAACTCATAGAAAAGCAGAAAGAGGTGAGCTCAGCCCGTTCGATGTTGTTGCCGGCCCTGACAATTGCTTCAGCATAGCGACATCTGGCTCCGAACCGTCAGCGTCGTCTACGGTCTTTACACATTCAGGGTGTATGATTCGGTGGGACTTCAGGGTCGGCTTGAGCGCAACTCGGAACGTGCACATCACTTCGCGCGGTACCTTCAGCCGGTCAACTATATTGCACACCGGATCTCGATGGCTTTAGCGTGTACGCCGCCGACTGCACCTCCGATTCGAAGGTTCCTATGGTGCCAGTTGTATCAAATCTTCAGTCAATGCTTGTACGCTCTTCGTATCACTGATACCGTGTGGTCTGAACTCATAAAGTCTCAGGATAAGCGGGCAACAAGCCGGGACTTTCTACCGTCAACTGCGCAGCTCGTATTCGGCCAGTTATCTGCGTCTTCTGTACGGGAATCTGAACACCCGTCGTCACACAATGGGAATACAGCCCGTGTCCCTTCTCGACGTAGCGGAACAAATCTCCCGTCCCGTCGAAGGAATGCAGGAGCAGTGTGCATACATTGGCCGCTTATTGGCTGGAAGCACCGCGCCTGCGGCACTCGTTTCCAGTCTGTTGCCTGAGCAACTACACGCGTTACGGCCGGCGGCCAGAATCTGGCCCAGAACTCGAGATTTTTGCTCCGTCTGCTCCTTGCAGCTCATGTGCCCGCAAGACCGTCGGCTATGTTCTCGTTGCAGACGTCTCACTTACTGTGGACCAGCATGCCAGAAAAGGCGAGTGCAGCACGCCACATTGAGGGGTTTTGCCGCTCACTGGAGCTTGATAGGAGCTGGAAGACAGGCCACAAGGAGGTCTGCTCAATCTTTAGACAGATAGACGCACGCTTGAGGGAGCCGTCGGTGAAAGTGGCTATAGCTGGCCTTCCGCGGGGTATACCCAGCGACTTCCTTGAACAGCAGCCGTAATGAGCGGGGCTTTATCTGCTTTGGATAGCAATGTTGAAGTACCCACATGTTTTGTATACGCTGTCTATTCAGGGCGAAGTCTCAAACACACGTTAGACGCGATAGAGTGAGCTTCGATTGGCCGAAAGCTTGGTAGCTACCCTCCTCTCGTCTGCCACCAACCCTAGATAGGCAATGTTGGTATGGGTCTATGGCACCCCAAGTACTTTACGAGCGATGAACGCATAGCACCGCGTAGAAGTGAAGAATATGATGCAACGAGTCGTCGAAAGTCGGAGAAACATACATCAGGGAAGATGCGCCGGGCGATAAACGGAGCCCGACTACTGCTCTCTTGGACGACACTCCGGAACTTGCTCGTAATGATGGCTCACGGAGAAGGCGAAGGTGTGTACTTGGTGCATGTGGTCGTTCAGTCTCAGTGAGTCGAAGGCGTATACTAGGGGAAAACATTACGAACACTAGTACTGCAGACGTTCAGAGTAAGATATGTTTCGAGACCAGTTGGTACATAGACGACGCCTTACGACCTCTTCTCTTTAAAAGCTTCCGCAAACCCGTCGACCTGCGCTTCGGTGAAACCTTCACAGGCCTTCGCCTTACAGTAGCTTACAGTCTCTTCCACCTTTGTCTCCCTTCTGCGAATTCCGCGCCCACTCATAGTCGTTTTCGATAATGTCTCCGCTCATTATGCGCTCGCCGCCTAGTTGGCATCGCGCTGCATCAGCACGTCGAGGAGAGCATTCGGCGCTGCTGTGAGAGCCTTCCGAGCATCGTATCAGCGATGGCCTGAAGGGCCGCAGCTCAGATGTCTAGCATGATCGCCCGGAAGTCCTCACACGTGTCTGAACCTATCGCGTCACTTAGCGTGATAATTCGGACGGCTGTGTATCGTGCCACGGATAATCCCAGCGCTGACGTCGATACAAAGGCGGCGCGACCTAGTGATGTAACGGTCAGAACGTTCGCATGTCTTCTCTGTCATGCCGGAGCCCCAAGCCTTTGCCTACTGCTACTACGCATCGTTTAGTCAGCTAGGCGAGTAGCTGCCAGGCAGGGCTGGTCAGCAGTGCCCGATATGCGGCTGAACGCGCGAGGACGAGGGAGGGGCGGAGTGCAGTGACGCGGCGGCTCCGAGCCGCGTGTTTGATTGACGCGCACACGTGTGCTGCCGCGTGTGTCGCAATTCGCGTCGCCGCCTCCCTCGAGCTCCATCTTTGAGATCCCCATATAGCCTTACTTCACATCTAGGGTCTTACGAGTGCGCCGGAGCACTTCAAGTGATTATTCTTGCAAATCCGAAGGGCACCGTGTCGTTATCTGCCAGAAGACGAGGTAAGACTCAAGGAGGATAGAATCCTTGCATCAGCATCAGTACAGAAGTATAGGTGCCTGAGCCACGATAGCGGAAGACAGCGTACGAGGCGACGACGCGAATTGCGACACACGCGGCAGCACACGTGTGCGCGTCAATCAAACACGCGGCTCGGAGCCGCCGCGTCACTGCGCTCCGCCCCTCCCTCGTCCTCGCGCGTTCAGCCGCATATCGGGCACTGCTGACCAGCCCTGCCTGGCAGCTACTCGCCTAGCTGACTAAACGATGCGTAGTAGCAGGAGGCGAAGGCTCAGGGCTCCGACACGACAAGCAAGAGATGGAGATAAAGTCGCGCGCGTGTCTTGTTCATTAATTCGCGTTGATGTTGTGAGGGAAATGCAGCGAAGAACAAGACTAATGGTAGAAGCTCCGAGCGCTCTGACAGCCCTGGTACGCGATGCGTCACCCTAACCTAACTTAGGATATATTCAGGACTTCGCTCGACAAATACTCCGCAAAGGCTGCGTCGTCGCCCAAGTGTGTTCCAAGGATTAGTTTGCGCTTCTCGACCATTTCAGCGCTCGATCTATCATGTAAGAATAGAACGTTGTCCCGATGTATGCTCTCCCTAGCGAGAGATAGTTGTCAATCGCCGCGCACGAATCAGGTACAGATGTGCTCACAGGTGATTGAGTAGATTTCGCCGATCGAACATGTCATTAGCTCGCTTACACCCGCCGATGGGACAACTCAGAGTCTTCGCCGCGTCCAGAAGAGATTGGTTGTATACCGACCTTGCCTTCTTCAAGCGTCGTTTCTGAGTTTTGGTCAAGGCTTCGTCCGCGTTTGGCCGTTTGCAGGGGAGAAGTGTTGACGATGAAACAGCTGCACGAGGGATAGGGGTGGGCGAGGACAGTGCAGGAGCTACAGAAAGTATGTGACCAGTAGACAGCTAACAACGCGCACAGCTTACCTTGAGAATTAGTGAGAGAAGAAGCGGCCTCGCCGTCATCGACGACAGGCCTCTGCGCAATGGAGTTAGTCGGGTCGTTGGAGAGGTCAGAACCATCAGGTGCGTAGTCGTAGTCGTTCTCGCCGCGGGCTGCGACCGTCGCGCCTATGGATAGTCAGCGCGTAACTGTTCATGAGGAAAACCAGACTGACGCTCGTTGACGTGAAGGCTGACCGGCATGTACACGGGGGCTGCAGAGTAGGTCGAGATCCAAGGATTTGAGTTGGGATCAGAGCGCGTCTCGGCTAGATTCTCCATCTTCCAACGTTGATACGTCCACCAGCACATAGAAGCGAGTTGCAGAACGTCTTCGGAGTCTCTATCACCGCAAGCCAACCGGTGTTCTCGAAGCTCTTCACTAATCTTTTGTGAGTACGAGACGTTGACCGATGTCACAAAGTCAACAGCAATCTTGATGCAAGGGGTCAAGTTGGTGACCTAACGATCGTTCACTTCAGCACCAACTGGTTTCGCGAATTGCTTACTTGGTGGCCGACGCCAGCGGGAATGAAGACAGCCTCTCCTGGTCGTTGCACGAGGGTCCAAACGCGGACCTTGGCCAATCTCAAGGCTTGAACGTCCTCGTCGGTCAGGTGGAGCTGCTGAGAATGAATCGGGTGCCCTTCTCCAAAAGAACCGCGTTTCCATTCGCTCAGTAATTGCCCAGCACGCGACATATCATTACGGTCAATCATCGTCCACACCGCGCCGCCTTTCGATCCCTTCTCCGCATGAAACATCATGTTGGTAGCGTCTGTCACATCGCAGTGAAGACGCGTCGTAGTTCCGCCAGCCGCGCCGTGAGCCAGATAAGCCTTGGGACCTGAGCCGAAATCAATACTGGAGCGTAATCCGCCTCCCGAGCGAGGTTATTGCGCACCTGTGTCTGGCGGGCACGAGTTTACCGGCATGTTCGTTTCGAGATTAAGGGGGCCTCTTCTTGACGTAATCCAAGGCCCTATGAGACAGTCCTCGAACAGATCGAATATTTCTGGAAACTTCTGCGCAAAGTCAGCCGTAGGCGGCCAGTCCTGGAAGCGGCATGTCAGTGCTGACATGGCGTATCAGATGAAATGAGTAAAAACCTTTAGTTTTTCCGGATTTTGAGTATCTATCGGGCCGCCAAATCCGCCCATGAAGTGCTTCAATGCGACTTTTTGTTGAGAACCCGTCTTCGTGTTGGTGAGTGTGATGTTAGTGTCGCCGTGCTTATGTATGAAGTAGTCGGGCGTGAGATTGCGGTCGCCCGGATGGATGCCAGAGATTGTCATGGGGATGCCTTCCGCGAGAGCGCGATATAGCCTCGAATAAGTCAGAATGTCGGAGTTGTTTTGTAAGTTCAGTCTTATGGGCTCCCTGACCAAGGGTGGAGGACTAGGGTGTCTCATACTGGTGGGATGTCAGCGGCGCATACCGAGATCGAGCCAGGAGACTTACAGAGCGGGTCGATCCCGGAAGAAACGCAAAGCCTCTTCTGCCTCGCCAACCTTGAAGACTTCGAGCAGCACGAGGGCGTGACGAGTTGCCTTGCGACCCTTCGCACAGGGAAGAGAGTCTAGCTGTATCCAGAGTCCGACACGTCAGACATATCTTCCATGCTTGTCGGCATATGCGGAGCACAAACCCGTTCCTCGCGTACACACGCGTAACAAAACTCTTGACCACAGAATTTGCATAGTCGCACGGCGCAAAATAATGAAGACCTACAAACATCTACCATTGGTTCAATTGAGTACAGCGGCAAACTAGATATTACAACCGCAAATACCACAGGTAGAACGAGTGCCATCCAATCTTGGCACCCAGGGAATGACGGCGTCGCAATCTTTCCGCAACAACAGGTGATCGTTGATGTGCCCCTCAATCCCCTCTAGGCATCCCTCCTAAGTTCGCCTATTAGCTTTGTACCATGCACGGCCTCCGCTTTGCCTCACCAGACACGCCAGAGCCGTCTCTAGCGTCCTATTGGGTGGTGCCGACTTAAATTCGATTTTGACATCCTGATGGAAGCCCTGCAAACAAATTTCCAATAAATGGTATTCAGGCCCCGAGGTGACTCGAAAGGTGCGCTGCTCGAGGACGTTTCCCTTCTTGTCTGCGCCTAGAGTGACATGCCGAGATCAGCAATATCTTCCCAAACTTCATCCACAGCCTATCTCACGGTAGAACTGGCAATCCTTGGTACGTCCCTGTGAGCAGCGCGCACATACGCCAAGCTCTTCGGGAAATAATTTGGCTCGGGATCTGTTGAAAGTTGCGCAAGTGTTAGTCTGAACGACTATTTCGGTCATGGCAGTCAAGACGAACTCCGCATGACGTGGCTCAATCACTGCCGGGTAAGCGGCCCGATTCCCGTCTGTGTGGAGCGCCGAGCGCTGAGCGCTGAGCTGTCATCACATCACCCATCTTGTGCGTGGACAGACGCGTCTCTAGAAGATCATTATGGTATCTCATATGGGCGTTTGCGCGTGCGTTGGACCGCGGAAGTGGGTGGAAACACGAGGCAAAGCCGAGCGTCCAAACCTCTTCAGGTCGGCAACTCGAGCAACCTCTCGACGAAGTACCGTCGCTCTCGGCTTCGAGAGGGGTTGGCGGGTGGGACGAGGGTTGTCTCTCACGAATCTACTGGAAGTTGATGCCTGGGAAAGGGCGTCGCAGCGTCGCGCTACCTCGGTTGATAGCCTCGTGCTATCAACCCTAACCCAATCTCTGATGGTTCTCACACACGACACCTCACGCGGCGTTCTCGACCCTCTCCTAGCCTCTCTCGAATGCAAACTTTGCCTGACTGACACGTTTCTACAAAGCATGCAGACGTTCCCCCATACCAATATGCGGCATCTTGAGGACTTCGAATATGTCGCTCTCAGCAGAATACGATGCAGGAGTATACTTGACTCTGCTTGACACTTGAGTCCTAGGCGCCGCGGGCGAGACTTTGCTCGTGCTCAACGCTCACCGACATGCTAAGTGCAGATGATAGACCCAGTCCGACTCGGAGAAGGGAAATAACGGAAAGGCACGAACACGGGGGACAAACGCGAGTTTCGCGAAAGGAGAAAGGATCAGTACTGAGACGACCCTCAAGCGAGGCGACCTGGTGAGGCCCCAAGCCCTCCTGCGGTATTTCTAACCGTGAAGATCGGCATGCCAATGAGCCTGAGCGTCCAGGAGAACATATACGTCCAAAAAAGATCTCAACGTTAGCGATGTATGATGACTGCGAGACTAGCACCCAATGGGATGCTTGGAAATGAGAGACCAGTGCGCTGTGTGATGGATTTCGGGCTGTGTCGGCAAAAGCAGAACCCTACAGGGCAGCTGAGCATCTGCAGCTAGAGAGCATAGGGTCGAGATCGGACCGAATAGGGCAGCTGGGGCGGACAGTCGCTCTCGGATGTGCCTAGCGAGACGGCAAGGGCGCATCAGGCGCCCGAACAAGATGCGATGCTGCAGCGAGAAGCTGACGGCATAGAGCAAGACGCGAGATCTTGCGGCACCGTGCTCTGAAACCATTGATATGAGACCCAGCTTCAGGGGTGGTGGCCGAGGACAAGACAACGTCGCCCATGGTCGTCCTAGCCATATACCACTAAGCTTGATGGGGAAGCCATCGTGGGAACTCCACGGAAGTCCCCGCACCCGACGCCGCGGCCCTTGCAAAAGCTCACGCGCTCAAGTCGGAACCTCCAGCATCGGAGACCATTTGCATGATCGTTTTAACGACCGTGAGAGTGATACAGGTTCGTGATTTCGATTCAAAGACATGAACAGAGGCTATGGGAAAACCAAACCGGCTAATCTACATGGTTTCAGCTACCTTCAATGGATAGACATCACTTCGTCGGGTAGAATTCAAGTTGTTGATGACGAGCTCCGGGGTTCGACTGCAGTTCACCAACTCAATCTCGTGAGCGACTGGCCCGAGCGCTTGAGCATCAAGTTGCAGCGCGACTTGAGCCAAGAAATACAGCTTTCATGTGAGTGTGCTCAATAAACGTATTCGCGCGCATGTCAAACTTCTTCGCGTCTAGGCCTGCAAGAATGATACCGCACGTGGACGGATTGTGCACGTCGCGAATGTTGCGGGATGATTAAGGGCCCTCGTCATCTCGTATAGGCCTCCAGAGCCATAACCCCTTCAGCGAGCTTCTCCTGGTGTTTATTAGACTATGAAGGCCGTCGATTCCTGAATCACACACTGAACAGCGTGTGAAGCAAGTTACCAGCGGAGCACAATCCCAGTGACCGTAGCGCCTTCACAAGGTTAGCGTGTCAAGCAAGAGCTCCAGTAGCGAGGCGGACTCTTGCTGATGAGAAACCAGTCTCACTCCGCGATCAACCTGTGCAAGCAGTGTCTATTGAATCGTAAACTCGCCCGGGACTCAAGAGTGCATCAGTCTTCGTGGTCTGCCACTTCCAGTGCACCCGCGAAGACGCATCAAACGCTAGTAGCGCTGACGCTGATGAATTCAAATAACGACAGCGGTTGTCATCGAAATGTAAACGAAAATTCAGGACTTAAATCTCGTTTCCACGTCTCACCGTCATCCCACTCCTCCTCCCGCTGTTTACTAGCGTCGACGTCGCGCATCGTCTCCACCTCTGCGTAACCTGAACCTTCTCTCCTATATGCCTGCGCACGCGAAGACAACCGGCTCAACGCACGCGGAAGCAACGAAGCGCGGCCGTGGCCGTCCGGCCAACACCAACGCCCCGCAGAAGCGTATGATGATCGAGGACATTGCAGAATATCGCAGTCTCAAGGCCAGAGGCGCGCCGCAGGTGGACATCACAGCGGCTATCAACTCGGAAACTCGGAAAATCATCCAGCACTTCGGGTGGATGGATCCATTACGCGCCGTATCCCCAGTGACACCAACGGAGGCCAGCGATCATCCGCCGAACGAGCTCGAACAGAAGCGAAGGGACGCCGTGTACAAGAAGGTCCGAGCGGTGCGTTATCTGGTCAGCCAGCATCTGATTACCAGCGCTCACATCTGCTATAGGAAGTGAGGAAGGTCTGGCGGGAGAACCTGTCGGCCAAGCCTTCTGAAGTAGTCGACAAGTCATCAACTGCGATCGCGGAGCTGATCAAACTCTTCGCCCGCAAGCCCCGTCACAAGCAGCTTTATAAGGTTTGGGCCGCATCGCGAGCACGCCCCGACCTGGAAGCGGAAGTGGATAAGCGTCATGCCGCCAAGATGCAACAGAGTGCGCTCACTACAAACACTACTCCACGTGTGGCAACATGGAATGAGGTGGCTTCGGAGTGGTACCATATGGCGAGCAAGAAGGAGAAGAAGGCGACTCGCAAGGAGCGCAAGCGCATGTATAGGCGGGACAAGAAGGCTTGGGAACTTAGCGCGTCCGCGATGCCCGACTCCCCTGAAGAGGCTATCGAGTGAGTCTCTTACCTGATTGCGTCTTACATGCCTGATATTATCTCAATAGTTTCATGGAGGCGTCACAAGGCTTCCTAAGCGATCTCATGCACTTCTTCGCGAATAGGGCTTCAGGGATAGCCGTTATGTTCTTGAGTGGCCCCGACGGTGCTAGATTGATGTACGCCGTCGTACAGTCTCTTTACTTTGTGAACTCATGGCTCGATCAGCTCGGAAGGCGTGTGTAACGTTTCCGAACGGCCCAAACTACTTTATACCGAAGTGAACCCAGAAGACTGCGAACACTTCGAACACGGATTGGCGAAGCAAACTCAGATTCTGAACGGTGAGCAGCGCTCGCCTTCTCCAAACCCGCTGAGTAGTCACGCCTCCTTCGATATGACGCTTCAGAGGCAAGATGGGGTGCAATATCTGCTACTCCTTATCGGTGCGCTGCAGCCGACAAGAACGGCGACGGTGATATCGAAAGCGGGAATGTCGAATTTGAAGGCATAAACCTCGAAGGCGAGGGTGTTAATGCCGGGAATGGTGATAGCTACGTCGAGGACGAAGCCGACGACGACAACGAAGAGACAGACAGGCTCGAGTTTCTGATGCTGCATCCGCCTGCTCAGCAGGAAGCCCAGGCCACGCGCTCGCACAGATCTTCCGGTATCCTTCGTTTATTTCCGAACCAGCAACAGCTCACCGATTCCTCACAGATGCAAGCACCTACGACCCGCTTTCGATACAGCTTGATGCCGAGACCAACATTTATGAGCCGAACTCTGACGATGATCCTCCCTTCGTGAGCAAACCAACGTGATCGCGCTCCTTCTTTGAAACATATCTGTCGTAGGCCAACCTAGTTGATGACATAACGCCCACTCCGAACGCCTGCATGGCAACGTACTTTGCATTCGATGCAGGGAAGAACTATACACAGTCGACAATGGATGCGGTGCGCCCAATCACACGGTTTTCCACATAGATGATTGCTCATGATCAGAATCAGATCGAGTACACCCGCCTATTTCGCGCCATCTTGCCTAAAGTCTTGCCTCATAAGCCGTGGTTGGAAGAGTCTAATACGGTGAACTTCCTCAGATCGGTCCCGAACAAGCTTGGGGATCGGATAGGCGCGCAGCTAGCATGCGATCTCAGCATGGCATACCTGAATTTTGAAGCTAGCAAGCTGGTAAGTATGGTTCTAGGCATGCGTACTGGTATTATGCGGCTGACACTAATGCGATCATAGGACGAGTTCCCTCTGGATATGAAGACAGTAAAGACGTCGGATGGGTCTGATGCTATCCCACCACCGGACTACGTGGCAGGTCTACAGTCAAGATCATTTACGTCTCGATGGAACGGTAGAGCTGGCAAGGGCGAGTTCAGGACACCGGCGAAGCTGGATGCAGACATCAACATTAGGCTGCCTCACCAGTGGGCACTTCTACAACCGAAGGAGCGTTTGGACGAGCAAGGGCGCATATGTCGCACTGCTGACGTAGATATGAGCTGGAAGAAAGCTCTGGCACCCGGCATAGACGGTGCACGTCTGCTCGTTGTGACAGCCTTGGTTTGGGTATGGAACCTTCGGGATGAAGAGCGCTCCCAGTGGTCATACTTGGCGATCGACATGATCCAGGTCCTTCGCATCTTGTGTCATCAGGATAGCCTTCTAGGAACTCGCGATTCAACAGCGGCAATACGTCGAAATGAGGGTGCCGTACCCGAGGGACGCAAAAGATCGGCGCGCGAGTGGTATGTTCGAGACTAGTCTGCAGGACGACGATAGCTGATGATAGTCTCACAGGAAGAAGAGCGCAAAGCTTCGGGAACTTGAAGGAACTATCTAATACCTAGATACTCGATAGTCTCACGTATGGCGCATACATCGTCAATTTGGTACTAATCAACGGGCATGAGCACATGCAATAATATACGATGCCACGGTCCGCGTTCCGTGATAGTCCATTGGATATGGGATTCCCGTGCCTAGAAAGCTTGAGGCTAACGCGTGTACGAACAAATTCGAAGGAGCTGGGGAGGACATCGTTACGACAGAGCGTCCCAATCGCCTGCTCGGACCAGCTTTGCGAATCTCACACTCAAGCTGCGCCTATCGCACGGCGCCGTCGTTTTTCCGTGTTGCAGACGGTAGTACGCTTGATTCAGCTGTACACGCCTAGAAGATAGCGAGTCATTTTCAAGCAGTAAGCATGCACGATGTAAGGACCGATACATCAAAACGTGACAACTTGCAAGCGAGCACCGAGTCTGAAGTACAGATCAACACATTTTGGATTCTAAGTTCGAGCCAAGTAAATAATCTACGTGGTCAATGACCGAGCATGGCCATGCCTGCACCCGCATTGAGCCAGAACGTGCGTCGCGTCAATTGACAACACGCCCGATGATAGGTATAGGGGGTAGCAGTCAGGCAGGAGAGCGTCGTGAGGGATCGTTCGGCAGCTTGGAGGGCGCAACAAATAAGGTAGTCGTATCGGGTGAAGTTTGTGAGTGCGCCTTCAATCCATTACAGGAATTTGGCGAGGAAGTAAACTGGGATTCATGGTAGTGCGTGAATTGTGAAGGGGAGTGAGAGCTGCGAACAGTTCAGCGAAGGACGCTCGCAAGTACACGTCTACGACACCGATGGAGGGAGTCTTCCTGAATGAGGGGTAATCACCCCAATGCAGCGCGGCGTTGACGCTTGGAACTCCCCTTCTCACTGTGATCGCGCGAAATGTGTGCATCGAGCCTTGTCTGATCTCGGAAGCACAGATCACAGCGCTGACACGCATAAGATATCCCAGCCGTACTGGATATCAACGTCATTTTGCGAGCGGTATCCAAAGGATGGAACTGCTCACTGTGCCTCAAGGTGGTATCTGTCTGCGTTGCCGCGTTGAGTGAACGTTCTGCCGAATTTATTAGAGGTTGGCGTCAACATAACAGCAGAATACTCACCTTCCGCACCACGTACATTCGAATCGCCTAAGGAAATTCATTTATGAAAGGACTGCTTGACTGGCGACAAACACGTACCGGATGCTCATGTGCGTGGTCTCGATATGCCGCTTGACGAAGTGCTTAGTAGACTTATACCCGCATGGCGTAGGTTCTGCGTCTTCCATCGTCTCATAAACACAATGCCACCGACTTGAATCCCCAGGAACCGGTTGCGCGAACTTGAGGTACTTCTTATCGTTGATCTGCACGGGAATCTTGGCAATCTCGAGTTTCACTCCACTACGGCTGAAGAACTCCTTGAGAGGTTCTTTGCCGGCCCCCTGATCAATTTCCCGTACGCGACAGACCGGGTAGTTTCCACCGTATCGTTCGTCCTCACTGGAGTCTTCGTCATTATCACCCTTGTGCGCGGAGCATAGTTGTTCATCGCATTCGGTCTCAATGGCATGGATGCGTTTCGGCGTTGTCCGATGCGGACCCAAGTGGGTCGCGTAGCCATCTAGCGAGGCTGCGGGGTTTCCTTTCCTGTTGGGTGACCTTAGCAATGCACACCATGCATACGTCTCGTAACTGCTTACCCATCAAGTGAGCAATGCTGACCGGAGCCACTGCCGCTAGATGGGGAAGACAGCGGACCCAGGAAGTCGTGGTAGAAGGACTGCCGAAGCAGCGATGGCGGTAAGAGCGCGTCGAATCCACTGAAAGGCGAAGTAGAAGCCTCAGTGCAACTGGAAGATAAGACATGGAGACGATCGCGCACTTTCGACGCGCTTCCTCTTGGCCATCAGAAACGTCGTGGTGGCCTGTAACCAGCCCTGACCGTACACCGCTCTCCCTGAAGCCTTCGCGAAGAGACGGCAACCTGGGCGGAGGAGAGCCATCATGAGCGTCCCTCAAGTACCTTCCTTCGCAGGTCGGAAGAGTACTCACTGCGATACCGAATATTGTTCGTGTTTAGAAGGGGGCGGGTCTTTGATTTGCGATTGACTGTCCAGTCTCGCGCTGTAGTCTGCCATAGTGAGGAGCAGCTCACGGCGCGCTACACGGACCCATCGGGGGAAGTAACAAGGACGTCGTCTAGGCTCTGGCGTGGACATCACAAGCTGCCACTGATGCACTGATGGTCCGTTCCCGACTTCGAACTTAGTTCGCGACTGTCGCGAGTTGGTCGCGAGCGCTTCTCCTGCGGATGGGCAGCTACTCAAGGTAGCATATGGTTTTGCCATATACTGATAGCGACGTGTTCCCCGGCTTGCAGGCATCGTCACCAATCGAAGCCGTTTGCCTGCACGGAGGACAAGAATAAACGTGGGTCTTGAGTTCGTGTGAAAGCGACCGGTGACATGACGCATCGCATCTTGCGCCCGGCGCGGCCGGTCGGTCAGCGCGGCGTCAGTGACTAGCCTCACCCCGTCATTTGTGGCTTCGTACGTCCAAGCCCCAGCCTTATTATGCGATCTGTTCCTCTGCGCAAGCAATGGGGACTGACCCCGCTTCTATTTCTGTATTGCGTCAATGAATACTAGCTTCGCTTCTCTCGCGACGAGCCACTACGTTTGCCGATCGGAGTCTCCACCTGAAAGCGAAACACTCGACTATGACTAGCCTGACGCTTGCATCAGCGAAGGGAATGCTACACTAACTGCATCCAATACAAATTCAGCCACGGCCACACGGACACTCATGAACGCTCCTATCATGACAAGTCGAATTAGCGCTCGCTACTCATGGCGCTCTCTGTCCGGCGATCACCATGCCAACTTCGATTGCCGCCCCCCCTCTTTCTCCACAACCACAAGGGGTGCGATCGCGCACAACACGCTACCCTGCGACGGCTGAAGCTCACAGTCAGCCCGTCTTGCGTGGGTGTAATTTTCCTGAATATAGTCGACGCCATCAATGGATATCAGTCGTGATGATTGCATGAAGCACCCAACCGTAAGTGGGACTGTCATCCGCAATATGACACAAAGAGCTAAGCGTGGTGTCAGGACTGGTATCACTTGTATCACCACGGATTACACACCATGACGGACACGCAAACACTCATCGAATATTCTGAAGAGGCGCACAATATAGCAAATCATCAGTGTATACCTAGACAGCTGGGGCAACCTTCGTACACAGCGGCGTACTACTCCCAATACCAGCCAGGGCTGTTCGGCCTCCTGACTAGCCCGGGGATCCAGCAGCAGAACTTCGATCCAGCCCCAGAGATGGACACGAGACACTACCAGTATCCCTCGTTCTTGACGTCGACTATATTTATGCCACCTCACATGCCGGAGGCTCTTGGACCTTTAGACCCAACGCACGTCTCCCTGTCACCGAAAACGCCCTCAGTACGCGCCCTGGGTTCTACATTTGAGGTTCCTGTTGTGGCACTACAACACGGCGATGCGACTCAACAGGCGTATGCAGAGTACCCACTGCACGCCGCACCTGTACAGGGTCAGTGTGAAAACGAAGACCTCGAGGCTGCGTCAGCCACACTTACTGCGCCAACTGCGCTAGAGCGTGACTTCGCCCACAACAATGCTCCGGGTGCCGAAGTTCGCCTGCCACACACAACGTCGTGCGGTCCGGGCCAGCGCGGAATAATTCCCCCCTCTCCACCCGTATCATTGAAGGCGACATCGATCGAGCATGATCCCGCAATTCCACAAGCGCATACTCTGACAACACAGGGCCAGCCGCTTTGTGATGCCATCAAGCAACCCTCGTATTTGCTTGGAAACGTCGACGGTGTCTGCGCTCCATCCTTGCAGTCGAGCTCCGTCGACGTATGCGGAGCATCTCTCGAACTACTAGCAATCCCTCGAAGAGTTTCGCCGCCGCCGCCGCCATCCCCGACGTCTTTTCGTTGTCATCGGCCAAACTGCAATAGGTCTTTCGCGAAGAAAAGAAGTTTGAAATATCACCTCGAGATCGGCTGGTGTGCCGGTGCGCCATCTAGCGAAACCAGGGCTACGCAAGCTGTACTTGCTCAACGGGGGCTGTCGGATGAGAACGACCTCTCTAAGGACCAGGCGCGGGAAGTTCAAGACGAAGTTCAACGTCGCCTCCGCCCCTTTGCGTGCAACGTAGATGGGTGCACACATCGATACAAGGGCATGAGCGGCTTGTGTTATCATTATCGCCGCTCGGGACAGCATGGACTCAATGGCCTTCGTCTTCTCGCATCTGGACAGCACGAATGCCTTCAAAATCGCACTGGCCGTGCTCTCCATGCAACTCAGACGGCAGCAACGGCGGAGCTGGCAATATTCGATGATGAAAGAGATGTATCTGCGTCTGTCTCTGGTGCATTGGAGGAACCGCCCGTTCCCGGGGTGTGATGCAATGCCGGGTTGAGATGAGTTAGACCGAAACTTTGGCTCTCTGTCATCGTCTCCTCAACCTCATCTTGGTTTCTCTTGATACAGCTTTGAGTATACTTTTCTGATTGATGTATCAGTCCCCCTGTATCGCATTGTGGAGAATATACACACGTAGATGATTCTCCAGGTGTACAACACGATTCTTAGAGATTATGGTCGATGTATATGAGCCCCGAACTGTGGAGAGTGCGCACTGGATTAAGGGAGAGTGGACAGTGAAACGGTCTGTTGTCGCCCGATTTGAGGGCCACACGGCAATGCCTCCCTCCACCATGTCATGGCCCGGTCGGTCGAGGGGTGGAGGCACGAGGCAGTGAGACCACGCCTACGTCCAGTTGGCGAGCGCGCGCGGGTCTTTCTTGCGTGTCCCTCCTTCCGACTACCACCACCGCAATTTTGGCGTTAGCGTTTCCGCGTACTCTGCGCACATTTTCAATCTCTCGCTTCTCTCTGTCCCCTCCCACGTCACGGACACTACTTGTATCACCCACTTGACTTGACTCACTCGCATTGTACTCAATCCTCACGCTGTATGATCGTTACCCTCACAGATCGAATACATACACTTGCATCCTTCCTTCTAGCCAGACCACTCACGTGGGTTCTTGTCTCCCGAATCGTGGCCGTGAGGATCCCACCTGCCCAGGCGGCTGCGCTCCTCACGCCGCGTCGGCGTCGGCTGTCGTCGACATTCGCCCAACCTGCAGGGAGCAGGAAACCCCGCGGGTAGACGAAGTTGGACCGCTTCACGCTCACTCTTGCTCAGCGCGCACATACACTAATGGCCCTGATATAGGGAGATCCGGTCCCCTCGGGAAGAAAATAAGACTTACCTCGGCTTCCGGGACAGGCGCGGGATGCAGGCGCGACTGCGGCTTCCCTCGGCGTAGGGTTGGGTGTGGGCTTCTCGAGCAGTGGGGCGGGGGCAGGATTCTTGGGCGGTCGGACGGTCGTGGACGATGGGGTTACTCGCGGGCGCGGGTGCCGTCTTCTTCGGCTCTGGCGCTGGGGGATCGACCGCCCTTGCCTTGCCTTTGTCCTGCGAGGCATTGGTGCCGGTGTTGATTAGGAAGACATGGGTAAGCGATATCCCTTGGACTTGGAACGGGTGGACGAATTGTTGATGCTGGTGCAGGCCCATCGTTCTCGCTGCAGTCCTCGCTTGAGGGAGCAGCGGAGGCGCGGCGCGCGAAGGCGCGTTTGTACTTCTTCGGGATCATGGGGTCGACGACCTCGGGGTGCCGACGACCTCAGGCTTCTACACGTGGGATGAGAATATTTGCGGTATCACACCCGGGGCCCGACGTGTCGATTCTGCACAGCCTTGAGCTAGCGTCGTGGCCGATGCTTCTCATTGCCGGATTGGTGTACTTGCGTTTGGAATCCTCTTGCGTGCAAGGCATCCACCACATGCATCCCCTCGCGTTTCTGGTGGTGGTGTATACAGCGTTTGACGCGCTGCCCCCGTCGACCTCGGGCCATGGGAGCTCCTATGTGGCGGCCCTGCATCACACCACTGCAACCCGCTCAGTATCCCCTTGGTCTTTTTGAGTAACCCAACTCCCCGCGCAACGCCTATTCATATTCAACGGTCACCTACCTCTCCTCGTCGAGCTCGCATCTGGCTTTCTCCTCGTGCTCTGGCTAGTTCAAGACCAGCCAAACCACCAGTTTAGGCCGGATTGAACTCCAACGCGCAAGCAACGCCGGCAGGCGTGCGCCGACGTCTTCGTACTTGGCCTCTCGCAGAAGATTCTACTCGTACGTCAATCTATTCATCGTCGATCCTTCACCCTTTGCTAAAAATGTCCGTAGGTGTCCCTTACGGCGCAACTACTGTCTAGATTAACCGCGAGCTCGAACGACGCTGCCTTTTTACTCTCCTCGCGCAGAACTTCTCACCTCGTGCGCGTTCTGCTCTCGATGGGGCTTCACGCGCGTCTACGGCCACTATTTTCTCACCACAATCTCGCACGCTCGAGCTTAAGTAATATTGCTACCGTCCATGTGCGCTACGGGGCCGCTGGTGGTCCATGCGGGTCTGTGGAGGCCGAGCCATCCAACGGCAGGGGCGCCGCATTCTTCTGCGATCATTGCTACAGGCGCTTCTCGATGCAAAGGTGCTCTTCAGATTCATCAGATTCTTTTCACGTAGGGCTGATGTCGACCTACCAGCGGAGGATCTTCCTTACAACCCGCCTTATCTCTGGATGCAACGCCACAATTCAACATTCGGGGATACCGCCGCGAATCCACGCCTGCCCAGTGTGAATGTGCCCATAGAGGTGGACGTCGAGCTCACCGTGTCGAGATGTTTACACGGCGCGAAGGCCATCGACGGGAACTTAAAGTGCGCCCCTCCGAACTTATCGGCTTCGACTCTTCAGCAAAGGCATCTCAAGCCATTCGCGCGTTACTAGAACCGAACACCAGGGCATCTGCCGCGGCCTCTTCGGTGTCATCGTGATTGTTCATCTACCGCATAAGCGCGGTGTCCCCAACGGCTGTACGCGTGGGCCTCACGTGAGGTCGTTGATCGGCCAACTCGGCACCCTCTATACCCTCGCGCATATCACCAACCCTTCGTCCCCCAAGGCGGCCAACGTGGCGCTTGCCCAGCAACTCGGTAGGAAGGGCAAGACTATGCCAGCCATCACGATTTTCGGCTTTGACACCAACCGCGCCCCCGAGAAGTCAAGGGCCGGACGTGGCGGATCCAAGTTAGGCGCGGCCCAATGAGGTTCGACGACTGTGTGCAGTAGCTCCGACATACCCCAGTGGTTCGACCACCGCACGTCATCTGTCGTCGCTCTCAATAATGCGCCGAAGTGGGAGGCCCTCCGTGTCATTCGTCGCATTGTCGTCCAAATCGGTTGCATCATTTGTACGAAAGGCTGGCCGATGCTGTGGGACCCGAGCTTGGATTTGGAGAGGGCGCGGCGTGAGTGGCTTCTGGACTTCAGGGTATTCCTGTCCAAGCACGCCGCGTACGCTGAGACGATGGACGACAACATGAAGAGGCTTGGAGAGTATAGTTGGTCATTGGCCCACGAGCTTGTAGTAGAGCAGTGGCACCTGCCTTCGCTCAACGCTGTACAACAGCGAGCTCGAGAAGCGCATGTTCCGGCGCTACTCCCTCGCAATACTGAAGTGCGGGCAAATACTGCCCGCGTTCTACTACCAGCATTTGTCGGGCACGCGCCCTAGGTGCGCCGCGTGCAACACGCCGCCGATCTCTTCAGAAGCTGACTGGGACTGGGAGGACGAGTACGACAACCACGAGTATTTAGACGGCCCGGGCCAGTGCTAGCCATGAGTCTGTCGCTCGACACGCTACTACGTTCTCCCTCTTACCCTACCGCTTTGTGATTCATTCTTGTTTTCCTCATTCAGAAGTACGTTGACAATGCGAGAAATCACGTGTACTGGCTTCATCTGTAGCGTACCGTTAATCTTACACCCCTGCCTGTTCTCACGTTTTTGCTCATCTATCGTACCCCTTTCCTTGTCGTCTATACAGCATCTAATAATGGTGAACATCCTCACACTGACACAATACTCTCTCGTTTGAATTGAATCTAATACCTAGAGTCCAACAAAGACGCATTCTTTGCAACCATGTGAGCCGTCATCATCAGCTCACTAGCGTCCACACTCGGTGAGCTATCCTTATTTTCGTTTACCGGCTGCTGCTGATTTGCGACGGCTTAGGGAGTTGAGGTTTCTTGAGTCTGCGATGCTCGTAATCTGGTTCGTGTCGGATCTGAAGGGGAGATCGGGCCGAGCGACGAATCAGACGCACAACAGCAAGATTTATCTGAGTGTAACTCAGCTTTTATATCGGTCTATTAATACCAAGCACATGGGTTCTGCGAGTGAAAGTCCGGGCACGAAGAGTACGAGGGAGGCGGCGACGCGAGTTGCGATACACGCGGCAACACACGTGTGCGCGTCAATCAAACACGCGACTCGAAGCTGCGGCATCAACGCGCCTTCGCTTCCGGTCCTCCTCGGCGGTCTTCCACATACTTACTGGGCGCCGCTGAACAGTTCTACTTGACCGCTATACCACGAAGCTCAAGGAGTAGTTAACGGGACGGGAGGGTAGGAGACGAAGGCTCAGATCTCCGGTCGACGGAGAAGAGATGGGAATAAAGCCGTGCGAATGTTGTAGGGAAAATGTTTAGGCACCACGGCGGGTATTTGCCAACGATACTGTTGACATACAGGAATCGAGACATTGTAACGCGAGTAGAAATGGTATGAGTTATCCAAACTACATCGTAAATTCGAGGGCAGGGTAGAGCGTTGGGTCGTCACCACGATTCTGCGTTCGAAGCCATCCGTTGCCGTGCTCCCAGTTCTCTATCTCTTCCTCCGCAAGCGCCAACCGACGTGTGAGCGCCTCATACTCGAGTTGACGGTCGCTCATAGAATCGTAGATCTCTTCATGGAGCATTCGACCCGCGGCCACAATGGAAGATGATTGGTGCGGGCTCAACGCGCGAAGTCTGCTGAAGCTACCCTCCAGGTCGATTTGTACAAGGGGCAGCGTAAGCGTCCTGACGAAATCGTGCTGCATACTGCGAACATGATTTCGATATACGGTCAGGCCCCCGTACTCCCAGAAGCGCGTCTCGTGGGCCCATCTGCGAGCTTGTACAGACAGCGCGAGCTGGAGGCACTGACGCGCGGATTCTTCATGTCGGCGCGCCCGCACACCGTCGATCGAATTTGACCGTAAGATTCGGGCAAGATTGATAGGCTCCCACATGAAGGAGATCTACAAGTGATTAGACGTTGTATGTGCAAAGAACGGCTATGAGCAACGTACGAGACCATCGGGGGCCTGACCGCGGATCCAACAGCGTAAGCCTATGTCGCGCAAGTGGGATTCGTAGTGGCGCAGGCCTATAATGTCCACAACGTTTTGGACGAACTCGCGACGCGCACGGTACCGCCCGTCGACGAGGCTCACAAACTCGGAAGCAACATCGTCTGCGAGAAAGTTGGACTCAGATGCGGCTGCTGCTATCTGACAGACAGCTTCTCCTGCCGCAGGAGATAAGCTGACGAGATCTTCGGAATAAGAGCATTGAGTGTGAGGACACCTCCACCAGCGCGAATAGAGGGTATACACTCGAGACGGGCGCTCGACAAGAGCAGGATAGAACTCGGAGATCGCTTGCAGGATGTAAGGTGCCGAAACTGGGTGGCGAGAGTGCCTCGGAATGTGTTCATCCTCGTTGACCAGAACGACACGGCGTATTGAGACAGGCGGATCGGACCCGGCAGCATCGGAGCGGGATAGACCCTCGGGCCATTTGAGCTCAGCGCTCTCCAAATCTTGCGGGTGTGTATAAGGTGTTCGTACTCGGTAGATGTGACGAAGGGCGACGTCGGTCTGACTGAAGTGAGCGCTGATATTAAGACCTTGACAATTTTCGCACTTACCATCGCGGCCCACGTCTCTGCGTTATCGGGAGCCGGATCTCGAGGGTGCTCAAGATCGTCTTCTCCGTCAGACGCAGAAGAGACAAGACTGGCGGCCGAGAGGTTGTCACCTTCTGAGACATCGTTGCAGTTACGATCCTCCATTTCACGGTGTGGGCTGGAATTTTCCTTGTTCGACTGGACAACGAACGATCTCAGTCAGGAGGCGATGGAGGATGACTGCAGAATGCGTCTCACCGGTACCGTTTGACATTCTTATACCGCGGTATCGGGCATGAACACCTCTCACTGGCGATCATTACTCAATCAAGATGCTGGTGGCCAGGCGCCCCTTGCCGAACGTAGGATCCTCGATACGGCAGTGACAGGCTGTGCCCTACCCCATGGCCACATGTCAGAATTACTCAACAGCCCATATCAGTTGTACTAGCGGACCTTTTGCTCCAGGCTGTAGAGTCTCTGCGTCTATATCACCTCTCACGAGGCCCGTCAGTATCCGTTCGCACGATTCCCGACAGCTGGCGTATTGGGTGTGAACACAGCTATATGAGACGATGACAGTCGAGAAGCGAAGAAGCACGCGGTAGTGTATCCCGGCGAAGCCCGAAGCGTGCAACCTTGATTTGATGAGAGCGTCGGCGGGTGAGTAGTTTCGCTCGTCACCTCGTCCTCGAAGGTTAGCAGGCAAGCACGCATAAGATCAAAAACTTTTAGCCCACCTGTGTTTGCTCTGTCAAGCTACCTCTCTAGGGATTCTGACATTCGTAACACGGTCGAGAAGTCAAGTCTTAGATCGGGCCCGGCTAGAGCGCTGAGCACTACACTTGCAATGATTCATCAAGCGATGGACTCACGTACTCCTTCGCAGTGACTCCGTCTTGTGCCCACCCCATCTCGGGCGACGCTCCATCTCGTGCGACGCTCCATCTCGTGCGAGCATCTTTCATTCTCATCTCGTTGAGGTTCAGGGACCAAAGCGTTGGACTTCGCAAGGACGACAGAACCAGCTCCAGCCCCGCTGGACCGTTAAGTATGGTACTCCCACGCAAAGCATGTTACAAGAACATTAACATTGAAAGAGGGCGATAGTATACCGTGTAAACTCAAACGAGCGCCCCGAGGCTATCCCGAGCTTGCAGGGTCGCGCCCACTGGTGATCTCAAACCGCACTGAATTCCTTCGTCTTCGGTTATCGGACAATGCTTCGGCCCTGCCTCAAGTGTGCGCGATCTGCGGGTGGCTTATACTTACGTCTACGAGCAAGTGCAAGACAGCGATGCGCCAAGCCGGTTGGTATTGAAGAAAACTTTGATCAACTCATGGTGCGGCGGCATTGTTTCAAAACCTGCACTGATGGGCGCATCACAATGTGTCCGCCACAATTCTTCAAGCGTTTATCTTCTCCATTGGCTAGCGATATTGCCAGGCCGCCCCAGTCGAAGGGGGAAGGCGGGATTCTTACTCCGGCAAATGTGAGGACAAACAGCCTGCCGCGTCATGCCTACCCCTACTCCGCTAGAGCGATCATCGATCAACGCTTCACGGTTTGCACGTTTCATCAATACTTCTATAATCCTGGGAAGCCTTCCTAAGCACCTATATATTGCCCTCCATCAACTTGTCGATCCGACTCGTACTTTCATCCCTGACCTCCATGCGCTTCATTCTCCCTCATATGTTCCCTGCCATGTTGCACTACATGAATATGTCTAATCGGAATCCAGTCATGAATCTTTACTGCTACCTCGAGTACCTTCTCATGGCACAGATCAAGGCTGGAGAAGGCGTGGTCAATCTTGATGAGGGTCCACAACCGGTCGCCTTCATGGACTTCTATGACTACGTGCGCGACAATCCAGGTCGTATCCGAGGAGAACGTATACACATCATATTCGTTGGGCGCGAAATTGGCATTACTTCTGAACAGTATGAGCTCGCAGCTTCGACTCTTGCATGCACTGCTAATGTCTCGTAGGTCTAGGCGTGACGCCGCTGTGGCTGGTTACCCCGATGCTTATTCTGTTCGTACCACTTCCATGCTAAGAGCGTATTCTATATGGCGCTACTGGCTTCGTCTACTCGCCAAGCTTGTGTACCAGCATCCAGAGCTGGATCAGGCTGGCATTGTCGAACTTGGACGGCAAAGACTCCCTACCGCGGATGCGTTAGAGGCGTCTGTCGAGACCGAGTTTCATCCAGATGCTCCTGCAATGTTTGCTCCCCCGCCGAAGGTGATTGCGACGACTCTCTCATCGAGTAATGTTCTGACTATTGCAGGAAATTCATATCGATATCCAGGACGACTCGTCCGATGAAGCCCTTTCTGATTCCAGTGACGTTTCCGAGGACCCCGGCAGCTTCAATGATTCCGATGCCGGCGAGGTTGGAGGATATGCTAGTGTGAACTGCCCATGAGGTCTAGCTACACCTTCTCAATGTCACTATATCTTCCACGTTCTTGTGCTCCCTGTGTAATTCCACTCACCTTGTGCGATCCACCTCTTACATCTATTCGAACTGGCATTGCCGTTCCATGTGCAGTTAGTATTGGCCCGTTGCGGCGGCCTGTATCTTCCGCTCGCTATAGTGGCACACATCCGAGAGCAACTTACAGCCTCATGTCAGAGCTTACGCTGGGTGCAAAGTACGGCTTTGGGCCTATTTGGACAGCTGCAAACGGGCAGCCCGTACGGAGGACGGGTCCGCGCTAGTGTTACAGGACGAAGCAGAGAGACCAAGCTGCGGCCTGCGTTGGATTCTGGGGTCGAAACACTGTAGCATCCATTTCGAAGAAACAAGCAGGGTGGAGATCGAAACTATTCGCGGGTGACATAGTCGCGCCATACAATGGCGGTATACATTTCCATAAAGCACTAGATAGTATGGGATTCCAGCGTCCGAAACGAGCGACGGGCATGCACCGCAACCAACTATCTATTCAGGGCGCCTCTTGACCGCCGCCTTCCACGTCTCGCACGACGAGAACCACGCCGGGTCCTTTTCTGCGATGGTTATTGCGGGAAGATTACGCCCACTCTTGCGTATATTGAAGTCGGCCTCCTGCAAAACTTTGCCACCCACTTTGCTGTAGTGCACGTACGTAATCGCGCGGTTCCTGGAGTGCAATGAGCGAGATACAAGGATAACGCTATAACATGCGGCAAACGTACCTGAGAGCAGCTTTGTCAAATGCCCAGCCCTGGAAAGTCACATCGCGCGATCCCTTTGTTGAAGCCTTTGCCTTCACCGGCGCCGGCGGCGCCGGCGGCGGGGGAGCAGGCTTACTCTTGACACGCTGCGGACGCTTCTGACGCTGACGCGTATCACCTGCCGACCCGTCTTTGCCACTCTCGAGCTGCTTCTTCGAACGTTTAGGCGGAGGAGGGTCAGTCGGGTCATCGACGGTCGCGGTGCGCTTGCGGCCGCGTGTGGGCGGCTCAACTACATCAGTCGCCACTTCAGAAACGTCGTCAATGATTGGGATAGGCGACGCAGCGGACGATCGGAGCGGCGGTAGGGTGGCCTCTGGGGACATCGGGAAAGACGAGGGGGACGCCCCCGAGGTAACAGACGGTGTTACGGCTTCATTTCCCTTCGCACGCAGCGAAGCAGTAGATGAAGAGCTTGACACCGCAGCCGCGTGCGTTCCCGTCCGAGCCGATTCTTCATCATCTCGTCCGCGCCCCTCGGACCTCGCTGAGTTGGAAGGCGAAGATATCTGTCGCGAGGCAGCGGGTCCGACCAAGAACGTGAATGGATCTTCTGAGACGATGCTGCAATGTTCCTGCAACTTCGCAACGAAGTCATACAGCACGGGCACATTCTTGAGGGCGCCCCGATCAAAACACATGTAGCTATATCGTTGCGCGTCGTAAAAGGCGGAGGGGTCCTTCACTATGTGATCCCAGGGTATGCCATCGGGATGTCGGGACCTCCTTGCATGAGCTTATATAGAGAGGTCAGAACTCAGACTCTGAGCGCAGTAACGAATGCAACATACACCACAACTGAACCAAGTATTCCACGGCATAGTCCATGAGTGCGCCGGGTGAAAGAGACCATGGGTCAATCGAAGGGAAGACAGGGATGCCGAAGGAGTTCTGGGGAATGACGATCTTCGAAGAAGAGCGGGCGGTAGGTGGGGTGGCATCTACTCAGGTCATTGATGATCCTGGCAGTCGCAGGGACAAGAGACTTACGCGGAAGGTTGTCATCTGCATACTGGTCCCACGCCTCCTTGAACGCCGTGAGCTTATCTTCTTCGCCCTCGCCCATACCGAATTCAAAAATGTCATCAGTAGCTTGACCTTGGAAGCTAATGAAAGGTCGTTTAATACGACACCGCGACGTTAAGGAACAGACATGCGTACACGATGGAGCGCCTATTCCCATCACCGTCGCGGTATGCGATAATCGAGATGGCGAGTAGACCACCCAGTGCTGGGGCTCGACAAATCTTGTCCAGTGACGGACCGAAGTGAGAAGCGAGTGATTTCTGCCGTCTGACAGAGCAAGAATCAACCGCAAAGACACGAGGAAAAGCAAGAAACGTCACGCACTGCTCTATAGAGAATACACCAGCGGCGACCTTGGCCTCGTACGCAGTAAGCAGGTCTTCATCGATGCCAAGCCACATCTCCGTCAGACGCGCTTTGTATGCCGCGTCGTCTCCGTTAGGGATTGACTTGAGAATATCGTCACGGACATCCGCCTCGTACAGATCAATGGCTGTAGGTGTAGGCGCAACGATGTCGAGTATGGAACTGATCGGCCGTTTCTGCGGGGAGCCGGCCATTCTCAACTTCCGGTAATAATTGCGGAACATCCTATCGACAGCCTATGTGAAGGACGCATTAACACCACAGGACTAGACACGAAGGAAAGGAGAAGGCTCACTTTCTTGTGGGCATCGGTAATGGTGCCGACGGTGAACAATATGTGCTCCTTGAAGAGACGGGCTTGCCTGTCCGAAGCCCATTGCGTGACAGATGAGTAGCCTGAGAATTTCGGATCGAGTTTCGTGACGGCCGTCGTGAACTCAGTCTTGAGGATGTCGCCAATGACAGCGACTTGCGCCTTGTTAAGGGTGAGATGTTTCGAGCCAGCCATGGTTGTGAGGAAACGATGAGAGAGCGCAACTGATCACGTTCCCTCCGATTAAGTAGACAGAACACTAAGCACGTGATCGGATGTAGTGTTCGCAGGGTGCTCCAACCCAGTCAAGTAAGGGACCAATCAATGCTGTGTTATACAGTTCGGGCGAGCTTCGAACAGCGCCCAAAATCAACACCCAACGCGAGAGGGCGAGGAGCGTGGGCAGGTTCTTCCCATGAGTGCGCAAGGCCGGCTGGAAGAGGCGCCGTGTACATGGCATGTTGCGGATCGCGGCAGATATACGATTGAAGTCATCGAGGTTGCGTCCAAGTCGCGCGAGGCGCGGGCACTCAACGGCGGCGGGCAGGAGGGCGGATCACTTGGCTCGAACCACGATGTCCGGCCTTCGTCTTTCGCTGTCCAGA